>VYXB01006431.1:498679-600425 GCA_013397135.1 Pachyramphus minor
GGGGGGGGAGTGGGGGGGGAAAGACGGGCGGCGCTGACCCCCGGCCCCGCCGCTCCCTCATTCCCGGGGCAGGACGGAGCGGGACGCGACCAGCTGGTCCAAGAGGAAGCTGAAGGAGGTGCTGGAGGGGCTGGTGGTGGAGGGCGAAGCCGGGCGGTGCGAGATCGGCGACCTCAAACACGTGGAGGGCGAGGCGTCCTGCAACAGCCGCAAGGGAAAACTCATCTTCTTCTACGAGTGGAACCTGCGCCTCAGCTGGAGAGGTGCGGCAGGGAGAGGGGGAGCCGGGGGAGCCTTGGGAATGCCGCGGGATGCAGGATAGTCCCGGCGCGGCCCTGCCAGGGTGTGCCTCAGGTGCTGGATCGGGAGCCATTCCCTGGAAAAATGCGAATATCTCAGTGACCTGCAGTGAGCCAGAACCGCGGGGACATTGCAGGAGCCACGTGGGCCTGAACTGTGTAAATGTGTGTTTTTAAATAACCTTGATACGCGAGCTTGGCGCTTTCCCCCCTTCTCCCAATGTTTTTCCGCCACACGATTCTTAGCACCGTTTTCCCAGGTCTAGTTTTGCCTTGCAAGGAGTAAAATCCCTGCACTGTGGATTGCTTGCAGCTCCGTGCTTGGGTTATTTTAGCTTCCCAGTGTGCCCAAAACACAGTTGTGTGCTTCCTCATGTGGAGAGCAGGAAGGAGGAGAGCCCAGGAAACGTGAAATTGCATGTATTTCCAAAAATTTAATGTAGCTTTGAGGGTCATAAATTATGTGAGGGTAAATAAAACTCTTTAGTGGGAAATGAGGAAGCTAGAAATAATTTTTGATTATTTGGGGTGCCCAGGTGTTTTTGTTGTGCTGTATTTGTTTGCAGTCCCAGTTCTTGGAGTTGTGTTCTGAAGCTGTGCTTGTCCCATGATAAGCTCTTTATTTGCAGATCAGCTTTTGGTCATATCAGGGAATTCTTTCCATTTATTAGATACCTAAAACTTGATAGCAGTTTGTGGACTGTCCCTTGCGCTGGAGTAAGAAGCAGGAGGAGCTGATGGAAAAGCACCTGCACGGGAATTTTTCCCTGCAGGATATTTTTAATGCCAAGTGAAAGGCTGTTCCTCCCCTCCTTATTTCTCAGGCCTTGAGTGTTCCTGTAGGAGGTTTGGCTGACCAGAACAGACTTGGAATTGAAATCTGCTCCCACAGTAAGAGGGGACTTTACAAAGTACTGTTGTTTATTTTTTTATAGTTCTAAGTGTTCCAAGTGTGTAACAAACTAAGAGCATACTTAGAGTGTGATGTAAATGTTAACAGAGAGGAAGGCAAACATTACACTCTGTCACACAGTTAAAATAATTGCAGTAATTTTTGACTTTTTTTAAGCTAAGCTGAAATCACGTTAAGTTTTAAACACGTTAGTCTGTTGGGGTTGGGTTTTTTCAGCATATAAAGCTTAAAAGTAGGCAGATACTTTGTTTGTATTTCTATGCAGATTGTTTTTAAACTCTCCTCTGGGAGGTCGTTTTGCTGGTCTGTGCTTATAGACAGCTCTGACTTGGGTTAGATGCTCTGTTAAGTTCAGTGCTGCACTGAGTGGATCTTGTCTTTGAGAGCTTAGTCTGAAATGCTAAAAAGGAGATTTTTTTTTTAATCCCTAAAAAGGAAATCTTTAGGGAAGTCCTAAAAAAACAGGTGCTGATTTTTTTTCTTTTCTAAATTTGGTAGCCATCATAGTGTTTTGAGAACTTTGAATTAAGAGAGTTCAGACTCGACTGCTGAAAGCACTAATTGCTGTAATTAGTTCCTTCTACAAGTCTTCTAGGATAACTAGGACTTCAAGCTATGATTAAAGTGTGGCTATGTAAGGACAAATGATGGAAATCCTGAAATTTGCAGCTGGTTTGGAAAGTCCAGTGTTGGAAAAACATTGTGCTTTGCAATTTAGATTAAAGAAGAAAGTGAGCAACTGAGGTTACTCAATGTCACTAAAATTGAGCAAAATGGCTGTTCTGTCATTTGTTAGAAGATGTAGTGAAGATTTTAGTGGTTTATTCTACACTGTGATGGAAGCTTTATGAAAACATGTTTGTCCTTTTAAAGCAGGTGTTTTAACAGTGGGTCTTTCTGAGTCATGTGCTTCACAGTTAATGTTCTAAAATACTGGATTGGCAGGAAACAAAAAATAATTTATTCTTAGGTCTGTTCCTGAAGTCCCATGGGATTCAAACAAATAATTTGATAGCTTGATAAGAAGGTAATAAAGTTTTGTTTACATTGCAGTGGTATTAGAAATGCAGAGCTGCACCAACACTCTGCCAGTGTCATGTTGACCAACAGCTCTGTTTGTTCACTGACTGGACTTTGCTGCCCAGCACAGACACTGTAACTGTGCTGTCTGTGAATATTTTGGGAGCTGTGAAAGTTGTTAATAGGATTAGCTGAGGGGATAGAAGTCAGTTTTCTGTTTTGAGGAGCAAAACTTCTTCCTGCTTGCTTGCACTTCCTTTCTGGGGAGAGCAGCCAAAAATAAGATTGGCTTTGCTGTCTGCAGGGACAACACTGTGTGGTTCTCCTGTACTAATCCTGGTGCTGGAAGGGAGCAGGGAAGAGCACACTGAGGAGGCTGGGTGTGATTTGTGGTGGTCCCAGAAGTGTTTTAGGGCTGAGATTTAATTAGTTCATATGGCTTTTAGTGGAGCTGCCAGGTTCTCCTGGGAGACTCTGGGAGGAGTTGTCTGGTTGAGCCTTTCTCTGTGTGGATGTGGCTGCTTGTGGATTAACTGACTTTGCATCTTGTGCAACCCTTCATTGCCTCAGAGCCCGACTGGGGAGGGATCTTTGCCCTTTGTGTTGCCAACAGTCCTTCACTGTGTTCCTTGCCAAGAAACACCTGAGCATTTGGTTGTGTCCTTGCTGTGATCTCGACCAGCAGCACGTGGGGTTCTGTCTGTGCAGTGCCCTGGGATCACACGGTGGTTGTTTCAGGGCAGTGATTAAAATTAATGGGAGTGATATTAAGTAGTAGCTGGATTGAGCTCTCACCTGTGAAGGTGAGAGAATCCAAAGAAATACTGCATTTACCTCATGATAATTCCCCCTCTGCAGTCGTGTTCAGCACTGGGTTGGTTGTAGTTGGAGTTCTGCCAGTGGGCTGATGAAGCATCTTGTTGGGTTTTGTATGTTTTGACACTGAGCTGACAAACCTGCAGGTTTCTGCTGTTGCTTCCCAAGGAGATTTTATCATGATCTAAATAGCAAGTTAATTTCAATAACGAAATGTTTTTGCAAGGCAAAGGGGGGAAAGTCTTCAGTGTAACAAAAAAAGCATCAGACCTTAAATTCAGTCTTTTCAGGCAGAGCAGTCTGGCACAGAGCATGCCAGGACAGTTTGTGGAGCTGTGTAGGTCATTTCCCTTTAATGCACATCCTGTGCTGGCAGATGTCAGAGCTCACTGGGAAAGCACTGGAAAACACCTCTTGAGACTTCAGGTTGCTGTTTAGTGCCTTTAAATCAGCCTTGAGGCAACTCCCTTCAAGTAACACTTGTGTACAGCTCATTTCCAAGCATAAAAGTCTTGCTATGGGGGAAATAGTTTTTAATAATGCATTTAAGAATTCGTTATGTTAATACAGGTACAGTGAAAGAGTCTGGTGAGAAACATAAGGGATCTGTTGAAATTCCTAACCTGTCAGAAGAAAATGAGGTAGATGATACAGAGGTAGGTGTGACATACTGGTATGGCTGTATAGGTTCAGAATTCTTAAATAAAGCATTAATCAACATACAGGCATCATATTTTGATTTATCCTGTCATTAAGGGGGATAATTACACGTGGATAGTTTATTTCATGTTTTTGTTCGTTATACTTGGAATAATGACTTATCTCTGTTCTCAAATTTACCTGTGAGGAATGTGCACGATTTGCTTTGCTAATTATGGTCTGTGACAAATATATTAACTACAGATTTGAAAAGAACTCTGCTTGTAGTCTTAAAAAAAACCAACAAACCAAAACAACCCAACAAACGACCCCTGAGCCCCAAGAACTTAAGGAACCTCCATGTTGGTTGTATAGCAGTTGGTGCTGTGGCTTCCACAGATTCCTCAGCAGCTCTTGTCTATCCTTGATGAACTAGACTAAGTGGAGATACTGCATTTATTTAAGTCAAAACCCAAGAGGACCTATTTTTAGCAAAGGTCAGCTGCCCTGAGAAGATAATGAACTTGAAATTGCAGCTGTCCTCTGAGCATAGTAAACAAAACCCAGCTGCTTGCCTTTGTTGTCAGAACCCAAAAGGCTTCTGATCAGATGTCTCTTAGATGTGTAATTTTTCTGTTTCTAGATAAATGTCAGCAAGAAGAAAGGGGAAGGTGACGTTCTGAAGGACCTGATGAGAACTGAAGGAACCACAAAAGTCAGAGAGGCCCTGAGAGATTACCTGAAAGCACTTAAAACAGGTAAATTCAACAGCATGTTGTGCTTCTGTGTGGGCATCTCTCCAGAACAGGTTGGTCATACATTGACAAGTCCCTGGGTTTGTATTGTTTTTATTGTTAATCTGTTCCTAATGAAAATATGTGGGGAAACTGGATTGGACTTTTATGTCCTATTCAGTCCTCCTGCACAGTTGTACCCCTTCTCCACAGTTTTGGTGATCTTTATTGTGTACCTGGATGGTCAGGGTGATGGTACAGCGCAGGGTCACACTGACAAGTGCTTTTCCTTCCTTCCAGAGTTTACGCTGGGAATGATTCTGCCAACAAAAGCCCCTGTTGGGCAGGAGCTGCCTGCGGACCGAAAGCCGAGTGGGAACACCTTGCAGGTATGTTGGCTTGAGTTTTTCTCCCACTGCATTTAGTGACTCCTAATTACTACTACTATTAGATAAATACAGAAATACATTGTATAATTGCCACGTATTCACAGCAATATATGTTTGAGAATGTGCAGGTAACAACAGTCCTGCCATGCCAGAACTTTTAAGATCTTGTGCTTAACTCATGCAACTGGTTTTTGCTTTTCAGGACTCTGTTCCACCACAGTCTCTGGATACAGTTGGCGTAAAAATTCCAACAGTGAGGATATTTATGAGGGAAATGTTCAACTCTCCAGCTGATGAACTTTACAGCATCTTCACAAAAAAGGAAGTAAGTGATATTTTCAGTAGCCATTATAACTTAATGTGGATGTTGATTCAGCTGAATAGTTGTGTAAGTAAGAAATGTGTTACAGCGTCAAGTACAGACGCCACTTTTACCTTTTTAGTAAGAGCTGATTAGGTTGCCTTAGACCATTTTTTTTTTTCTGCTTGTTACCTTAACAGGAAGCAAAGGCAGCTGAACAAAGGGAAGCTGCAGCTTTATGTGGTTTCTGTGCAGCTCAATCTCCTTTGCTGCTTAGGAAAAACTTTGCTGTTTGATGCAGGTCCTTGTTGTTCAGGAACCTGAAGGGCTCAGTAATGGCACTGCTGTTATCCACAGCCTGCAGGTTAATTAGATTAATTGCTGGAGGTGTGATATTGTGTCTTAGTATAGGTCATGACGTACAAATTCACTAATTTGGGGTTTGTGTCCTTGCTTGGGCTGCTGTTGGAGAACTTTAAATGTCAATCCCAGCACTACCCTCGGGAAACAAGAGCTGTTGCTCCATTTCCCTCATTTCCCAATGTAGGAACAGCCAGTTCTGCCTGTGCTGTGGCCATACCCCCTGCAGGTGACCAGTCTGTCCTGCTCTGTATTTACCCTGCAGCTTTCTCAGTGTTTATGTTCTCATCCTGTCACCTCACTGCAGTGCTGTATAAAATCAAAAGCCTGATGAGTATTTAAAAGATTCTTACATATATCACAGTTTTAATTTCTTCAGCCAATCTCTCTTCTCTGCCAGGATTTTTACATGTGTGTTCTTTTTTGTTAGTTAGTACAGAAGTTTTCCAAGTGCCCAGCTGTGATTGAAGCAGAGAAAGGAGGCAAACTCCAGATGTTTGAGGGCTGTGTCAGTGGGGAATACACAGAATTGGTAAGAAGCTTCTCCTTTGCACTTCAAAAAGGGAGGGGAAGGTTGTTACGTCATTTTCTGAAACAAAAACTAGTGTAAATTTGTGACCTTTCAGCTTCCCTAATGCCTATTTCAGTTCCTGTATTTCAAAGCCAAACAGTTGCTCGTATGTTGTGTGGTTTTTCTTCCTCGTGAGAGGAGCCCACACCTCATGACCTGCACTGGGAGGGGGGAAAGCACCACCTGCACTTTTTAACCAGGAGGGAAAAAGCAGGTTTAGTGTTTCTCTCTTGGATTCATTCTTCTTTTAACCGGAGAACTGATTTTTGTTCAGTTCAGGGCAAAGCGTTACCTGTTGTGGAAGCAGAGGGAAGTCAGTTATATTCATCATCCTTTGCTGATAAGGATCTATTAGATCAGAATCTATTTAGATGAGAAGTCGGAATACAGACTCTCCCCTGAGCTGGTGTTTGTGCAGCAGCACCTCACTCAGGCAGGCTGGGCAGTGTGACAGTGACAACACCCACACACGGCAGCAGGGCAAACATGGCTCGTGCTGGTGCCCATTTCAGGGTCTGCCAGAAAATCAGTGGTGCCTGTGCAGTACCTAATGAGCCCTGACCTTTTCCCACAGCCACAACAGAACATGGAATGCAGCAAGCTGAGAGCTCCAGGAAAACAGTTTATTTCAAAATTCAAACCCCAGTCTTTTTGTCTTGGTTACATACGTGTGTTTCCTTGGTTTTCAGGGGGAATAATCTCCGATGCTAACTGGAGAACATCCTTCTCTTCCTCCAGGTCCCAAGCCAAAGAATTGTCCTGAAGTGGCGGTGTAGGAGTTGGCCTGATGGTGAGTCTTTCTGAGGAACTGTAATTAATATTAGAGGGCTCCTTTGCAGGGAGAAGGACCAGCCCTGGCAGGGACAGCGTTCCTGGCTGGATGCTCCCTTGGTCCCTGTTCTTGGAGAGCAGCCTGGTGTCCAGAGGTGAAAAAAGACAGACACAGGCAGCAGCAGAGAGGAAATCAGCAGCAACAACTGCAATTCTTTAAAAAACACATCGCTGAAATGTGGTGTTTTCTTCCCCCAGAACATTATGCAACAGTTGCCTTGACCTTCAAGGATGCGGCGGCTCAGACGGAGCTGCAGCTGGAATGCAAAGGAGTTCCCGTCTCTGCTGAGGAGAGCACCAGGCAATGCTGGAAGAAGCAATATTTTGAAGAAATACATATTTTACTGCAGCAATCCCAAGACAGCATGGAATGATAACAGCACTGTAGTTTTGTTAGGGCATTACTTTTTATACTTTGTTAACATTTGGTTTTCTAAAAAAACGGAAAAAATATATAATTTATTTGTGGGAAGAATAAAGACCCACTTCTATGATACTGTATATAATTTAAACATTATTTATGGATTTTCAGTGACTGAGGAGCAAGGCAAACTATGGATATAAACAGCTTTTCTTGGGGAGACTGATCTCTGCTCTGCTTGTCTGCAACCTCAGAGATAATAATGATTGAGCTGCAGTCAGGACTGTGGTAGGACTCACACTTCCAGCAGAGGTAGGTGAGCTACACCAATCCACAGGAAGCATTTCCAGTTCCTTAATGAATCGAGTGGCAAAATTCCTGCAGGAGACGGTTCCCAGCAGAGGTGAGCCCAAAGGGATTATCAAACTGCTGATCCATGAGATCTTTCAAGAAACGGGGGTATCATTTACAGCCTCTTTAAATACTTTGTTAGATTGTTTTAACTGCAGACAGATTTTATTTCTGACTGCAGTTATAGGGCAAGATAATTAACAATGTCATGTAATTATTAAGTCTGCATGCACTGTAGTCCCTTACTTGACCTCAGTGTGACATTTATTTTGGAAGCAACAAACGGCACTAGTGCTTTTGGCAGTTCTGTAAGCCTTCCACTTAAATCATTTTTGGCCCTCTCCAATTCTGTACCTCAAAATAAAGAGGACAACTGTCTGAGAATTCCGACAGGAGCAAAGTTGGGATACTGAAGGTAGCACGGTGAGCAAGGCTAACTTAGTTCTCAGATGTTTTATAAGAAGTGTACAAATTCAGTATGCAATTTGCAGCAGACCACAAAAGGGCTGCCGTTGGAAAACGTGCTTGGTTCAATAAAAGATGTGACTTTACCTGCAGTTTATTTTCTCCATCAACTGATGCTGCCACACTAAATGAGTTTAAGTCCTGTAAATTTTAATTTTACTCAGTGAGTTTGTAAAATTAAAATTTTTAGGACTAACTTACTTAAACTCATTCAGTTAGGTTACTGAATGAGTTTAAGTCCTAAGAATTTTAATTTTACAGGGCACCAATATAATTGCAACCTTCCCACTCAAAAACTTCCATCCTCCAGAGGATACAGATGTGCTGCTCTCTGCTACAGGACAGGTTATCCCTGAAAATGTGCAGGAATTTATTAACCCCTATGAACTGAGGTGAGGTCGGGTAGAGGTACAGACTGGTTACTGGGGTTGTAGTGGGTGTGGTTTAGGTGTCCAGATCAAGGGTGGGAAACAGCCCCTTGAGAAATGTCATATTTTAACATCATCTTTTTTTCTGAATGTTCAGAATTTAGTTACGTTTCTTGATAAATATTCAAGGAACGTAAGCCTGATATTTTTAATACAAAAATTATTTAGGGTACTGGTTGACAAAGGGGCAAAATAGAAATAAAAAATTAGAGAAAATCAAGGTTTAGGACAGATCAGGCTTCAGCAGCTTTGAGTGTAGATGCTCAAAGAGATTTTGTGACAATTTAGTAATTGAGAGTTGATTGTTACATGGAATACCAAGGGTTTTTTTAACAGTGAAACTACAGCCCCTGTACCTCTTGTCTCCTTCCACTAATGGAGCAGACAATGGCTGATCATCAGCATTAAAAGACATGGCTTACCTGTGTTTCCAGCATTGCACCACTTGCTTCTGGTGTGGGGTTGCCAAAATCCCTGGAAAACTCCACAGCTGCTGCTGGGAGGACAAGGACTGTGAGAAGCAACAGCCCCAGTGACCCTCCTTTCGTCCTCAGGGGAAGGGTGTGAGCTGGAGAGGCCACGTCCTCCTCAACGTCCCTGTCCCCCTGTGCCTGCAGAGCTGGAAGTTTGGGAACACATCCAAGGTAAATGTGGAGTTCCTGCCTCACCTTGTGGTGCTGCCCAGAGTAAGCCATGGGCAGAGACAGTTTCCCACCTAAAGCTGAAAAAAAGGACATTTTTCTGTTGCTTCTCAGTTTTGGAACTTGGCTGCCATTATTATGATACTGCCCACCTGAATGCTCCACTGCTGTACAGAGTTATCTTGGAATTAAGAGGAATCCAAGGGAAAAGTTCATTTCACTCGTACCAGCTGCCCTTCAGGAGGATTTCCAGCAAACCAATTTCTTCCAAAATCGGTGCTAAAATTTCCTCATTGATTCTGCAATACAAAGCAAAACATGTTAAATGACTGGTGAGCTGAGAAATCCAAAGGGGAAAAAATCCATTGGGAATGACACGATTTGTAAGATTATGGCTAGAAATTGGTAGAGAAGATGGTGGCAACAGTTTGAGGCCCATAGCAGCGCTCACTGTGCATGGAGATGCTTTTAAATATTAAAGCTTAATTTTGAAGGGGTTAAACAGGAGGTGGAACTTCCAGGAGGGAAAAAAAAGTAATTAAATGAGAGGTGAGATAAAGCCTGGAAGAAAATCTCTCTTGGAGAGACTGAGGAAGCCAGTTAAAGATTAAAGGGTTTAGGGTTAAAAGGTTTTCAAAGGCAGGGATAAGGGAACATTTGTATAGGCAAAAAAATACAAACCAGAAAAGTGATGTGAAGTCAAAAGGGAATACTGTGGAAGAAATAATGGCTTAAAAGAGCATGTAAAATGAGGGACATGGAGGATAAACAGCTGGAAATAGGATGTGGGAGAGCAGACACTTGTGCAGGTGCTGCTTTACTTCTGCTTAAAAAATACAGGGGAAAAAAAACCCCATAAAAATTGCAGGAATACTCCAGGAGGGAAATTGGGAGGTTATATAAGAGAAGAGCAGTAAAAATAATCATACTTCTGGTAATCTTGACATGATTAATGGTTTAATATTTGTGTATCCTTTATGAAATAATTATTAAGTACTGTTTATAGTTGGTCTACTTAAAATGAGATAAAAACCATCCCAAAAACCAGGATCCCACTCTCCAGTACCAATTATGGTGTGACCTCATCCTGTGGGAGGAGATAAAGCCAACAAAGGGCAAGAGCTGGAACTGAGGTCACACAGCTTACCAACAGTGTTAATAAGGGTGATTAATTAACTGAAACTACTCACCAAAGGGTTACAAGGGCTGCTGCAGCTCACAGATCTTTAGATCCATTGGCAGATATCTTCCTAAAGACTCCCTGACCAACCACAAGTCACCTGGCTTGGCAGAGGTTTGACAGATGAATTTTGATTGTAGAAGTTTTGACCCGAAAAAGCTGTGGATGATTTCTCTGAATCACAACCTGGGGAGAAGCTGATCAGAAAGGGTGCTAAAATTATTCCTAAAGAGAGCAAAATCATAATTACTTAATGTCTGATTAATGAGACCAACTGAACACTCACCAGCATCAGGAGGGTCTGTAAATGCAGGAATAAAAGTGCTAAATAAAGGGAAATATCAAATGTGAACTTTAAAGACAAATTATTAATTACACAAGGTTAAAAGTAATAATAGATTTAAAAGGAGCAAGAATATCCTATAATAGACTCAAGGAGAAGCAAATGAAACTGAACTGTAGTAAAGGGCAGATGGAATGGAAGAAGTCAGAGGAAAAAAGACCAAAATAGATGTATTCTGAAGACAATAGAAAAACAAATGAACTAAGCAACTGGAAAATGAAACTGAAAATGAAGTTTAATTGAAGTTTAAAACCAGTATCACTGACAGGCCAGAAGGTCACACAGGAAATGGATATTGCTCAGAAATAACAGGAGGAAACGGGACAGGAAAGATGATAAAGTCATTCCAGCATTCCAGGGCTGTAGCAGCTGTCAGAAATGAGGGAGCACAGCCAGAGAGAGGGGAAAAAGAAAGGAAGCCTGCAAACAGTGCAGGAGAAAAATGACATCATAACAGGTTAAAATTAAGGAAATGAGATGCCAGGTTGCACTGGCTTCTGACAGCACTTCATGTTCCACCACCAAGCCCCAGCAGCAAGATTTACATCAGTCCTGCCCGTCTGCCCTTCATTTCTCTCTGCTGCTCTTCCACTTACTGAGGAGGATCTTTGCTGAGAAATCCAGAGACTGAAGCAACATATTATAAACAAATGAAAAGTCATCACAATCAGTTTAATGAAGTGCACAGAATAGCAATTGATCATGTCAATAAAAATAAAACAATTAATTTTACATCAAGTGTGCTTTATTTCCTCCACAGGTATTCTGTTAAATAAAGCACCATATATATACTGCCAGGCCACAGCTAAAGAGGATTCTTTACAGAATCAAATTTCTTGTGGTTGTTTAGTATACAAGTAAACTTAATTTTGATAATAAGAACCACAGCGATCTGAGGCAATCTGCCTCGATTATAAGGTACAAAACTGGCACAGAGGACACCATATTATACACAGTAAAAATGCCATAAGTTTAAATTACATCATACAGGGCCAGGAGGCCCTGTCTCCCAGACAGCCATATTAAATGAAAGCCACTACAGTGAACTCTTAATTACATAAAACATAGCCATTATCTGATTGCCCTTTAAGAAAGTGTACGGTAGGATGCAAAAAAAAAATAAAATTAAAAACAAAAAAAAGGATCTGGAGTTCTGCCTGACCAAGAATGAAGCATATAAATCTATCTTGCCATTCAAGCAGAGAGCACTGGACAAACTGAAGCACAAAACAGAAATAAGCAAAACTTATACAAACAGCATTTTTGGGGGGGAAGGGGGAAGAAGGACTTAATAAAAAAAAAAAAAAAAAAAAGACTTAAAAGCAGACATGCTCCATCCAATGTCAAGAAGCAGCTTGGTTTCCTTTCCCAGATATCCGTGTGACCACGTGAATCGTAGACTCAATGGTCCTGCACAAGATGTCTAAAATGTCCTGCTGCTGCATGTGACTAAACAGTCCTCTGGAATGGCCACAGCTGATTGCTAAACTCGTGTCGGGGTCCTGGGCTGGTAAGGCTTGGCTGTCGCAGCCCCTCAGGTCTGCGAGGTCGGATAAAACCGCGGAGATCGACGTGGAAGGAAACTCCGAGTCCTCCTCGGCTCCCAGGGAATCCTTGGGGGCCTGCAGGTCTTTGAACTCTTTGCACTCCTCGAATTTCCCATTTCCTGGCTGCTCCTCCGCGTGCTGTGCCCGCGTGGCCAACATTATGTCTTCTGAAAACGAAGAAGGGCCTTCCATTCTGTACTCCTTGACAGAACTGCTCTCGGGGGACGGAGGGTCCTGCTCCGTGCCCGGATCGATGATGGAGGAGTCCCGTGTTTCGTTGTCCGAAGTGCTGGTGGGGGTCAGAGCCTCCCTGGGCTCAGCTTTGATGTCGCTGAGACAACTGTCCACCGTGTGCTCCTCGTCACTGCTGACCCGCCGCCGCTTCACAGGAGTCGCTCCTTCATCGTCTGCAAGGAACGGGAAAACTTGCTCAGGGAAAAGGCGCTTTTCCTGCCACTCCTCCCCGCTTCCACCCTCCCATCCATTCAATAAATACTTATGTCCCCACAGAAAATTCATGCAATTCGTGAATTTTAGCTCCGTAATAAAGTATTTCCTGTGCAGTGCTGGGGATTGGACCAAGGAAGGGCCCACGCTGGAGGGATACAATAATGTGTTACACTCATTTTATGACCACGAGAGCAAGACCACTATAAAAAGGCAAACCTTTAGTTTTTCTTTCTTTGGCTTCTTGCTCTTGTAATGAGTTCCTCTGTTGCTGACAAGCTCTACATTTGTTTAAAAGCTCTTGTAAAGTTGGGATCAGGGCTGAGTTGAGCTGTTTGGGAGTGTGCACTGAAAGCAGCAAGGCAAGTGCTCGGAGGTCCTGGAAAAACAGAGCAGTAACAAACTTAACGAGCCTTATGTCAAACTGGCCTGGGATTAATCCTGTGCAATAAGGCCCAGAAGATCAAATTCAAGATACATTTACACTACTGAAGTGTCCCACTCACTCCTGTTTGCTGACCTTAATGCAGATCTGTCCTAAGACAAAGTCTGGCTGGGTTAGGACATTTCTACCATGAAATCTGTGGCACTTGGCATCACTTTGCTCCCCACAATATGGCATTTCCAGGTTGCTGTGCCCTCACCAGGAGCCCAGCTGAGGCACAGATTGGAGCAAACAGTGCCCACCCTTAACCAGGACCTGGCACAGGGCACTGAAGAGTTTCTCTAGGAAATAAACTGGTATTTTAACAACTTACGAAGGACTCACCCCGTTTAGAGTAGAGCTTGCTTTGGAAATTTCAACCCTCTGGTTGCTGAAGTCGGATTCTAGGCTCTGATACTGATTTATTA
The DNA here is from genome assembly GCA_013397135.1 of Pachyramphus minor. Classification (NCBI taxonomy): domain Eukaryota; kingdom Metazoa; phylum Chordata; class Aves; order Passeriformes; family Tyrannidae; genus Pachyramphus; species Pachyramphus minor. The sequence continues at coordinate 512,168 of VYXB01006431.1, forward strand.
GATTTGTAATTAGAGTATTGATTAAGTTGGCACAGTTTGCTTCAGAAAACACCTGCCCTTGCACCTGTGAAAAGAAAGTGTTTGGTTTTTTCTAAGCCACAAAAAAATTGGAACTGTGAAAACAGTATCCCCAAAATGAAACAGCATCAATGACTGCATTCCTTGGAATTATCACTAAGGGACCACGTACCTTGAGAAGAAAATGGGTCAGAAAGGTGTACACGATGTTGTTATTGAGAAAGGTCCTTTCATCCATCAGGATACATTTTATATATTCTGCAAAAACTGGATCTTCACAGAGCAGCTTCACACAGTTCTTGGACATGGCAGACTGGCAGGGAGAGAGAACATGGAAAGTCACCACTGGAAGTGCAGGCCAGGCCCACTGAAACACAGCTCGGGTCTAGCAGGTGTCAGCAAATTGTACAAATCAATTCTTATTTCACATTGTCCTGGAAGACCAGTTTATCCCTTTGGGAAGGGACGGTGCCTCCCAAAGAGATCTCCCAATTTTTCTTTCATCATCCCAGGGTTGGTGCTACATAAAAAGCTGGGATTTCACAGGGCAGGATGAGGTGGTGTCTGCAAACCCACCATCCCACCAGTGCTACTGTGGGGAGTTGTTAAGTGTTTGCAGGGTGCACTGGGAGAAAATACAATATCCCAGATTTTTACACTCAAATTACCAGGTTCTATCAGATGTCAGCAACACAGACAGAGGTGTTTTTTAAACACCCATTAGTTACAATTCCTGGGTTCACCCCTGTTCCACATCCATTGTGTTTTGCCTGCATTTCCATTCTCTTGGTTCTTAACCTGCCTCTTACCTGAGTCTGACACAGCTCAGTCCAGAGCTTGGGGAACAGCGCGAGGTGAAGTGGCAAACCTTCATAAGCAACCAGGACACCTGGAATTGCAGGAGGAAACAAATCAGTGTGGCAGGATTTTGTGGGAAACAGGGAAATTCCTGATAAAAGCAGTGCCAAGGTGCTGTATCATTTCCTAGGATCACATTCCAGGCATTTCTTATGACCAGAAACCCCCGGGCTGTGAGGTTTGTGTGGCCCATTTAATAAACACACAAATGGGTGATTCAGAGGGTAAAAGAACTTCTGTGATCACTTTCTGGACAAGATTATTGGTGTGACACTGAGTTCTGTGCACACTAACTCACCTCAGGCCTGTGGGCGAAGACAAAACTTTAAATATTGTCATTTAATTGCCACTGAGGTGCTGAGGATTCAGCATCTGATCCAAAGCCATTTAAACTGCCAATAAAGTTCTGTATTAAACTGTAAATGCACAAAACCCCTGAATTCTCCCTGGTTGCCTCAGCTCCTTCCTGGACAGGTCCAAAGTGTGCCAGTCATGTGGGTAAGGCTGCACTACCTCATACATGGATAACAGTTTTGTGGATCAAAATAATGCCCAAATGCAGCGAGTTCCACAAGCTCTGCTTTTTCTTAAAAACCCTGAACATAAAACTTAGTGGAGAAGCACTCAAAATTACCACAGAAAAAACCCCTTGGGCTGTTTCACCCTGATACTCACTCATTTTAACTAAAGTTTCAGTAAACTTTTCACAGTTGATTGCAACTCGACACAGGAGGTGGATGAACTGGTGATAGGAGAAGAAATAGTCCAGCAGCATCCGGTCGTAAACATCATCTTTGCCCTGAAGATTTAAGGGAGCTTCATTTAAACTACAGAACAACAGGACAGCTCCCAGAGTTCCTCAACATCTCCCTTCGTGTCACTGCACTTCCTGCCCTAAAATGCTTCGTTGTGTTCTACAGGAGAACAGTGGGAATCTCCAGGTGCCTCCTCGCCCAGCCCTTGGCAACACCAGGTGTGAGGGGAGGAGGGATGGCAAAAATTCCCCAGCAGTAAAATCTTTTGTTGGAGGACACTGAATCAACATTGAGAAGGTGCAAAGCTCTGCAAATATCATGTCTCAAACAGGACAAGAAAAGAGTCAGTAATTTTACATCACAAACAGATACTTAAGCATAAATACATGAGTGCTTTGTCAGTTATGATCTGCAGAATTCAGAATTTTCTTGAGACTGAGCTTCACAAGGTTTTAAAGCACAATTTTCAGGATGTCTCAATGATATATGTATGCCAATATTTTAATTTATTTTGGACATACACGCTTAAAATGGCATCAGCTTCTGTAGAGCAGAGAGCCAAATGGAAACCTCAAAAACTCACGCAAACAAAGCAACTGAATGAAAACCAAGCATGCAAAACCACAGGGCAATAGGATTGTGGATGTGGTTCCAGAGGCTTAAAAATCCTCTGCTTCCTAATATATAGGAACTCCATATACAGTCTAAAATAATGGTGTCATGTAGGATGACAACTTTTAGAGTTCAGATATTTACACTATGACATGTCACCCCTGTTACCTCTGGCTCTACACGATGGGAAAACCCACCACAGATAATTTCTGGCTCTCTATGGGGTTTTTTTTTAAGCACTTGGTTCACACGGTCGGTTTGATGGTGCACAAATAGACACAGCATCGTTCTGAAAGCTTTAGAAAAGAAGGGTTACTTACCCTACAGTAACCGAGCTTCTTCGAAATGTGTTGCCCACACAGATTCCCATCTACGTGCACATAGGCCCCATGTGCAGGAGATTGGATTCTTTCTGAAAAGCTGTGTCCACTGGGGCTGTGCCTGCACCCAGTGTGTCCTTGCGACCACTGTACCTGAGGGCACAAGGGGTATGGCGGCTTCAACCACCACTCCATTCCTTCACCCATAAGAATCCCCTAGGACAGCACCTGGAATTAGCACAGCGGGAGGAGCACAGAATCTGTGTGGACAAAGCATCTTGAAGAACCACGGTTACTGGACAGCAAGTAACCAGTTCTCCTGCTTCAAATGATTGTCCATACATATTCCTGTCAGGGTGGGATTCACCTTACCTGCCTTTAGCTATCTAAAATCCACTCGGGGTTCCCTGCAGCCAGTGGAGAGGGAGGCAGAGTCACCTCATCCAGACTCAGGGCAGGAAGGAGGGGGGTTATTTACCTCCTTCCCAGGGTTAACTATTTATGGCCACAGGATGAGCTGGAAGTTGACCTTTTAGATAGGCAAAGTGCCGTGAGCTGAATCCCACCGTTGGTGCAGCTGTAACAACGGGACGTGGCAAATCACTACGGAGCAGCCCCACCAAAACTGGCATCCCATCAGGAAGCCCACAGAAGGGAAAATGGAAAGTGAAAGATTTAAAGCCCTCTATGACACTGCAGGCACTGGATTTTACCCAGACAAGAAGGATATTACACCTCAGTCCCAGCTCAATGGACTGATGGAACCTGCAGGATTCTCCTTGGCTGTCTGGCAATAAACCTCAACATGGTGTGAAACCCCTGTGGACAATCCCTCAACTTCCTTTATAAATGCCACAGACAGGTTGGAAAATCACCCAAATGTGTGCTATGGGGTTTTTTTCCTAACACAAGGTCCTTATCCTGTCTGGAATATGGAGCTGTGTGTCACCAAGGGCAGGGAAATGGTGCTTCTGGAGTGCACAACTAGAATGGAGTATATGAGGACAACACATCTTGAAGAAGAATTATGCTTTGCTTACAAAGAAAAGGTAAATGCATCGAGCTACTGGATTCTTGCCATACTTTTATAAAAATGGGCAAACAACAGAGAAACAGCACTTTTTAGGGCCACACTTGACATACCTTGCTGGCTTCCACCATGGTAGGCAGGAGGCACATGTTGAGTTCGGGACGCGGAGGACGAATATTGCTTTTCCCCCCTATTAATTTCAAATTTTCACGACATGGAAAATAAGGTCCAAGAGACACTGTAGTGTGAGTTCGGATAAAATAGGGATAACATTAAAAAGGTCAATATTTGACATCAGCAAGGAACACGACAGAGTAATAACAGTGCAAGAGAACTTCAAAATACAATCACTGAAATACCTACTTGGGATATTACTGTGGTGGTATGTACAATGATTGTGCTGTAGAAATGGAACCAGAGTATGTAGGAAATCATGAGGACTTAAAAGTACAAGCTCCTTGAGGACATCTACAAACAAAAAGTTGTTTTTGCTATTACATATTGTTATTTCTTAACAGCAAACAGTTCAACTTAAGGCTCATGCATTTGCAAACTCTCTTCCATATCCCTTTTCACTCAGCTCCACTGTGAGTAACACCTGAGTGACACCCCTAAATCAGTCCCAGTTCCCTTCACCTCTGTGTGCCACTGGGAGAAAAGCTGCTCAGTGGTAGATCAACCACCAGGGAGGGGTGTCAGCTTGGAGAAAGGAGAAGCTCAACAAAATTTACCCTCTTTGCTTCTTCTTAAACAGGTCTGACTCCTGGAAAATGTCAACCAGCAGCAGAGTCAGGAGGACAATGAGGATATACTCAAAATAGGGGGAGATGCATAGAAATCACACACAAAAAAGGTAATTTGGACACAGTTTTAGGCCTTTACCAGCAATCCATTAAATAACATTAAAAAAGCCTAAACTACGAAAAGCCTGGACCTTTCTGATATAGCTCTGCTAATGCAAAAGAGACACTTGTATTAATGCCTGTGTCTACATTTTAAAGAGCAAACCCATTCCACAAGGTATTTCAAGCTTTACTTCCACTGTTCCACCTTACAGCAGTGGGTCAGAAAAAACAACATGAAAAGCTGTTTCTCAGACTAACTCGGTCACCCCTTCTGAGGGGAGCGTTAGTTCATGTTTGGATTTTAAAGGAGGTTTGGGATTTGATTCTAAACTCACACCTGAAACGAGGAGTTATTCCTCAGGTGGCAAATTTGGTCTCTCAGTGACAGCTGACTGTTTGTGCCTGGGGAAGTGGGAATGTTCATTTAAACCTGACACAACCAGAATCAGAACATCAGCACTGATATCCTGACAATAATTCCATGAACAATCCCAACCTACAGTGTTTTCTGGCACTTACAAAAGTGGCATTTACACCTCACAGCAGGTACCTGTGCAGGACAGGTCCTTCCTGCCTACAGGTTCCTGGGCAGGACTTACCAATGCAGGCATTCCTCAGCTCGGGAGGACTGTAGGAATTGAGCAGAGTCAGGAGCTTATGGGCAAATTCAATCCGCTCCTGCCACTGGATGAGAGCTTGTTTCACATCTGCAAGTGCAAACATCACATCTGGTTAGGGCATTGCTCAAAAGCACTTTAATTAAAGCAACAAATTTTACTGCTGGAGAATCTTTTTTTCCTATGACTGTAATCCATCTAGAAATCTGTTAAATCAAATTTATGTAATCTAGTTTCACATTAACTCAGTAATAAATAACAATTTAATATCTATGAATGACCATATATCCTACTGTTCAGCAAGTTTTTAAACAGATAATAAGCAAGACAAAACCACCAGGGTTTGGGTGAGGAAAATGAATTTACAGGCAACAGGCATAATCCCTTCAAGGGTTATAACAAACCTTTTCTTTGCAGATATGGACGTGTTGACTTCAGAACCGAAAGGAAAATGGACAGAAGCTCTACCAGGTCTCCAGTTACATGGCAAGCTGTGGCCTCATGGTACATCATGTGCAATGTGTTAAAGGACTGGGAAGAAAAAATGCCAGAATTAACAAGCCAAATTAACATATCTGTTAGTATTTCTCTTTTTATCCTGCAGATACATTTGTTTCATGCTGAAAAAATACACAGTGTTGGTTATATTCACAAAGCTCTTTGTTTTCAGGGTAAAAGACTTGTGTTACTGGCTCAAAATAGTGACAAAGTTTTCACATCTTTATCTCCAACCCACTGAACAAAGCAGAATTTGAGAGACAGGATTTTGCACCTGGAATTCTGTGCCAACCACCAAAGTGATACAAGAAGTGCAGAAGGACAAACACAGGTATGTGAATTTGGGGAAAAAGAAAGGTAAGATTAAGATAGGTGCCACTCATTTCTCAAACTGCTGCTTAAGGACATCTGCTGTGTGATTGTACATCAGATGAATTACTCCTCCTTTTATAACTCAAATACCTCCTGGGCATCTGTGATTGATAGAAAAATTGGGAAGGAAAAGCAACTCATTTCCGAACTGCAAAAATTCCAGCACAAGATGTAAGAGGAGATATTTGATCTGCTGGGGGATTTGAGAGATAAAGGAACCTCTTTCCCTTGTAATGCAAAACCTTGCCAGGCCATTTTTATATTTCAGGGAAGATAAAAAGACACATGGCCAAGCCTAAATGGAAAACTTTTCTGGATGTGACAACTCCTTGGTGCATTATTTGTCACCACACAAAACACTTCCAGCCAACAAGTGAAAATACAAGACCAGGTGATGTCAAGCTGTAAAGTAGCATTAGTTTTACCTCATTTCTAGCAATGTTTTACACAGGATAAATTAATTTTCTATTACAGACTCCTTATAAACTTAATTATCCGCCGCTGGTATGGATCAGGGTTAACTAAACTGTTACACAAGTTCTTTTATACATCTGTATGCAGGTATCTTAAATCTACTTATGTTTCATGTGTGGATAATGTCATGGCTCAGTTCCTAACTAAGTTTATTGAATTCAGGCATTTTCACAACAAAGAGGAACAGATATTCTGGAGTAATTCTACAGTTAATGAATCAATAGCCTTACTCCTGAAAACTCAATTCTCAAACAGCACTGCAGTGTGTTCATTTTCATTTTTCCAACTGATTTTGGCATTCCATCTATCACACTTTTCCCCAGAAAGTACAAACTGGTGATGTAAAAGGAGTTAAGAGAATTTTTTATACAAACCATATAAAACCAGTACTGGAATCAACCTCAAAGCATCATCCAGTCCACCCACATGCCTTAAGGCAGACTAAATATCCTTGACAGATGTTTGCTCCAACTCCTCCTGACAACTTCCAGTTGTGCTGGCTGACCCCCTCCTGCACAGCCTATTCCCAAATCCCATTTTTCTGCACAGCCACAGACACCTCCAAGCCACTTGTCCTGTCCCATGGGTTTCACCAGTTTAATCTCTCCCTGAATATACCACTCTGCACGTGCCAAGAATGAGCTGCATCTTTATGCTTTCTCCAACACATCCAGGTTTTTATCCTTGTTCCCAAAGGGATCTAACACGTCCTTCCCATGGTGCATTGCCAGGATATTTAATAAACACACGTTCTCATCCATCACCTCCGTAATGGAAGTGCTGAACAGAATCCAGGATATTCCACCCATCAGGAGTGTGGATTGACATTCCAACTGTATCCAGTTCAGAGATTAATTATTTCAGGGGTTTTCCCCTTTCTAGTTTGAACTAACTCTGGTCTGGTCTCATGGCCCAAATACTCATTTACAACTTGAATACACTAAATGTGCTCCAGAAATGTTTTTTAGGTTTAGTTTCATCACAAAGAAATAACACTTTTTAACTAATAACAATTGTGTGACTGTGCTCAGCCATTCCCAGTTATCTGTAATAAAGGGAATGACACCAGAAAAAGCATAAATTTACTCCTCTCAACTTAACCTGGTTTTAGTTTTCCCTCTGTCCTGAGAAATAGGCAGTTTTTCCTGATCTTTTTACTGGTAAAGAAATCTTATTAAAGACAACAAGGGAAGTACCAATGTGAGATGTTTGTTATAAATAAATAACAAATGACTTACCTCTGTCATTAGAATCAATCCTCTATTGAACACAACAAGCAGTCTGTCTTCATCAGATTCTAATAATATTCTGAAGGCACTAGGAAAAAAATCCAGACATTGAAAAACACTGAAAATTGCATCCCATCTTTTCATAATTCAAAGAAAAGCTTAAAAACATTAAGCTCATGCTGTATTTTGGTAAAAAAATCATGGAAGAACAAAGAAACCCCAAAAGAACATAATTTTTCTCTTAATTTTTTCCCCTCATATTGCTGTCAGTTTTCTTTATTATGGAAAGTATTTTATTTCCCAGGAAAACCTAAAGTATTTCCCAAATAATGTCTGCCAAAATGCAAAAAACTGGTAAATGATTGAGGTTTAAGCTTCTTATATGATAGATTTAAATAGGCTCAGTTGAGCACGTGTTTGGCCTTTTAAATGTACAAAACCATTTTGATCAGACTATTTTATGCTTTCAGCAGAACAGGAAAGAAAGGATTATGCTAATAAATGATTTCTCTCATCATAAAAATGATTCCAGAGTGTTTGGGACAACCTGGTCGTGCTCTGTGCCAGGTGACTCCATGGAACCCTTCCAGGTAACAGTTTGCCCTTTTTACAAGTGTTTCAAAACATCAACAGTTGCATCTAAAACCCCAAACCTGACCCTACACACACAAGCAATTTATAGTTACCTGAGAATGCCCAGCAACAAGTTTTAGATGAACTACTAAGACTAGAAATGAAAAACTCTTCGAAGACACAATACAATAAAATTCTGTCCCACAGGCACAATTTTTACCAATCACTTCTGCCCCAAAATAACAACCATCAACAAGAACAGCTGAAACTACAGCTTTTCCCATCTGATCAGGGTAGGCTGAGGATGGAATTCCAGTGAAATGCTGGATGGGAACAGTGCTGTACCTTATTAGAGTCGTCCAACAAGACCGTCCGTCCAAGCAGCGCAAGTAACAGCTTATGGTTGTTTTCTTAAATTGCTTTATGTCTTCTATCTCCTCCTCTCTCATGTCTGGCCTCTGAGCTACAAACAGTTGCATGAGGTTAAACAGCTCTTCTACTGCCTAAAACACACAAAAATACTGGGTTAGAGCAACGTCTCTCAGTATGTTATGGTTTAGGTCTGATTTTTATTACTTACTGTGTAATACATCTATCAAGTAACACATGGAACAAACACATGTGAGCGAGTTTAGATGGGAAACCATTTTTAAGCATTACAGCCAAGTTATAAAATCAGATGTTGTGGTGCTTCCTAACAGCACAGCTCCTTGCCACATAGACATATATATGTACAAAGGCATCTGAAATCCCCATCCCTGGGACCAAACACTTGGAAAGTTGCTTGTGCTAAAACCTGCTGCAGTCTGGGGAACACTAAACACAGCGGAGTAACTCAGGTCCCTTGCAACACAGCCTGAGACTTCCAAGGGGAGGTGCCAGCCAGGAAAGCAGCAGGACTCCTCCAGGACTGTCAGGGTACACAACTTCTCTGTGAGTGAACTAGGCAGGTGTTCAACACAGAAGATTCCACATATCCTCTGTCTCTCCCTCATGGAAATCTTTGCATTCTTTCTATCCCTGCACACCCCTAAAGGACCCCAGAGCAACTTTCACGGGGCTACCAAGCAAAACCAAGTACTGTGTCTCTTAAAACCTTGGCAAGGCTGTTGTTTCCCCATTACACACCTGCTTTAACATCTACTCTCTGTGGAAGTGTTGTAGGGACACTGCAACTCCCAATGTTTTGTCAAAGCTCTGTGAGTGTTTCAACAGGCTAAATCTTAGCTCTACTCCAGAAATTGGGAATTCCTCCAGCACAACCTGCTTTCTAGAGACCACCACTGAAGGCTATTCCTTGCTGCTTATGACTAAGCCAGGGTATGGAATACTGAACAGTGGAAACAGCCATGTCTGCTTCCAGAGAAAAGCCACATCTGCTCTCCAACTGCTCCACAGCAAGGAACATCCAAAACAATTCCCCCCCAAAGCACAGTAAGGAAATCCAAATGGAATACTGTCACCACTGGATACATTAAACAATTTTCCACATTTTTCATTCCAAGAGACACTGGGGTAAGAGGGCAAACGGTGCCAATGGAATTTTGGTGCCAGGTACTTACTCCTGGGTACTGGCTGGCGTGTGGGGTGAGGTTCTTGAAGGCCCACTGGATGTTCTGGTGGGAGGCCAGCTGCCTGGTGAAGGCAGGGGACTGCTCGCAGCAGAGCCGCAGGATGCCATAGTAGGCCGGGAGCATCCCGCGGTTGAAGAGCACCACGTCCTGGTCGTCGTGGTCCGCCAGGATGTAGTTGAAGGCAATGTTCTTGGTCACCACGGGGTTCTGCACGATAAGGCGCACGTTCTCGGGGCAGTCCACGCACACGTTGTACCAGAAGGACAGCAGGGCCTGCTTGTTGTGGTTGGTGGCGATGGCCGGCTCGGAGAGCTTGGGCTGGAAGAGGTTCCACAAGTCCATGAAGTAAGTGGAGAACATGAGTTTCTCGGTTTTGGAGATCAGACAGTACGTCATGAAACTGAAGTAGGGCACCAGCTTGGTGGTGCCGTGGACAGCAGCATCAACATAGAGTTTGGCTCGCGAGAGGAGGCCGAGCAGCACGTTGTACACCTGGTGAAGCACCACCGTGGTGTCGGGGCTGAGGGGCAGGTCACGGGTGGGGATGTGCAAAGAGCGGGTCGATCGGAACATCTGACGGAAGGAATTGCTTGGAATAAGCGACACCAAGAGATAGGCTGCAGCTTCAAATAGAAACAGATTTGTTACACCTTTGGCAGTGACACACCTGCTTAACAGCCATGTTAAATTACACTGTACATTCCATTTACAGATCTCAAAGTGTTTTACAGGCTCTGCTACTACCACAGTCACATCAGGGATGAAAAAATCCCAGTGGATAGGACTAGTAAAACAGGCTAACAGTGGTGCTGAGATGTGCTTTCAGGTCTCTTCACCCTACATCCCTGTGTTCTGCCTGGTTCTCCCCGTACTGACACTGCATCCCACCCCAGGAACACAAACCAGATTTTTCCAGGACTGAACTGTCTACTACTGCTCAATCCAAACATCATTATCTCCTCAGAGATGTTTGCAACTGGAGCCTCTTGCAAAGCTGTACCTTGAGTTCCCACATCTCCCTCAGCCACAGAAAATGTATTAAAGTTCAGTGTGTCCTGTACTGTGGAATCTCCTTTGTAAAAAAAATGGAGACACGGGAAAGGCTGAAAATGTGCTCTGGCAATCTGGCACTGTTATTCCTGGCAGAACACACTAAAGAGCCAGGACACCCTGGAATTCAGGAGAAGGCACAGATGGCTTCTCCTTCATCTAGAAGGTCAAAGGACTCAACTGAGTTACTCTGTGAGGGGTGAAAGAACAACACATATTACTCCTGCCTACAACTACACACGTCTTGATGAGCCACCACAGTTGTACTAAGATGTTAAAATACAGCAGTTCTAAAACTACTGGAAAAGGAAGGAAAGACAAACACAGGAGCATTTGTGACAGGGCCACCCCATGCACAGGCACTTGCTACAAAAGGAGAATAATTTTCTTCACTTGAAAGTCACTTACAAGTTCTCACTCTGGGGTAGTTGTGTGCCAGGAGAAAACGTTCCACCCAGTTTTCCATGTTTTGCAGGACCCAGCTGTGGGCGAGTTTGTTGCGGGGTGTTTGCACAGCCAGCCAGTCCAGGCACTGAGAGGGGTTGTACTCAATGACCTGACAGGAGAGTGGAAAAATCAACAGGAATACATTAACCTTGGCACTAAAACCCCCTAAAAATATCTTTCAAATATCTTTTAAAAATCACTTAGTGCTATCAAAGCACCTACAGGACTGAGCTGCTCTGGCACACAAAGAAAACCCTTATTAAATTTCCCTGTTTTGTGCTTCTGAACCTTTTGGAGCTTTTGAAAGTTCAGTTTAAGTGCAGGAAATTATTCTGCATATTAGAAGATATTTAGGAGTGGAGATAGTAATGAACAATTTTTTTAAAATACCCAACACAAAACCTTAAACCTGAATCAGTATCTTTGTACATCAAAAGAACATAAATGGTATGCAAAGACATTCCTACAGCTTCATGCTGAGGATAACTATGACTTTTTTTTGTGAATTTACAATTTCAAGGAATAAATTCATCCAGCATTTTTCCAAGGCAGTGAATAGCCTGTAGAGTGCTGTGTGGGATCAAAGCCCAAAGAAAAAGGAGAAAACGTGGCTTCCTGGGCCTTTCTGGTTCTGTGCAGTTGGAAATCTGTTGGCATGAAGCCAATTAATGTAATTAGTTCATTTACTAGTTTTTATAAAGTCTTTTCTTTTTACCTTGAGCCCCAGGTGCCCAAACAAGGAAAAACGAACTCTTCCCTATCTAAGGAACCTGAGGCAGTAACTGGATTGCTGAGCTGCTCCCAGTTACTCTAATCCACCTGAAGAATCAGAGCAGCTGACAGGACCAGAACTCTGCTTATAAAATTTTAATCTCAATTTAAAAATAAACACCTGAAGAACAATCTCCCCCCTTTATTTCGAAATGACAAATGGATCTGTCAGGTTTCCTTGGCAATGGCTGGAGGTGATGTCCAAGGAAGAGACTGTCATTGCTCACTGTCTGCAGAGCTCAATCACCTTTTAATGACTTCTGGAAACTTGGGTGGCTGCAAAAGGAGGTTCTACACCCTAAATCTGTCCGTGCATTAAGTGCTGGGTCTCTCATCCCTGCCTGCACCGTTTGTATCCCTGGACCTGTGCTGACAGAGTAAGGATAACCCTGGAAACACCAGAGACAGAACTACTGCTAAAAGCCTGACTTTCCAAAAGAAACCTTGGAGGCCTTGCTTCCTCTGCAGCTTCAGTCTGTGCAGTGAGGATAAAGAGGAAAGAAAAATGAGGATTGCTCAAAAAATTACAACCCTAACCCCTGCTGCTGAGGAAGGCACTAAGCAAAGGGACTTACCTCATGCCACAACTTGTGTATTGTCCCAGGAAGTTTAATGAAAAAACTCTTGGAAAGATTGCCTGAGGGAAATTCATAACCTGCCACTTCCGCATCCACAAAAAGCAGCTGGAGGTCATTCTGGACCTTCAGATCTGCTCTTTGAACACTTTTTACTTGAGGAGCTCATGCATCAGATCAGTCACCTGGCAAACACTTGCTGTCCTACAACTGCTCCCAGCCATGAGGAGAATCCTTTGGAACAGCAATCCATGTTCTACCCACAGTGGGCAAGGCAGGTTTGTTTTACCAGAGGTCTCAATTCTGCACAGTAACCACCTTTTACAAACCCCAGCCCCACTTTTTGGAATATTAAACGTTCAGCAGCTTGTCCTCAGCAGCCTCCAGGCTGGACACACTGTTCTTGGGAACAAAGACAGCAAGTGGTACTGGGAACTCCACGAGCAGGCACATGAAGTGAAAGCTTCACTTCCTCATCTATTGCTCAGACCAAGGAATTCATCCCTGTGCCAACTTGTGGAAAAGTCTCTCACTTTAGAAAGCAAGAATATTAAAGGAATTTGTACATAAAGGCAAAAAACCCCCCACTAACAACTGCTGGATCTTGAAACATTTTTTACAGTCCTTGCAAAGGATAACTGAAAAACTACCTGGAATTGGTCGAGAAGCAGCATTCTAGACCCTTACTGTGAATCAATTAATTGCTCATTAAGCTAAAATTTAAATGTCTATTGGCTTTTGCCATTTATTTGGAAGAGGAATAGTAATAAAAACTCATGCAGCAAGGATGACACTGAAATGTAAAACCTTTTCACATATGTCAAAGAACCAACAAAGGAAAGACAATTTAGCTTCTGCTTTCTTTTACATGTTGTACCTCCCATATCCTCTGCAGAATGTAAGAAGCAAAGGGTGGCATTCCTGGAGGTCCACCAGCAAATTCCATGAGCATGGTCAGCAATTTGAAGAAAGGATTGGCTGCCTGCAATGCATAAAAAGAAGAATATCTTTTTTGATCTATTTTATTTTATCCACTGGGGTTTTTTTTGAGTATTAAAAAAACCCCAAACCAACATCTATAAGATTTCCATGAATTGCAGACATGAACATTTTTAATACTTTAATCCCTTACTATTTAATCTGTAAATAATCCATAAATATCCATATCCACACATGGAGACAGTGGAATTAAGCCACTGGTTACAGTCAGTGCAAGGGAACATGATACAAGACTTTTTTTTTTTCAAGTTTTCCAAGACTCTCCCAGCTTTTAACAATCCTTCAACAAAGGGTTTAATACTATAATTACATATTTTGCATCTGGAATCCATTTGGAACCCTCAGTATTTTTGTTATTACCAGGGCAGGAATTTAGTCTGACTGAGAAATGTGTTTCCATGCACAGAACTGCAAAATATTGCCCCAAAACATGAACAACCAGACAATAATTACTTATCTGCACTTATTCTAGAGGAAATATTTTAGTATTAGCAATTTTTTTAAAAAATACCTATTGGTGGAAAATGTAGAAATACATTTTTTGGCTTTGAATAAAACTTCCATCCTAAGTGGCCCACCACATTTCTGTACTACACAGTGCAGTTACCCTTCATTTAATGGCACAAAAACTTCCCTGGATCACATTCCACGCGAGGTTTTTGATCAGCAAAGGACTATTTAAGTAATTTAAACCAGCAAAACGTGGATGCAGACTATTTAATAAACAAGTAATATGTTTACATACCTCAGGAGTCAACTTTGCTATAGATGTGAACAGCATGGACACAATCTTGGAGACAAAACAAACAAAACTCACTTAGACTTGTGCTTATTCATTAAAATAACAAAAATTACCTGATTACATTTATTAGGCAAGTTTTTCAACAAATAGCCATGAGTCCCTTGTACTCACATGCTCTGCAAGTCGATTGTTGTACCGGCACAGACTGAAAATGAGGTTGCAGGTTTGCCTGATGTTGATCCCATCACGGATGTGTTGGAATAAAAAAGGAAAACCCTGCAACAAATAATCAGGTATTACTACACTGCCTACAATGACATATGCACAGAGAGGTTTGTTTAAGGCTTATAGTGTCACTCTTAAATTACTTACCTTTCCCCCTGTCAATGCTGCCATGTCATTTTGGGACAAAGTCAAATGCCTAAAATAAAGAAAATGATCATTTTCATTCAGTGATGAATAAGTGAAGTTAAAGAGATATCCAGGACTGAGTGTTTATATTCATCAGTGTCACAATACACAAAAGACAATAAAGGTATTGATGTAAAAAAGAACAAAAAATAAGTATTTTTTACTTAGACCAGATAAAAAAAGAAATCCAAATGTGGGCAATTGAATGTTTTTACATATTTAACCCAAGTCTTTTACTGGGTCAACAATGACAAAACCTTTATCTTTTAAATGGTTAAAAATATAATGGGCTCAAATACAAGCTCATTTATGCTGTTAAAAAAGCCCCAAACAGACCCATAAAATCCCTAATTCCTCTCTGAACCAGCTCAGGTCAGAATTTACTTGGCTTTTCCAGCTCTTGCCTTTCTGAGCGAGACTGTTCAACCAGGAGAGCAATCAGGGCAATCATCTTCTCAAGTGCAGCAGGCCTGTATTTCTCTTCTGCCAAAGAAAGTATATCTTCCTCTTCCTCCTCTTCCTCCCCTTCTTCCTCAGAAAGTACTTCAACCTGTGGCTGAAGGGGAAACAAATAAGACAACTTCAATGTGGGTATTTTCAGCCTTTATTTAAAGAGCCTTTGCATTTGATCCTGCTCTTTTATTCCAAGAACTTAATAAACTTGCAGGAATCAAACCAGGTAATTATCAATTCATTTTCATATTGAGACATTGACTTTGCAGGAGCTAAATTGTATAATTTGTATTTATAAAGCAAAAGGTAGGATGGCTGAACAGGTAGGTAGGTGGTTTATTTAACCAAAAAAGCAAGTCTAATAACCTAAGTTGTACAATAGGAGCAAGTAATCATTAATAGTATGGTAACGACAACTTTAATTGCTTCTACTTAATATGTATTTCTATACTAAACCAGAATAGCCAATTCAACATGTTTTTTTAAAAAAATTACAGCACTTAAACATTGAAAAAGTTGTATCATTTCTGTAATTGGAACATTGTGTAATTGTAATTGGGGTAATTTTAATTCACTAGCTGAAAGACGGTTCAAGAGACAGAGCACTAATGATCACATGTAAAACATGAAAAATTGGTACTTTTTATACAAGATATTCAAACTCACGTTTTCAGGTCCTTTAGTTCCCATGTAGAAATGGACCATTGTGGATATGGCTTGGAGTGAAAGCAGGAACTGGCTCTGAAACACGCAGGTATGGAATTATTTGATAATCCAGACGAGCACATACATAACTAATTCCCCCAAACCCAGGGATATACTCACTTCCTCTTCCCCCATTTTGGCAAATTCATAAAGAAAGGCAAAATATTCAGTGAGGTGTTTGCTGTGGGGTTTCACACCATGTTCCATGATGGACAAGAGGGTCTTCACAAAGCGCGTGACGCACGAGCGGCTGCCGATGTCCTCCACGGGGCCGTCCATGTCATCAGAACTGCAACCAAACAAAACCCCACTCAGGGATTTCATGGATATACAGACATGGAGCATAAAGGCATCCTGAACCAGTCCAAAAAAAAAAAAAAATCACCAAAAATCCCCGTTTACTCCTCTGCCCCTTTCTCGTCTGCCAGGTACAGCCCAGATAACAGCACGTGTTATATTCACCTGCTCCTGGCTGGATCTTATCACTGAACAAAACAAGTCACAGAGGCTTTGCAAATAATGCTTCCAGAGAAAATGAAATCCTATCTTTTGTCACAAAAACTGTATCTTTGTGTCCTGAGGTTTGATATGGCAGCACAGTTATTACTGCCATTTCCACTCAGGGGGAAAAATGTTACTGTCACAATCACAGGCTTAACACAAGAGTAAAAGAAAAACTACTTTCTTCTTCTCATCGTGGATCAAAAAAGTGTTTAAGTATTTCATAATTGGAGATAAAGTGACAGTTTTCTTGGGAGTAAGCAGAACCAAACAGAATCCAAGAGAATTCCTAGTTTTTTGGCAAGAACTGTGATTTACTTATAGGACTTGCCTCTCTTCTCCAGCCTTCTTTTACTGGATGTGCAAGTAAAAATTTGCACCTCTGTGCCCCGAGATCCAATTTCCAGTAGGATTCTCATGTTTAAGCAGGGAGATTTACACTTGCAGGGTACTACTGACAGGGAAAATACAGTCCATACTGAAAACCTACTCTAAGAGAATAAATATTCCAAACAGTGTCTCTTTAGACACTTGCTTTTGCAACACTAACAGTACTTTTAAATAAATCAGAGCAGTTGGGGCAGAATAATAAAGAACAATTAAATTAGCACCATTACAGGTTTACATGACTATTCTGAGTAATTCATTAATAAGTAATACACAGATAATGAGAAGTTTCCAGGTATTGTGTTTTACCAGTCTTCCATTCCTGGCTGGAGATAAAGGTGTGCATGGACTGGCCTCAGCCTCTGGATCACATGGATACACAAACGCTGGAACATCTGTGAACGGAGAAGGGAATGAGCTCCACAGGTTCATTCCTTCACACACATGTCAAGATGTGTTTTCCAAGCAAAGAACAGTTTGTCTCCAAGACCCACTTCCAGTTCTTCACAGGTTCAAAGATTCAAAGGTAAAGCTGAGACTGAGACCCCACAGTGAATTTCTGTCATGTTTTAACAGATCAGTCAAACCTGGTTTTTATAAAGAGATCCCACAGAGGAACCTAAAACCAGCTTTTAATATTGGTGAGCACTGTACCCTCCTGAAACATGACTTTACACTGCTGCTCATAAATATTATTTTCTTCTCCTCTCCTACCTCTATTTTCTGAAATGTTTTGATATTTTTGGCAAGATTTTTTTTTAATTTTCCCTCAGGCTTGTAAGAATTTACATGGAAAGTTGAAGGAAATTCCTTCCAGTAATTTTTGATTTGTAAAACATTTATGAGGATTAAAACTTTGCCTAAGACTTAGCATAGAGTTTTTCCATGAAATATATTCCTATACTGACGTGTTACATATAGGAACTATGTATGGATCCCTATGGAAACATCACTTTAATAATGAGAAATTCAACTGAAGGATTCAGGTGAGATGAAGTAAATGCAACAGTTTTTACCTTAATAACTTGCAAAGAGAGTAGACTTATAAGTAAAACTATTTATAGTCATGTTTGGTTTTCAATTTTAAGTATGTCCAGAAAAGGGTATTAACAAAACTTTGTAGCATAATGTTATAATATTAAATGCACCCATAAAAACTACTACAGAAATTCAAAATGTACACAGTTAAATCTCTTCTATTTTCTGATTGTTTATCTTGATGAATTACTGTTGAACTCATTCACTTCTATGCAAAGTGTTCAAATTTGCAGAGATCATGAGGGAGTTGTAGAAACCTTGATTTCCACCTCAGGTGACATTTGTGGTCCTGACTGTGCAGCCATGGCACTACATTAATATCCATGTTCCAAACAACAATAACACTCCCACGGCCAAACACATTCCCTAAATCACACTCGAGAATGGAAAAGAACCAGACAATTATGGCATTAAATCAAACTTTCAGAACCATTATGTGCCATCAGAACTGTCCCTTTCTGTTCATGGCTCACCTGACCTGGAAAGAACATTTTTTCTTACCTGCCTCACAATCTGATTGGGACACTTTATTAGAATCTGCATTGGCCACCAATCATCATCAGCCATACGATCCAAAAACCACTGCAGAAGATACATACTGTGTTAGTTTTGTTCCCAACTTGCTCTAGTCCAATCTTCTGTTTGCATGATATTAAAGTCTGAAGAGAAATCGATGTTACTATTATTAAGGAATAGGCAAGTTCTAATCCAAGGGAAATCTAAATGGCTTCTGTGCATGAAGGAATAAAGAAATAAAGATCAAGAGCAGTAAACATCAGTATAAATTTATATCCAGTATCTTCTTAGCCCTGTGTTCTGCATGCCATTAATTATCTGGAAGAACACACTTATCCTGAAAAGCGATGTCAACACAATAAAAACGATGCTTCCAACAAAGCATAAGCTGCAGAATCTTGTGAAATTGTGATAGGATTAAACAGTAGTTTCTGAATTAGATCCCTTTTGCATTTATTTTAACATGTGGAAAAGCCTTCCTGCCTCCAGAGACCCAAAAGGTGTAAAAAACTAACAGGGAATGACTCAATCAGAGTTACACTCAGCAATAATAGAGCTGAGTCTTCTGACTCACAGGGTTGTGGTTTAGTCACAAGGAGAGACAGTTTAAAACAAAGAATTAATGTTCTTACTTTTGTTTTAATTGCACCTGAGTATTCTTTACTGCAGTAAAATATCTTTACTCAAATACCTCACGACTACACCACACTGAGGCTACTCTACCACCCAAATACTGAATGTTACACAACAATTTATCAACCTAGAATTTTTAATAGAATATAATACTTATAATAGAATGATAACATGAATTCCTTTCTACTGAATAAGGTCTAATGCAAGAGACAGTATGTGTTGGGCTGCTTGTACATTTAAACTGTCACAGAAAGTACCACAAACTTTTCTTCAAAATCTCAGAATTGCTTTCACCAACAAGAGAATTCTTTGCCTGCCTGTGATTTAAACATATCTTAATCACACAAATCACTATGCAAAAATCAATCAAATAAAGACATTGTGACACTGTCTCTTTTATTCCAGTGACAAACTGATTTTGCCCTGTGGTCTCAACAAAGGTTTTTGCAAATAAAAATTAAGTCATTCCCCAGAATCTGCAGGAATTAGAGAGGATGAATTTCATCTCATAGTGCACAAATACACCACATACAGTAGTTCATAGTCCAAAATATTCCAGGGATACGAACCTCCAGGAAAGTTAAACAATATATAGAAAGTTGGTTTGTACTTTGCTGAGTTCCTAAGTCACTTACTTCACAAGCTGCCTGACTGTTATTAAACTGTTTTGTTAACAGTTCAATCCACTGAAGCATTGTGGGCTGCAAAAAGAAACACAGAAAAAACTATAACTTCAAATAATACATTTCAACTGCATCTTTCAACATTTCTAAATGGTTAGGCAGGACACCAAATCTTAAGAACACAGTTATAAGCAATAAATGTTTTATAAATTAGTAATACATTGCACTGACAGAAAAATACAGACAATTTTACACATACACTTTATTCCATTGTGCACTGCTCACTATAAATGTGTTCAATGACACTAATGACTCTTTAAATATTAATTTGCATTGTCTATGCTACTTGTGACAGCTCAAAAATCACACTTCTAAAGTGAAAAGTACAGAAATACTTTTCACTCTCTATTCATGCAGCTACTTAATAAGAATTTACAAGTAAATAAAATACCTTTTCCTTTGAATGAATAAATGTCTCTAGTACAAAGGAAGTGCTTAACTGGAAAAAAAAATTGCACCATTAATTTAGAATGCAGGAACTAAAATGTGAACAAGGGAAAGGTTAATATATGAGATGATATAGTTTGGAAATCCTTACCTTTGCTGTCATCAGAGAAACCGCTTTTGGATCTGGGAGTGTGCTTGGGATGCTACTACACAACTGCCACATAAACCTAGAGTCAGTAATTTGATTTGTTAATTAAAATAAATAATGAAAATCTGCAAGAAGAAAAGAAGCATTAATATTACATTTTTAAAGAAAAACTTACCCAAAATATGTATGCTCAAAAATGTTCTTGTCTTGAAGAAACTGCATGTTATCATGCCATATCCACTGAAGAAAAAATGCTAACATCAGATACAAGAAAGCAGTTTATTTCACTATTAAGTATGATTTTAAGAATATTTAAATGCTTGCCATGGCTAAAAAAAAAGAAAAATCAATTTTTTTTTGCTTGTGAAAAATCATTTTTGGAAATATTTTCTTTATTTTAAAAGCTTGGCACAAAGTTGTTTTATTCACACTATTGTGAATATTAGTTTTGTCTGTCATATGACTGCAGAGCAGAGCTTCAAAGCTTCTCCTCTTTCTGTGACCTCATTTTTATGACTTTATTCAGATTTTTAGGCTGAAATTTGGAGAATTGGTCCAACATGTTGAAAAAGAACTACAGTTCAACCACAACTGAAGTCAAACTCAAAGCTTGATGAAGCTCTGTGCCCTTCCAATAAATTCTTGGAAGAGTAAGATCTGACTCTCCCTCATTAATCAGAACAGGATTTCATGTCAGGTCCTCCTATTCCTCTCCCCAAAAGTGATTTTTGTGACCAAATCTCTTCATAGTGCTTTTCACATCAAAACAGTTTAAAAGTTCAACTCTGATAAAATCTATTGATATTTTTAAGACTGAGAAGGATAAAAAGCACAATGTGATTTGCTGGCCAGGGATGAAGAGTCTTTTTAAGTTAAGAACCTGAAATGTGGCAGATGCTAAAGCAATAGTTTTGGCCAGGGGCAGCAGGGATACTTTTTATCCAGGTGATAAAAAGGGATATATTTAGGATAAAATGAGAAAAAAAAATCTAAATCCTAATTTCTTTTCTTGTCTTTTACTGTCCTCAGGAAGACAGTGAAAAGACCGCCATCTTAGAGATTTACATTATTTTGGCTTTCCCATGTTTATTCAGGTTTCTGATGTGTTTGGGATTTTCAAACTGGTGTTAAAACAAATCAACTTGTACCTCCAGCAATTCTGATGAAACATCAAATTTGTAGTCTTTGCCATTTTCCTCCTCTGGCTCCATCCGTTTATAAAACAGCATGTAAGCACTGTGTGTCTTGGAGAGAAAAACAGCTCTATCATTTTTGCTTTGAGAGATAAATCAGGAAATCAGAAATACAATCACATGACAAGTGTTTGGAAGAGAAATACCTTTTCAAAGGAGAAGTCCATAAATTTATCAGTAACTGAATCGTAAGTTTTTGTCTGTCAGGAAGAAAGTAAAACCATTAATTACAAAGGTTTTTTATTTGTGATAAATGTGAACTATTTCATGACATTTGCAGAGAGGCTGCTGACAATTTCTTTCTTTCTCAAAGGAGTCTTGTTTCTTTTTTCCTTCTCCAGTGCCCTATCCTGCTTTTTCAAAGCTGCTCTGCAATACTGTGACCTACATCCCAAGCAATTTCCTGTCTCATCCATCTCCCTGACACCCCTTAGCTTCTCAGGCACCTAAAGGTATTTTATTCATTTGCCAAACTAAATAACTTTTTGGTTTCTTTCTGCATATTGCCTTTGTCAGACAACTGCTTTAAGATACTGTGTTATTCATTATGTGGTTTCTATCATGATACACAGTTATAAATAATGATCAATTCAAGCATAACCCCATTTGACTGTTATCCAGTTATTGCTATTAACACTGTGTAAAAATATTCCAACTGATGTGACACAGGGCATAGACAAAGATCCAAAAGCCCTGTTTTTCCAGACTAGGCATAAGTTTGAAGTAATTATTCCTTCCATCCATGGTCTGAGCAAAGCAGCCATCCAATTGAAGGATTTCCAAATTAGCTGTACACTCACTAACTAAATAGTATGATAAAACCTAGATAAAGAAATGAAATACCTCTTAATTGGAGAGACACTTCACTAATTAACTATGCTTCATTAATAATACTTATACTACTGTGTATTATATGTACTATTAGTAACACTTATACTACTCCTAGTAGTAGTACTACTAATATACTAATTACTACTAATATAGTAACACTGTACTACTGTAATACCTATACTCATACAGGAGTACATATTTTTCCCCTAAAACCACATAAAAATACGTGGACTGGATCAGATTGGAACAGGTATTTTGACAGTTGAACATGGCAAAAATTCAAGTCATAACTTTACAACACATAAAATAACTTACAGTCATTTCTCCACCGAAACACTCTGAAGCAAGCTGGGCAGAATCAAAGGGTTTGACTTCAGCATCATTGAAGAGGTACCTGTGAAACAGGGAACCGTGAAACAACTGCTGCTCATTCCTGAGGGCAAATAAAGCCTCAGGAACTCTTCAAGTTCTTGAAGTATTCCCATTATTTCCTAATGTCTTGTTGGAATCACAGCAAATGAAAAACTGAGCCCCAAAGCGATTCCCTTTCAATAAGATCAGAGAGAGTGGTAAAATATTCCTGCTGTTATGCAGAACAGGAATAGAGGAAATCTTGTTTCCTATTCCAGGGCCTCAGTGAGCAGTGGAAATACCACATCCAGAAAATAAAAGCAGAGAGTGTTCCCTGGCCAGACCCTTCTCCTTTCCATGCCCACATCTCTCCCCTTTCCTGAATTCTACATTCATAAATGTAACTGGATCCAAGCAGATTGCTGAAGGATAATCTATGAAATCTTCCAGTTTTTTTGTACTGGGATTTATTAAAATCTAGGCCCATCGGGAAGCAGGCCCTGGCTGTGACGTGAAGCCACCCCTGTGTCCAAGGCACTCCACAACAATCCCACCTCCAGAAAATTCATCTGTAATAAATGATAATAAATTAACACACTTACACCTATCAAATTTCCAGAGGAACCTACAGCACATATCCCCCATCTAAGTGTCAAGGCAAAACATCTGAGGAAGTCAACAAGCTTGAGTTGTTTCAAAATGAGGAATGACAAAATGCTGGTTTGCAGAGCTCACCATTTGTTGTTTTTGTAGGCATGGGGATTGACTATATCCCTGATAAAGCTGTAGTAGTGCCCCCCATCTGCTGTTCCTGTGTGAACTGTGACACCAATGAGATCGTACTCATAACTTTCAGTTTCTTTCAAATATCCACCATCTTCCTTAAAACCTGAAATAATTCAACACAATATTTAATCAGTTATTTCCTAAACACCCCAACTTCAACATCAGCAACAAACTGTACGTGACTATTTGCAATTTCTCTCATACTTCAAAAAAGAAATTCAAATTGAACAATAAATGAAACATTTTCCTTATATGAAATACAATGTGTGACTTTGGGAATATTGATTTTATTTGCTTAAAAAGAAAACTGTTTGCTTCTGTTCTACAGAAAGTTATACACAGATAAAAAGGACAAAGCTTGTTGAAGTCATACCTTCCTTCCTGTCATTTTTTCCCATGAGGAAATCTTCAGTGTAAGGAGTCATATCCAAACGTAAAGGGAATGAAAAGTGTGTGTTGACTTTCTCCTTCATCATGGTCACCATATTAAATGTATATCTCATGGTGTTGAAGCTTAAGATTCGAGGTAGTTTCTTAAAACATGCCCTGAAGGATCAGAAATGATCATGACTTACAAAAGTTTAGCAGGTTGAATTGGGTTTTCACAGAGATTTTAAGCATTTATTTCAACTATAATATTGGAGATCTGCTGCTAAATAAAGACATAAAAATGTGTCACTTAAACATAAAATTCAGCCCTCACAATGCCCCAGAGCAGGGCAGACTAACTGGCAGCACAAAGGTCAAATTTAGCTCATTGAAAAATTCAATTTAGGTTCTCACTGTACCTTGGAAAAGACGTCAAATTTACTCATATGGCACGAACAACAATTTTCTAAAATGAGCCATGAATGAATTTAACAATGAAATCCCCTCACTGCAGGCAGGCACTGTCTTCTAAAATAAAAGTTTCAAGGCAGAACATCTCTTGTATTAAATCTCATAAGCTTTACAATAGTGATTTTCAACTTACTCTTTCACCCATGTAATTTAAAAAAAAACCTCTGTGAGGTTTTCCAACTCTAAAGAAGAAATCTGTTATTCAGACAACAGCAGACATAGAAACATTTTTAAAGCTAATTGTAATTAAGCAACTTGAGGTGACGTATAAAACTCAAGCAATTATCCTGTATAATGAGCAACCCAAGTACTGAACAACCTCTGAAAGAATTTAATATTTTAAAAACAGTTTCAAAAAGGTAGTAATTTCTACCTTTTTTTTTTTTTTTAATTAAAAAAATCATGAACATTTTCCTGTCTAGGTGTAATCTTTGCTTAGATTCTTTCTTTCGGAATTTGACCTCCTGGTTCTGTTCTGATTTGCACAGGGACCACATCCCTATAGGACTACACAGCAGAAAATGAAACAGCAGCCCTGTCTCACCTTAAGGATTACTCAAATTCCACCAATAATTTCAGTAATTCACTAAAAAGGTCCCTTAGGAATGTTTATTTATTTTTAATCATACCTTTTTTCAGCCCTCACTTTCTTCCCACAGTGAGAACACGTGTACATGTTGTCACCTTCCAAAGTATCCTTAATAGTTACTTCATCAAGAGATTCCTACAAATAATTAACAAAAAAGGAGTTTACAATTATTTTGGATCTTTAGATCTCTGGCCTGCTTTCCAAGCCCCTCCCTTTCAATCTTAAAGTAAGTTTAATTAACATTTCCATTTGGTCAAAGGCACCAAAAGTTTTGCAAGACACAACACACACCTGAACTAAGAGTCTGACAGGAAAACCACTTCCCAACACACACACAAAATCTTTAGTCAAACCCAAATGGCCCCAGCTGAGGGCACGTTGCGCTGAAACCAAATTACCTCATAATACCAACCTAGAAACAAGCCAAAAATTTGAAAGCAGATACAGAAAGCATCAACGTATTTAACAGTGTGGGGGGGCAGTGTTTAGGTTTGACATTTATAATTTATGGTTGTGATCTATGGACACATCTCAGCCTGGCATTACTCACATAAATATTCTTCATATCTGCCACCTGGCACCTTACAGTGTAGAACTCCTCCGCTGTCTGACTTACGTGCTCACAGTCCTAAATCACAGCAGTGGAAGAGAAAAAGCAATGAAATAACTGTTTGGATGAGTTAGGAAAAAAATAGACTTTAAAAGCTAAGGCCAGAGAAGGAACACTTACCAAAGAAACAACATTGTTTGTGATAACACCTCCAAACAAACTTTTCACTGTATTTTTCTGTGAATGAATTAATAAATTCTGTCAAGGAATTTTGAGCAAATCTGTAAGTTTTCAAGCTCCCTTTTGCTCCCTCTTAATAACTCACCAGTTCTGGAGACATTTCTTCTATTTTTGTGATCAGGTCAGTGAAGAATTCAGTCATATCCTTCTGCTCCCCAGTGTTCAGGGGCTGCTTATCCATGGTATAGGTTTTACAGAAAGGCCTTGGATTGTATGCCTTACATTCACTTTCCTTGAGGTAAAAAGATATCAAGCAAAAGCAAATCAACACAAATCCTTTTAATTTGAAGTTACATGGACATATCTGTTTAGAAAAGAACATATTTTACACACACTATCTCCCATATGCTTATTAACACAGTTGTTTAAGTGCTAAATGCTCCTATGAAATGCATACCAATTTTTAACTGCCTGATGATCATTATTATATCATTAAAATATCATTGGGAGAAAAGTATTAAATAATATTTAATAAATATTAAAACAAATCATTAAAATAAAACTCCTTGGCTGAAGATGTGAGTATGATTTATGCTGCATATCTCCTCAGATACGAAATATGAGGAATATCAGTTTGTATTTATGTATTTCTGGCCACTGCTGACAAGTCTTGCCAAGGGCTCCATCCTCATTCAGACTCCTTTTATGTTACCAGCTAGTTCCCAACTGGATGTGTTTAGCCAGAGAAAAGAATTTGCAGTATAAAGCAATTCTTTAGAGTCCCTTTTCCACGGCCTTGCACACTGGGAATGCACAACAATCCACAGCACAAGGAACTCTGTGTAAACAATATATACATACTTTTAAGGATGTGCAGCAAGGCAGTACTTCCTGTAAATACTGCCTGGTCTTTCTTCAAGATGTAAAGAATGGTAAAACTGTATGATTTATGTTCCTGTATTATTTTCTGCTTATGTAAATACCTGGATTTCATTTTTTTATGATTCATGGCAGGCATTACACGTCAAAATTCCTTTCCCCTACTTGTCTTCAAAGTGGTTATGAATTTCTTACACAAAAGCCACTGTCAAGACACTCAGCTCTCTCCTCACTTGTCTTTTTTCATTATTTCAGACTTGTTTCACTGTTTTCACAGCAGTGAACACCTGGTTTTATTATGTTTGATTCTGGCATCCCAAATTTTAACTGCTTTTTAATGCTTTATTTCAACAGATTAATCTTTAAAATACCCTCTTTCATACCTACCATTAAGTATGTAAACATTTTCTGGAGTTCTAGGAGAGTGGTCTTGTGTTTCATATCTTCTGAATACTAAAAGAAATGAATAAAAGAAGACTTTATCTTTTTACCTTTAACTTTTCAAAAACAGACATGAAAAAGATGTAACAAAATTTAAAAACCCCATTTTATTATGGTCAATTAAGAAAAATGATTGTGTACAAGTACACACAGTCTACTATTTTAAACTTATATTTTTTAGACTTATTTTATACCTCTTTTGGTCAACATTAAATCTAGTATTTCTCACATTATATATGTGAGGGACCAAAATGAAGCTTTCTCTTTACAATAAATAACTAAAAGTAATAATATTGTATTTCTAGAAGTTAACCAAGGCATAGCAATTTACAGGACCTGCTGTACTTCTGGTGGCACAAGAAACATATTCTGGGACTTTATAAACATGCAAGAAGAATGACATTTGTTCCAAGAAAATGACAAACTTGAGTTAAGAAACAACAGCCAATTCACACAAACCTAAACTTGAATCAATCTAGATGAGAGCAACAGAAAAATGAGTTTGAGAACATGTTTTATTTCAATGCCACCATCAGAAAATACCACATTACAGCTATTTCTAACAAGGAAATCTCTTCACTTTAGACACCATCAATGCACCCAAGGAACACGGGAGCCCCACAGGTACCTTTGCAGTGAAAATTGCTTGTCTGGCCTCTGGAATCATGTAGAGCTGCTGGATGGTGGAGGCCAAGTAACACGTTGCTCCAAGATTAGTTAAACCCACAAACCGACACTCGGCACGAACGTCGTCGTGTGGCCAATAATCCCATTTGTAGGGGGCATGGGAAGCTGGAACAACACAAGCAGGAAAACAAAAATCAACTCAAAGTGCAATTTACACAAATATAAGTGCGATTTAAACCTTTATGTTCACACTAATAAAACGTGTCCTGGTTATACAGGCCTGAGCCAGACTGTGCCTGATCTTCAGGAAAATGCACTGTAGCAACTTCAGGAAAATCACATTCTGCTGCAAGGATTTGCTGTGTCTTCCAAAGCACATCAAGAAGTGAATCACACTGAAAAGGACATTTGCTTTTCCTGTAAGTTTTTTATTCCTCTGTATTTCCAACCAGACACAGCAATGTATTCCTGACATGGGAAGGCACCAGACAAGCTCAGCAAGTCTGACAGACTCTGTTAATAAGCCAAGAAATCAGAAAATGGGAACGTTCTCCTCATCTGCCAGTCAAGAAGATGGGAACCAGACTAGACAAACCATTTGTAAGTGATTAGTGCTGCTCCCAGACACTTGTCAGGCTTCTCCTTCCGGCATCCCACAGAATGGAGATGGGGAATTAATTGTTTGAGCTGCAGAGGCAACTCACGACACAAGCACTAAATGAGTGGAACCAAGCCAGTGTCCAAAGGAATTCACTGGAGTTTATCTTCCTTAGTGTGTCAGAAGTTGGACACAAAAGCTTGCAATGCTCTAGCTTTGCTATTCATCCCAAGATACTATTCTGCATAAACAGCGTGTCCCACAAATAATTCAGTAACTTTACATTCAGATAAAAAAAAAAATTCCCAAAACTTATTAAAAGCTGTGTGGGTTCAAGATTGAAATTTTACATCCTTAATTATTCTGTCACAGATTAAAGGCTCCTTAAGGATTCTTCTCAATTCATAATACCAGAGAGAAATTCAGGAAACTCTTCGGCATCCTCTGAGCAGATCCTCACATCTGCAGAGACCGGACCCACAAGATGTTCTGCTGCACAACAAATAATAGTTGTGCTCTCCATTTTGGCACTGGCATCAAAGCAACCATTAGCCCTGAAGCTCCAAGGAGGGAAGGAAAGAGTTTTAATTCTCCTGTTTCAACAAATCTCAGCAGTGTGACCTCAGGTTACCTGCCTCCATGGGCTGGTTGGCCAGTTGGAACAAAGCTCCCCTCCGTGTTTAACCTCCTGAAGAAGGTCATTAGCGAGGCAGAATAACACAAGATTCCCCCCCTTAACTGCAATCCCTGAATTACAACATCCTAATTCACCTTTTCTGATGTGAGGGCTCAGCCTCCATCACTCTGCTCAGAGCTCATCAAGCTGTAATTGCAGAGAAATCACTTGAGTTCTTTGTACTCCATGAGAACAGCTGGAGTATCTTTCACCTGCTTCAATCCAGCAAACAGCATCCAGACATTGGACAGGGAATTTCTCAGGAAGATCCTGTTTTCTCCACCCTGGCATTTTTTAAAGTGACTGTCTTCACTTGCATAATAGAAGTTTTCCTTCTTCCATATGGATCTTAACTAGAAAGGTAAATTTGAGGCTCATTCCTGTCTATCTTCTTTATTCCTCGCTGTTGTTATAGAAACCAGCCTTTTCTCAGGAAGAGATGGGGAAACTTGAAACCAAACTTGCAATATTCATGTTCTATTTTAAGCAAAGTAAATCTGATTCTTTCCTCTTCAAATGACAGTGATTTTTCTCTATATTCCACCTTGTGATGATGCTTTTGCTCCAACCATAACACCAGAGAGAATCTTAAGTTTCCTGGGAAGCAAAGCAGATGCTTCTTGTTTCCCTCCTTTGACCTGAATTTATTAGTCCTTAAAGAAACTCCAAACCACTGTAGGAAATTTTATGAAGAACTGAGGGGACTAAATCCAATCCTCAGTAATATCAGAGCCTGCATGAACTATCAGTAAATAAAATATGTTAAAACCAAAGACAGGATGGAAATTTATAGTATTTTCTTTAATGTTTCTCCTAAGCAGAATGGAGAGACAGGCCTAAGAACTAAGATTTGTAAAGCCTAAGATTATAGAGAGGAGCAAAGTGGAAAAATCCAATTTTAGGACTCTTTGGATCACACCAATGGATAACAAGCCTTTAAAGAAATGAGGTATCACAAGTCCTGTGTTGGTTGCTCATCACAAAGAGAGAACAGCTCTCTGCCAGTTGTAATAAAATTAACATCCCCGCAATGAGAGGTTCTGGATATGCAGCAGGAGCACAGAGCAGATGGTTCTGGAGAACTCAGGAAGAGCAAACAAACTAGAGAAGAGATTTGGAAGAAGGCAGCAACTGTGGTAAATGTTAAAGAAAACTTCAGCACTGAGGAATTAGTGGGATTTGGAGGAAAATACTAATGTAAAAAATGAATGACTGCACTGGAGAAATATAACAACCTCAGATAACGTGCCCACAGCAAACAAAAATATCCAGTATTTTCATTAAATATGTTCTTCATAACATTTCCCCTGAACACAGGACACTCTGCATTTGAGAACAGAACATAAAGCATTATTGTGATCAAATTTCCCTTTTGCTCCCCACTTTGTAAGGCACTAAATCAATTCCACAGATTATAATACATTACAAATCCTCAGGTTACGAGAATTTAACCTGGGCATGTGAAAGGAAACCTGGCAAGTTAAAAATGCATAATGAGAATTTGCAAATCAAAGATAAAGGATTAAATAAGTTCAGATTTTGGTCATTTACAAATTATACACGGAATTGTGGTTCCATGACACAGGAAGCATGGAAGCCAAGAGGCAGAACAAAACTGTATTAGTTCTGTGTGCTGGCTACAGGCTGAAGCCAACTACAATGATATCAGAGGCTCAGAAAACAAGCCAGTGCTGCTCAGAGCTAAAACATCCACCTCAGTGTTGTTTATACACTTTTAGGTATAAACTATACCATGTTTCTTCATGTTAGAAAAGGAAAACAGAAATTAAAATCCAGCACAAGCTGCAGAAACACGTAAAATCCACTCTAACAGTGCTACCCTTGTGTTGTGTCATTTAACAGGGCCACCTACCTTAAATAACCCATACTTAAAACCAGAACTGATAATTATACATAGGGTGAAACCCACTGCTTGTCTAGGTGAGCAAAAGGTGCTCTGTGACACTGCCCTGAGCGATGGGGGATGTGAAGTGCGTCACAGGAGCAGTGGCCACCCAACACTCCACAGCTGTAGTGACTGAAGGTCCTTACACTGCATGTGCTGTGCCATGACCCAGTTGTGCAGCAGCCTGTAGTTCTCCACGGAGCCCTTGACCATCTCCACCAGCAGGTCATAGGCAGCAGCCCTGGAGGAGTGGGATTTGCACTTGGGCTGCTGTCTGTCCTTCAGACTGGGCAGCAGGAACAGCAGATTGAAGATGTCCCGCAGAAACTCCTGTCAAACAGGGAAATGGGCACATTTAGCAGCTTGAACCTATCCTTGAAAGATAAATCATCTATTTACAAGCTTCTAGTCTAAAGCTTTCTAGACCTCTCTCATACAGAACTTTCCAACCTGAATACAAGTTCTGAATTATCAATTCCAACAACTTATTCCACATAAAGTGCACTGTAACCATATTATAGCCTGAAATGAAGCATGTCCATTGAAAAAGAATGAATAAACCTTGTTGTAGTTTCATGGATCACTAATTATTCTTACAACACATACCATGTGTACTTCTGGTATATTTTGTACTGTTTCATGTTTGGAATATTATCTGAGCTATAAAATGCACAAAGCATGGCTGTGCCTGGTCAAGTTGCCTTTGGATAATAAACACATGTTACTGTTACTTATCTTTACCATTCCAGATAATACATTAAAAAATTCAGATGGTTCTGTCTAAACATCAGTACCTTCTTTCTATGTAGATAACTAAAATAAAAGACAAAAGTAAAATATCAAAAAATATAACAAAATAAGGGCCAGAATTCTTCTCCCATTTGTAGAACACAAGCTACAAATGCAGCTATTACATTTAATTCTACAATTTCTATACTGATATTAAAAAAAAGTTCATCCTGAATTTCCCCATTCAGGTATATTCAGTTAAAACCCTCTTTTAATGCTGTAAAATCTAACTAAATTATAAATATTTCCAAAAATGGCCTCCTGCAGAGTACACAACAAAATCACCATAAAACAGCTTGTTCCAGTGTGAAGGGAAACTCCTGCAACCTTAATATAGAGCAGAGTAAGATGGGCAGTGATCATGGATAAAACACAAAATATGACCTGCAAAGTTGGAAAATACTTGCCCAACAACAATTTTGTTTACTTGGTCAGAGAAGAATCTGTAGTGAAGAAAAGGCCCAGCAAAGCATGGATTTGCCACTGGATTTTCCAGGATAGTTTTTCACCAGCCTTTGCTCAGAGAGAAGCAGCATCTGGTTTCACAATCCTGTTCTACTGCGTTGGACACAACACAAAACTCTTCCCCAATGCTCTTTATAATGTGTGTTCTTAATTGTACATAGAATTCTTCTTATACTTTTTACCTATCCAAGCTACATTACTCTGGCCTTTCCATATTTCTACTGTTTTAATTTCTCCATCCTCCTCCACACTGCACTGTGTGACTTGGATTATTACTCTAATTTAATCTGCAAGATCTCCACACCTAAAATACACTTATCCAGGAGAATGATGGCAGTAGCCTTTTAAAATGCTGTCAGCAATGTCACTTTATGGCAGGTACTGCACAATGTGGACACTAATAAAACTTTTGGACAACCAAATTACCTTCAGGGCCAGTTTACAGTAACAGAGTAAACAGAGAGGATACAAACACCACAACTGGATG
Source organism: Pachyramphus minor (assembly GCA_013397135.1). Taxonomy (NCBI): domain Eukaryota; kingdom Metazoa; phylum Chordata; class Aves; order Passeriformes; family Tyrannidae; genus Pachyramphus; species Pachyramphus minor. The sequence continues at coordinate 544,577 of VYXB01006431.1, forward strand.
CAGGGCCCTACTCTTCTGCTGAAACCTCACTGAAGGCCCAATAATTAAACTCAGTACATTCTACAGAAAAAACCATCAGTTTAAATCAGCTTTTACACCACAGAATTTTTTTTCTTTAGGCAATGCAGCTCCCAAACACAAAGCAGAAGTTTTTAGCAACCTCCTCTGCCTCATCACTCCCCCATCTTACAGGAAGAACATACTAGAAATATGATACATTTTCATATCTTGAGCTCTGCAAACAAAATGTTGTAAAAAAGGTAACATGAAGAGTGTGTAGTAACAAAAGATGACATCAGTTTAATCTTTCAGTGGCCTTTTCTTACCTGACCTTCCCGAGAAAATTTAAAGGGCGGTTTGTGCTTGATAACACTCGTTGCAAGACGAAGCAGCCCCGTGAGCCCATCATCTTCTATGTTACCATCCTGATGGTCAAGGATTTCTCTGCTACACAGGCACACAGACAGAGAAGAAATGTCACAACTCTGTCCCACTAACAATAAATATAATGCAAATTCCACATGAAATCACTGCAGCAAAGCTCACCTCCGAATGCAGTCAGCAAGGTGTCTCGCTAGTGCATCTAAATCAAGTAGTGTTGTCTGATGAAAAATAAAGAAAATGGAATATAAATGGGAAATATTCATGTACCTCATGAATTGCAATGAATAAGCCTAGTCTGAAACTATGGTTATGCTTTTTGATGAAATTTTGTTATTAAACACAGCAAAACAGGGACGATTAAAACTCATTTTCAAACATGCTCTGATTTCTAACCTATGCTAAGTGGCTGTTAACTATATTTTTTTCCTTCTTTCAGCTTTAGCCAAACACTTGATTAGCTCCTCCTTTTTAGCATTGGAATCATCAACAGTGAATCTCAGAGATAATTACAGTATTGCCATGTGTGTGACTTTCAACTAAGTTCTTTGTGCATTATAACCATTCCCCCTTCTTGACTCTACAGGTTCATCATCTGAAGCTTCCAAGAGCTCCTAAATGCACATCAGAGTAGGGAAAGCTGGGAGATGGGAAAGATCCAAGATGTGTTCACGGCAGTTCACTGGATCTTAAGTAAAAATGTGAAGCAAAAGTGGCCTGAAACCCCAAATTTAAAGAAGCAATTTAAAGACAAAGCAAACCTACCTGACTTGCATCTTTGACGTGGATGTTATCAATCAGTTTGCACAGCAGCCAAAAATATTCCTTACAACCTGGTCTCAGCACTGTCTCTTCCTCATAATCCTCTATCTGTGAAAAGAAATTGCTTTTGTTCTGAAGCACATCAGACCAAATAACTGTATTATAAAACCACATTGAACACAGGAACTGCTACAAGAAGATTATTTTTTTCAAGCCTCTACTTAAGGTAAGTAGAAGAACAATGTATTTTACAACAATAACAGTGTGTGCTCTTATTTTTCTTTTGCAATACTTATTAGTTTTCTTGAAATTATCAAGATGATCTGCCAGACCTGTTAAAAATTTGTAGAATGGTGTTGACCTCATCCTACCCACTGCAAACTGCAACTGTCAGTGTTAGACTGGACAAAACACGAGAAACTTTGACTGATTTCAACATTAAGTACAACTCTAATTTTAACCTCTTTTGAAAATGAGAAAAATACTGCAAAACCGTAATTTCTTAAATTCTTACCCTAATTGGTTTCAGAGCTTGAGCATCAGGGAGAAATTTTAACAATGTTGATGCAGCCAGGAGGAGAAAGGACCTGTTGATGGAGTCTCCCCCATCCAGCCCAGACAGAGACAACTTGTACAACCCATTGCAGGACTCGTGGCGAACTGCAGTCTGTGGGAAAAATAACAAAATTAAGGGATTACACACTTTCTTTGGAGTATTTCTCCTTTTGTTGGCTTTTCTTTCACAGGTACACAAGTTCCTCTCATAATATCTGTCAGGTTATCAAGGTAGAACATGTCTTTCTAAAAACAGGTGTTAAATAATGTACATCTAAGTTACAGAAAAATGCAAAGGATACAATCCTAATTTACAAAGATTTGTCTGTGCCTCGTGGTTATAATGTATTTTAAATGTATTTTAAAGATTGCAGCCAGTGACTAAAATAGAAAATACCATATCTGGGCAAATAAAGAGTATGTGGAATTAGACTTACTCATTCCTAACTACATTTTGTTTAATTTCACTAGAAGAATTATTTTATTTTTTCTTTTACTCTTTTATTAAGAAAAACATCCATAGTCTAATCCAGCTTTGGAAGTTTGCACTCTCTCATTTCCAGGGATTTTAAGTGGAGTCAGCATGGAAGCTTCTCTTGTGCTTGAGTAATAAAGTAATAATAAATAATAAAGCAAGGGATAAGAATTATCACATCATGTGGTAATTCATTTTGCACTGTTAAGCAATCAATATGTAAATACATATATTTTATAGAATATCTTTGATGCACTTTCCAAGCTTTGATTACACGAGAAAAAACTACTTAAAGTCAGGCCAAGATTTGGTCACGACGAAGATTTTTGTGTCAATTCTTGTTCCCCTCATTTTGTGATTCTAAGTACAGCAAAATAAACAATATAAAAAATACATTAATAATGTAAAAAATATAATGGGGGAAGTAGATTTACACTAATCTATGTTAGGTGGTATCACCCAGAAATTTCAACAAATTACAGTGAAAAAATGACCTTTCAACAGGAGCCAAGAACAAAGACAAGAGTTTTGAAACTGGTTTGCAACCAACCACAGGTATGTCACCTTAAAACTGATCCTATACAGGACTGCAAGGAACTGAGTCTGATCCTGCCTATTTTAGCAGAAAACTACATGTCCTGAATGTAATGGCAGCTGGAAGCTGAAGTTAATTGCACTAATCAGGAATGCCAGGGCCTCTCCTTTGCCATACCTCTGGAATGAGAAGGGTGAGTTTCTTGAGCCAATCCTGCAAGTGGTCGCTGTCAGCCAGACTGGATTTCACCAGGGAACAGCAGTGGGCCCAGCTCACCAGGAGCCACATGGAATAATGAGTGACTGGAAGAAAAGGACAGAAATGCCACTGCAACCAACAGAAGAGGCTTTTGGGGCTGAAGAGTTGCATCGTTGCAGCACACACAACATTTATTTCACACTAAGGTGCAAGACTAAATCCTTTTTGGCACATAAGGTATGACCTAAATGCAGATTTTTTTACCAATATGCTTATTAAATATTGACCACTGCACTGCTGATGACCATTAAATTAGATTTAATATCACCAATTCAGGGCACAATCCTTTCCTGCACCTCCACCAGTGAAATCAGGCAGTGAGCTGATGCTTTGCTCATGACTTGCATCATGTCTTAACATGAACATTTCCCTGAATTATCACAGTTTTATAGCATTGTAATGGCAGGAATAAATCAAAACCAGAAGTTTTTCTCATCAGTAGGTTTTCCCTAGTGTTAGTTCATGACATGTTTTGCAGCACTAACCTTCATGCCTTGATCTGTGATCAGACTGAGCTTTCAACACCCTGAACGGGAAGAAGATAAAGCCATTTGAACTTTATCACAGAACAGAACAGATCAGCACTTAAAAATACAAGTACACACAAATAACAACACAGTTACTCCTAAGTAACCACTGGGAAAACTACACTGCCAATCTTAAAAGGAGAACTAAACTGTCAATCTTGAAAGGATTCATTTCTTTCAATATTCAATAATAAAACTACAAAATTCTTCAAGACACCCCCTTAAAGATTTAGTGGCTACAAAATTAACAGTCAAGAAAAGATACCCACAACCCCTTTATTTTATCCAAAAGAGAGAGCTAAGAACTGACTCATGCAGAAGAAACCTAGTACTCTTCATAAAGAAACCATGCTTGGAACAAACAGCTGTAAACCTTAAATATTTCTATTTACTTACATTTTTATTAATTGCAATTAAAGGTTATATACTTAAAATTACTCCTGCAAACTCAGCTACAGGTCAAAGTCAGGCACACTTGCAGACTTGACTGGAAATGCTCTGAATGTCCTTACTGATCTTATAAAAAATATGGTAAAAAACATTATCCATGACTTGGATTAAAGTAATTCCAGAACAGCAACATAGCAAAACCCTGAGCTCCCCACATCAGTCTGACTGTCACCACCCAGTCTTACACAGAATTGCTTTTCTCAGGACAAAAAGGTAGCAGGACCAAAACCTCTGACAGGTCAAATTTTGCCTTCAGTACCTGCACACTCACTAAAACAATAATTCCAGCAGGAATGGCAAAAATAAGTCAAAACCAGCAGATGACTGAGCAGCATAAAACTGAATTTATTTCAATTTCTCCTTTACACCGCCTTGAAATTGAGAATGCTAATTGCTCTGGAGAGAGGAAAATCAATCATTTTGGCATGAGAATTTCTGAGAGCATGTCACAGACAGTCTATTGCTCCATTCCTTATGCCCTGAGCATAGAATTCTCCCACTCCTACAAGGGCGGGACAACCACAAGAGGTGACTAAGAAAAGCAAGTCTACGCCTAAATTTCTGATAAGTTAACAGGGACTACAGGTGAAAGAGCTCTTTTTATCTAAAGCAGGGCTGACAATGTGCACACTTGATTAGCTTTAGTACAAAAATAAGAAGATATTGTACCTAGGTGCCAAGTTGTCATATGTATAAGCAACTGACATCAGTCGCTGAATCAAACTGGTTCCCTGGACAAGTACAAGAAACACCTTTAAAAATTGAAGTCAAAAGAAGAAAAAAAAAACAAAAAAACAAGTTAATATAACAACAAGCTTTTTTTTTTTTTGATCTGTTTTTTGTTTTTGTTTTTACAGTTATACACAGTGTGTGAATCTAAAACAAACCCACCTGTGTAGAGGGAGGAAGAGCCAAAGACAAATCACAGCATCTCCACAGTTAATTTACTGGTTTTATTAAAGCCCATCTAAAATCCTGTGTTTCATTGATTAGGTCTAGATGCTAAAATTTCATGCTGTTCCTCTAAGAAAGACAATTCAACTGAACAGAAAAATCAACCATTTATTCAATCCTTTTAGTAAAAACACTGGATTTTTTTTTTTTAAAGCATAAATTACTCACTTTCTTTTAAAAATCTCAGGTTTGAGATGAGGTTGGACGCATAAATTTTGCCCATCTCTGTGATCAACACATTTTATTGACTCCACATTCACTTAAATTATTCATCTTTAGAGAACCTGACAGGCTACCCAGAATTTTAAAATCCAAGCCTGAAGAAAATCTTAAAACACTTAAATATCAACCCCACTGCCATCAGAAATATTAATCAATTAACAATTAAAAATTCAGAACCAGCCACAGAAACCAGCAGCACCAATGCTAAAAAATTTAATACATTTGATAATTTCCCTGTCTGACAGTAGCTTTGGTGATGTAGGGATTTGTTTTGTCAAAAATGGCTAATAGTTATAAGAACAGTTAAGGTCTTTCCATGTGGAACAATGACAAATGGGAAGTTTGGCTCCAGCTCCCAGTTCACATCTACACTTTCTGGAATCACAGCTGCTCCTGTGCCCAAGAAAATCCACTTACAGTGAACGTATCTCTGATGCCAAAATATTACATATGCTTGGGCTGCTTTGGGAAATCAGCATGCAGGAATCTGGCAGGAAGGTTTACAGCTCTAGGTAAGGTCACCACATACTCACTCAGATATCCCTGATAAAGTTATTTTAGAGTTTCCTAGCGAGGATGGGGACACAGCTCATGCTATAACCATGTTGTAAACAGGGTACCAGAAAAGAGTAATCAATTTAGAAAACAAAATCTGAAAGACAGGGACAAAGCCCTGGAATTCTGAGTTCCCAATTCTCGTGCTCACCAATCACCTCGGTTGCCCAGGTTTACAGCAATTCAAATATTTTTTAGAGGAGAACAAGTAGAGTATCAATTAATATGAGTAACTTTTCCACTACATTATTTTATCTATCCACACAACAAAGGACTTCTGCTGAAGTTCATAACGTCTGTGCCTCTCTCACCTCTGTCAAACGGGGGATGTGAAGACCCTTCACGTGGTCACTCGTGGTCTTCCTGGACTTGCCCGGCCACGTTCTCTTCCTGTGACTCTCTGCCACTCCAGACCAGGCAAACACGTCGTGATAAGCCAAGTCCAGGTCTGAGGGATCCACTGCAAACTGGCAGATGAGCTTCAGCAGACAGGCAAGGCAGTCCAGCTGCCACTGGGAAGGAGAAGAAAAAGGAATTTTCATTTTCAGTTTGGGGGGATTCATTTTGCAAAGAATTCAGTGCCCGCTGAAATGCCTGGAAAAAAGCTTAAGCAAGGTATAAACTTGAATTTAGCTCGAACTAATAACAAAATAATAATGAAAAAGATATATAATAATGATTAATAATCATGTTGATTATTGAAAAGTGCCTTTATTACACCACAGCCACACTGCTAACTGTCAGCAAGGGAAAATGGTCTTTCTTGGCCTCTCCAGAAGGAAAGATAATTAACAGATCACAGCTTTTAACACAGATTGTACTAAATAAGTTTCCAAATAACAACCTTCCCTACGATAAGTAGAATAAAAAGGCAAAAATACTCTGCTCTTGTTTGGCTACTTCTGATTTCTTTAACAGTATTAGCAATGCAGTTGCAATCACTGTAAGATGGAACTCAGGTTTTTTTTCCTCTAAGATTCCATGATCTATAATTTTATGTTCTACTGTTTTAAGAACGGAATAAAAAAAACAAACCCCAAGAAACCAAAACAAAATACACAGAAAAATACAAAGGGTGCTTTTAAAATGTAAAAAACCTCCAAAGTATAATTTATTTTTTAAAGTCTACTCTTCCAGGAATATAAAATATTCAAGAAAATGATGCTATAGCAGAGACTCTGGTGTTCAATTGCAGAATTATCTATTCCATTTACAACAGAGAATTAACTATTACAAAGGCTCAAAGTAATAAAAGTCTTTACAAATAGCAATTCTGTTATTCTGGAGAAAAAGGATGAATGAGCACCTACCACAGTCCATGATTCCTGTTCTTTAGGCTCTAAGATTCCAGAATTGAAAATTTCCAGTAACTGCTGGAGCCCTCCAGCAGCAACAAACTGTAAGGATATTATGGAACCAAAGTGAGAAAAAGCAGATACAAAAATATCACTAAGTTCATTTATATACCCATCTAAGCTTTATAGGTTAATAAATAAATGATAAACTATTCAGTTGGGTATTTTATGAAAACAATTAAATAGTTGTACATGACTATGAAAAATGTACACGCCTGATAATACAGAAAAACTTTTAAACGTTATGCCTAAATTTGAGATCCGAAAGTCAAAGCTAGATAATGTTTTAAATGGGTTTTCATCTTGTATTTTTCTCAAGAAACTGTACTAGGTATCACAGTAATGTAGAAAAATCAAACCTTGCAGCTCCACGTGTTTTTACTATTTTCTATTTGATCTTCACTTGAATCATCTGAGTCTGGGTAAAGATCACTGTAACTTCCCTAAAGATAAAGAACAATAACTAAATATAAAAACAGAACTCAAATACTATAAAACAACTCCTCAGTAGATACTTTAGTTCAGAGAAACACAAATATTCTGTGCAAGAAACTCACTGTAGATTCACGTCTTATTCTCCTGTTGGGCTTTCCCAAAGCTTCAATGATTTCCAGGGCGTACAGAAGTTTATGGGCACTTTTTATTCTCAAAAGATCCTTCCAGCTAAAGCCATCATTACCCTTAAAAAATAAAAAAAGATAAAACAATTAAAGCAATTATATGTAATGCTCACCTATCTAAAAAATGCAGGCAGAGGGTTTTTCTTGTGATTTCAAAGTAAAGGAAGCCAAATGTGATAGTCTTAAACTATAACTTCCACTCAAATTTTGATTCATGTGTGCATGAAGAGCTGTAATATCTAAAATCTTTATCTAATTTCAACTTTTAAAGAGGCCAAATGTTCATCTACAGAACAAGAAACCAAAGAGGCTTCCAACCAAACCAAGCTGGGAATTTATAAGAGAGTACAAAAGTAACACTGTCATAACAGCCAGTGTTAAAGCAAAGCTGCAGATCAAGAAACTGCTTTTTCGATTCAAGCCAAAAAATAAATCATAAAAACAAACTTTGGAAGCTAAGCTGACATCTCTGTTTAGCTTAATTTTATAAGAATTATTAGATTTGTTTCCTGGGTTTACTTGTATCCTGGCACACTTAACATATTTACTATTTAACATTCCTGTTTGGGGGAAAGTGAGGTAAAGCACCAGATGCTAAAACATCCACGGATAACAAAGATAAATATGTAAAATGTTGTTCACCTGCTCATCTGAAATGTTCTGGAATGCCTGCAACATATTAGGGCACGTTGGTAGGAGCATTAACAGTTCCCAGACACGCCTGGATAAGTTTTCAGCGTGGAGATGGAGCTCTTCACACCTTGCACTCTGACAAACCACACAACAACCATTGGCATGGTGAACTTCTTTGAGAATATAACATTTCAAAGTCACAAAAATGTATTTATTCTCAATTAAGAAGCTGTTTCCTATCTAACTCCATAACTAGAAAATGATAACTCAAGACTCTCTGAACCTGTAAGAAACTAAGTTACATGCATATCACATCTGAGTGCAAATAAAACTTTATTTTAAAATAAACTACTGGTTCAAATATACTACATATTATTTAATATCCCACAAGCTAATGATGGCATGTAAGACAAAGTTTGAGTTTTTGCAATAGAACCTTTGTAAACCTTTCTTCAAGCCACTTCCCATTATGAGTCACCACATCCACTTAAATAATCAATATGCTCTCTTAAGAATTACACTTTTTTAGCTTCTACAATATTTAGAACATTTAAAATGTATCAGGACAATACTGTTAGGAAAATCAGAAAAATCATAATGATTATACCATATGTGAAATGTGAATACAGAGGCAATAAAGCAGCTGGATGGAGTACATAGAAAAGTCTAGGTAGGAAAAGCAAACCCAATTAAATAAGACTTAAAGGTAATTATTCTAATAAAATTACCCTAAATTACCTCACTATCTTCCATGGCCACATCTCCAGAGGGAGGCTTAAAAGAGGCAAGCATCTCTAACAAATCAAAGAGGGTGGTGAGATGAGGTTCTTGCAGGAGTAAAAGCATTGGAATGTTGTCCTTCTGAGGGGGAGGGAGGCAGGATGCCGGGAGTTGAACACCTTCACCTTTCCGTTCCCTCCTGGGTGCACCCAGGGATACAAACACCATCTGGGGACACAGGGAAACAACAAGGAGCAAAGAGGCAATTTTATGAGAAGCCATGGAATGTTTTCAAAAGGATCATAATTAAAAACTTAAATTGATGTTTTGTTGTCATATCTTTACTTTGCAGCATTTTTCAGCAGCTGCCTGATGAAAGTTTGGCTTTGCTTTCACTTGAGGAAATCACAGGGTAGCTGCATTCTTATCACCCCATATATTGCTCACACCCAGCCCTATATATATTTACACAAAAGCAAAATCCCAGGGACTGACTGCAGCCTATGGACCAGCAGTACCTGCATGTCCTTAAACCCCAATTCATGAAGCGTTTTTTCGTCGTAGTCAGTTGTCAGTTCGTGCCCAGATGAAATCATTCTCACAGGTCCCATGAGGCCACCTAGGAGAAAAGCTTATTTCAGTGAAATTCTGGAATGATGGTTCCATTTTTTGTATTTTTAACAGTACATCCTTCAGCAGCAAATAACACGAGGCAAAACCTTTATGGAACTTCCTTAAGAAAACTACTTACACTACACTGGTTCACTGACTGTGTGACAGTCAAAGGCAAAGAAGCAGTGATTAAACCTACTTAAAATCAGTGGAACCAAAGATGTCATGCAATAAGAAAGGAAAAACTGAGAACATCCTTGAGAGAACTCCCAACATTGAACAAGAAATCTGGATAATCACATGATTAGGAATTGAATTTCATTTGGTGCAGACAAGCCAGCCTCTGTTGTTACAAGCACTTTTTCCCAGCACTACCACGTGTTTTTAAAATCCCAGTGACAACAAAAATTAGAATTCTCCTATGTGGTTATATTGGAGGAAAATAAAACAGTTTCTTCACTGAAACAGCTTCTCATGAGTGGCTGGAAAAGGATTTTACAAAGAAGGTAATTAAGGTGACCAAACTTCAGTCTGGTTTACTGCCTGTGTGCCTCATTAAAATATGTTTTTTAAAAATTGTTAAACTATGACAATGAAGTCTGACTCATGTTTACACTTCAAATAACAGTAGTGTTGGAGAAAGCTGTATATGGATAGAGTTTCTCTGGATAATATGCACTACATATTAACCATACTGAGAAAGAAAGGAAACGGAGGAGAAGACAATTCAGACATTTTGAACAGTAATAACTGATAACAATTATAGTATCAATCAATACCATCAACAGGATTTAGAAAATGCCCTCCTCCTAAAGGATAAAAAGGAGGAGTATTCACTCACAGACACATTAAGAGGGAACAACAGCAGGATGCATATTCACTATATTAAGTAAGCAATGACCATCTGAGGTAACGTTCCAAATGAGGAGAGGCAAAGCAGGATGAATGGTCATTTTTGTTACAGGATGACCATAAATTGAAAAGTGATTGCAGGAGTAAGGAAAATTCTACACCTGACTGGAATACATGTATGTAGGGTATAAATTATTAATCTAAATTATGGCTTCACATTCTGAATCGATGGCAGAGCCAGAAGCGTATAAATTTGATGAAACACAGAATCAGATATACAGAGATATAGAACTTGATAAAGTTCTGTGCAGCAGAACCTCCAAATTACAGAAAACAATTTAATTAATTAAAACAACAAGGAGAAAAATAATGTGGGCAGAAATCTATTGGAATGTAGAGCTTGGGTAGGTTTAAGAGAGTTCTACATTTTCTTTGCTATTTCAAATAAACGGTAGTGCTTAGGAAACAACACTATTGATTAGAAGTGAGGGTGATGCTAACCAGAACTGCAGAGAAAAATAAATCCTAATTCTTGCTTATTTAGGGTATCTGGGGGACAAAAACCCCACACTTAAGTTCTTGCAAGGGCAGAATCTCCAGGCAGGAGTCTCCAGCTTACCAGGGAATTCCCCTTTGCGGGAGCTCTGGCCGAATTCCTGGAGCTGAGCCTGCTGATTGATCTGCTCCTTCTGCAGGTTTTCATACCAATGTGTCACTTCAGCTCTTAGATCAGCCACCTGATCGCTGGGATACATTTCTATTGTCATCTGGAAGAGAACAAGTGGTTTATTTTCCCAAGCACACAAGGGAAGGGCCAAATTTAACAGGGTAGGATGTAAAAGGGGTTTTCTTCACCTTGTCGGGAAGCCCCGCTGGCTGACACACAATTCTTAGAGGCAGGGACTGTTTGTCACTCAGGGCTTTCAGGTGACTGCTGATCCCAGTGCCTTCAATCTGCCACTGCCTCAGGTGATATGCAAACCTTAAACACGTAAAAACACGGAAAATACATTTTTGTCACACCTATTAAACACAACTGTTTGATAAACTATGTGAGGAAAGATAAAACTTGCACCTTGTTGGGGTTTTTTTCTTCAAAATAAGAGGAAGTTATTGACATTTTCATTACTTTTCAAAGAAAACTAAAATAACTTGAAAGAAGTTTCTTTGGTGAGGGATAGGGAAACATGAACCACAGCCACACATCTACACAAGACATGGGCCAACTCTGGTAACTGTTTAAACCTTCTATATTACACCTTTTACAATTATCCACAATGTCTTTACACAAAGAAACTATTCCTGAAATTAATAACAACTCATAACTCACTCATCATTATGGTAAGAGCAACAGAGAGAAATTCTGCATCCAAATGTATCAACAGAGCTTTTTACCTCCTCCTAAAGGCCTCCAGGTGTGTCTTCAGCATTAAGAGCCCTCTTTCAATAATGGTCAGACTTGAATGAGAGTCTTGCTCCAGGTTACTCGAAGCAATCATCAGACTCTCCATACACTTGCTGATAAATTCCTGCTCCTTCTCCAGACCAGTTTTACCTGGAAGATCAATTAAAGGAAATTACAGACTCAATTTTGGGACCACACATTTTAATACTGAGAATAAAAGGAGGATAAAGCCAGATATTCTTTACAACATTTGAAACAGAAAACTGAAAATGAGAATTCCTACCATTGATATAATAAGAGTTGATGTACTGGATGGCTGCTCTGCTGACATCCCCAGACTGGGCCCTTAAAGCAATGCCCCAGAACTGGTCCATGCCACACAACTGCTTTGACAGAAGAAAACAAACACAGAAACAAAACATTGCCTCACTATTTTACTGGGAGTGATGCTTTTCTCATCTGAGACATTTTATTTGCCTCCTGACTCATCTCCTAAGAATATCGCAGTTTTTCCTCTGCACACATCAATTACAAGAAAATCCTAAGTTTCACAGAAACATTTTCAAAGTTTGAAGCACAAAGAGAACTGGTCAAAATTCCAAACAATGAATTTTCATTTTTGAGAAACTGCAATACATTTAAATGAAGCCTTAAAACCAGAACTATAATTGGTATTCACTGCAAGACAAAAAACCAAACCTGCCTCAAATCACTTCAGAGAAAAGTATTTTGTATTTTATTTCTGAGATAGTTTCTCTGTATAAAAAAACTACAGCAGAAAAACTTGCAGATCACATCATGCAAACTGAGACATATTTTACAACGGACTTCTAGTCAGAATTAAATCTGAATCTTCTGAATTAGAGAAGTAAATGTTAAAAACCCAACACAACAGTGGATATACAGTTCAGTTATGGTAAGAATGCAATAAATTGCACCAAGGGATGCAGGCAACAGGCATCACTTTCTTTGTGGCTTCTTATCTCTGCCACTCAAGACAAAATCCACACATGCCAGTTCAGGATTGCTGGTCTTTTATTTCCATTTCACTCTCCCACTTTGGGAACTTGGGAGCTCCCAGGGCTCTCCTGAAGGCTGTAACCTACACAGGTCCCACCCCTGTGGGCTGTGGCATTATTACCTCCAACCACTACACAATATTCCAGCCAGTATAATCCCAATATGCCAGTGCAGGTGAGCAATTTAACCCTGCCCTTCCCTCAGAGAGGAGAAATCCATGAGGAGATCCAGGCTTACCTCAGAGTTTGAGCCCCCATCGTAGGCACTCGTGGCCAACCGAGCCAAGTTACACAAATGCTGGAAGAGGTTGAGGCCAGTCATACTTATAGTTTCAGGTTTCAGTTGTGGCATCTAAAGAAAATGAAGGCACTTCAGTGTGGAAAAGAAATTCAGTGATGGGATGGGTATTTATTTCATTAGCACAGAAGAACATCGTTGTTATTACTAATCATATTGGAACACAGATCAATTGGAATTCATTCTTGTAGAAGATCACACTCTGAATTTTAGATACAATGCAAAAAATCAACCATAATTGGCTTCAACAAACCTCTTCACCACTGATTTGAACTGTAACAATGCACAGGGAAGAGAAATTATTTTAACATTAGCTGCTTAACTTATCAAAGCAGGATAATTAGTTAAAATACGTGACGTGACTCATACATGTCCAAAACCAGAAAAAAGCCTGTGTAACCTTGAAAAAGAACCAGACTACATTAATTATTGCACAGCCCATCCATTTTGCAATGTCATCTCTTGAAAAGGATGGATGGGACCCCTTGCAAAAAGCTTTAGTGCTGCATGTTTGTGTCTTCAGTGGATGTACTGAGGAGATTTATAGGCCCCTCCCGGAAAGAGAGGCATAGAAACAACTCTAAATACGTTAAATAGTGTTGACGAGGAATGAAACACCTCTACTGGAATTGTAAGGTTGCAATGAACTGCCTACATACCTTTTCCAAAAAAAGATGCTTGTAAGTCTCCATACCCATGGCATGCTGGTCTTTGCTCCGGACTTGATTCAAGAACCAGTGTAGTGCATCGTCGTAACATTCCGAATCTTCCACCAAGCAGTGCCACAGGATGTCCACTTGTTCTAAACTCAACCCTGCAATCAGGGAAGCACTTGTAACTCCTCCTTTATCACATCAAACAGCACCAAATAGTCCACAAAACACAGAAAAACCAGAATATTTTCTATCAGGACAATCTGAGCTGGGATCTCACACCGAGCACCACGCTGTGATGCAGCTCCCAGGTGATTATTGGGCACAACCCAGACCCCAGCTCTGAGCTGGGTATTGGGACTGGGCTGAAAACAGGATTTTTGTAACTATTTCATTGTTTCTCTTTTGAGAGAACAGTAGGGTTATTTTCTTTGTGATCTGAACAAGCTATTTTAAAAAGAATTGTGGTTATTTGATCAACAAGAGCAAATGTGAGGTGACAATTTCTCTTCTTCTGGCTACAAATATTCTTACTCCTTCCTGTACTTTAATGACCAGAGGGACAAACCATGCAGTAGATCCCAACTCTGTCTACCTATAATGAGAATATCCCAAAAAATTCTCCTGCAAGTTTCAACTGCAAAAGGTGTAAACCAATTTTTGACAGTATTAAAATATAAAGAATTATTCCGTTTTGGAATACACTAATCCACTAGATGATCTATGGGTACACTATGGACATGAACCAAAGCCCATCCAACACACAATATATTACCTTCATTTAGTTATTACTCAAATCCTCATACTTAGAAAAACTTAAGCACAGAGCACATGCAAATGTGTTCTCTCAGAACTGCAACAGAACCTGAATTCCAGTGTTGGTTCTGTGGTTTCATGAACAAATCTTGTTACTTTTGAGACAGTATCAGATTAAGCTAACACTGATTATTAGGAATTATTTTTGCCTCACTATGAGGTGTTTCTGAGGCAAAGTAACCCCAAATACTCACTGAAATGATCTGGTGACCCCAGAGTTGAAAACACACACGTCAGGAACTGAAGACGAACCTGAACCTCTGCGCTGTGGCTGTATCTAAACGGAAATTTGGATAAAAATGGAAGTTTATTTAATGGTTTATTCCTGTAACTTTTTCCCCACTCATACATGTGCCTCTTAGAAACATAAATAATTGTTTCTTATAAGTTTCCTTCTAAACTTCTAGTTTAAAGTGCATTATTTTGTCACCTTGCAGGATGTACCTTATTTTTCCCTGA
This sequence comes from Pachyramphus minor, assembly GCA_013397135.1. Taxonomy (NCBI): domain Eukaryota; kingdom Metazoa; phylum Chordata; class Aves; order Passeriformes; family Tyrannidae; genus Pachyramphus; species Pachyramphus minor. The sequence continues at coordinate 559,693 of VYXB01006431.1, forward strand.
CTTGTAAAATGCAGATATTTCTACTCTGAACTTCCAATTCCAGCTGATTCTTTATATTTTCATAACTTATACAAAAATATTAACTTTATTTCTATTTTTATGGTCAAAGGAGCTGAACAATGTATCATTTTGCCTGAATTTAAAGAAATTCATACTATTTTCATGCGGCTTTCTACATAACTCCCCACTAGAGCAATGTCTAATATAAAGGGGTACAAAGAAATCAAACTGGACCCATAAACAGCAACATTTTTCAAATGTGGATTCCCATATTGACTTTGACATCTGTCAAAACATGAATAGTCTCTTCCTCTGGGATTTTGGAGCTACAAATTGTATTGTCTGTTTATATACACCTAATTTAAATCACACAGATTAGAGAGGACAGGTGACTCTGTCAAACAGAAGGTAATAATGCAAAGGTTAATAACAGGTTGAACACTAAAATACTTGAATAGTTCTATGGTATGAAATCACTTCAAATTGATTTGAATATCTAAACCTTCATGTTTTATTTGTACATAAATATTCAACAGGATGTTTAACAAAAATTACACTTGAGTTATTGAGGTTTTTTTAAGGAAAAGGAGTATTTACAACATTGCTGTTTTTACAGATCTTTGTCTCCCTAAGCATGCAATGTCCCCATAAGTATTTACTTATAAGGAGACATGAGAAGCAACAGAAAAAAACAGAAATGTTTAAAAAGCATAAAATATTAAACCCTCCAAGTCGGTTTGTACTTACAGTGCGTGTTTGTGCCGTCCTTCCCTGACGGCCTGAATGTAGTGTACCAAGTTATCAAAGAAAAGTTTCATCATATTCAGTTCCTTTTCTGCCCACCTGTGTCAATTTAAAGGGCAGAAAGAATTATGGTTTGCTTAAAAACATCAGAGGAGCCACGGAAAGCAGACAGCTATTACAGGAAAATGGCACACACATAAACCCAAAGTAAACATTCTGTCTTCCATCTACCACGAACTCAGGAGTATTTTCCAGCAGAGTCCTCTCTTCTTCCCTGCAATCCATAAGGTTTCCTAATGTTGTTATTTTCAGGCATAGGACTGACAGAACACTCCCTTTTCAGACTATGAAAACTGTTCTTAAAGGCCCTAAATGAGAAAAAGTCTAAGCCAAAACTCAGAACTAGGTGTGTATTTAAATGTCATGTCAAAAACGCCAAGAAGAATTGCTGATAATCACTGTCATCTTTGCCAGAAGTTCCATCAGTCCATTCTCTACACTTAGACCAGCCAGTTACAGCTTGTTCCAGTAAAGAATGCTGTACTATGTACCTTCAAATGTCAAAGGTTTTCTTACAAATGAAATTTTTGATTCCTGAGAAGCATTTGAGACACAGCCAGAACAGAATGATGGAACATCAAGTTATTAATACCTTTTACCATGTGTTACTGGTGGTTTTCTAGTACTTCCCTTCAAGTCCTTTGGGATTTAAAGGTTGGGATTTTTTTTTTAAATATAGATCAGTCTCTAAATCAGTTACAACAGCACTTGCACTATAAAGAAGTATGTTATGAAGAAATCTGGGCCTCAGTGATGAGACAACCCAGGCCAGACAGCGGTGAGGTGAGAACCTCAGGTTAGCAATGTCTGGGATCACAGTGAGGGGACAAGTCTTGCAGTGCCCTAAATGCCATCACTACTTACATTGTGATCCAATGTGTGTCGTAGCTGCTCCCAAATTGCTGAAAAGTACCAAAGAGCTTTGGAAGGAGACGAAGTGAAACTACTACTGATCTGAAGGAGAAAGAGAGAAATGATGACACTACATGATTGTTACAAAATGGAAAAAAAAACAATTGAAAAATTAGTTTGAGAAGCTCAAGTTTGAGGACCAAACAGGCTGCCTGAAAGCACTGAAAATTAAAGAATCATTGACTGGCTTGGGTTGGCTTAAAGATCAGCCAGTTCCAACCCTCTGCTATGGCAGGACACTTTCCACTATCCCAGGTTGCTCCAAGTCTCATCCAACCTGAACTTGGACACTTCCAGGGATAAGGCAGCCACAGCTTCTCTGGGCAACCTGTGCCATGGCCTCACCACCCTCACAGGGAAGGATTTTTTCCTAGTATCTAATCTAACCCTACTCTCTCTCAGTTTGAAGCCATTCCCCCTCGTCCTGTCACTCCAGGCCCTTGTAAATAGTGTCTCTCCATCGTTCTTGAGGGCTCCCTTCAGGTACTGGAACGCCACAGCTGGGACACCCCAAAGCTTTCCATTTTCCAGGCTGAACAATCCCAACTCTCTCAACCTTTCCTCCCAGCAGAGCTGCTCCACCCCTCTGATCATCTTCCTGGCCTCCTCTGGACTCGCTCCAACAGGGCCATCTCCATCCCCTGCTTGTGGAATCTACCAAGTAGTTTTCTGAATTTGAGCTACACACATTTCCAATTCTTTACACAAAACACCTTGGACACACAGCTCAGATCAGTATCTCAGTGTACCTGGAACTCAGCACACAAATACAGTTCTCAGCAACAGGTAACAACATAACACTGCAGGTGATGCCCAGAGGGGAGAACAGACAAATGCAACAAGTTGAGAAACTCAGGACACCCAGGGAATAGAAAAATGGAATATCAGAAACATCCACAACACATTTTAGAAATTATTTTTATTCTTCTGCTTTTGTCACCCTGTAAAGTGAAATAACCATTAGAGCCAACTTGAATTTCTGATACATCACAAAAACAGATATGTAAATGTAAAGGCAGATAAATTATGATTAAGTTACCTGTTGTTTGCTAAATTTTCTAAGCAGCCTTCAATGAACCTCATTCGAATCTGTCTGTCAGTGAACCAGCACACCAAGGAACAGAGCAGTTTCTCTGCTTCATTTATTAACCCTTCAGAGAGATGAATCTACAGCGAGGAGAAAGAAAGGCCAGTGAATACTACAGATTTATTTTCTTCTTAAAAAATGGGGTTTTCTGGTACTGAACTTACTGCATCTTCATCCTGCACCAGATCCCACAAAAGGGTATTTCCTTTCTTACAAACATTATCCAGATTAATGTCAGTCACTGCATTGCTGTTATACTGATGTTTATGAACTGCCGGTCCTGAACAAAATAAAAAGAACATTACTGAAGGAACCATCTAAACTGAACATTATTCCCTAAGTGCCCATACAACAACACACTTTATTTGTTAACTTGGCTATTTCAGAGTGCAACAACGTTGTAACTGCAGCCTTTTTTCACATATGGGTTCTTAAAAGGCCGTGCAAGAAGCCAACAGGGCAGTTAGGCCAATATTTACACTGCTTTTGGCTAATGGCAAAGTGCAATAAAACCAGCACTGAAGAACTGCAAATACAATTGCTTTTTAATTTAATTCATACTGTAATTCAATTATTTTTTAAGCCTTTCTGTGGTGCTGTGGTCCAAAGGGAGTTAGTTATCTGCACCACCATCATGGCTGGAAAGCGCAAAATGAGCTTATTTCAAATAAATTCCCCTCATACTACATGATTTCCTCTATCTAAAATCCTCCTCCTAAAAACCAGGAAAAACAAACCCTCTTTTTAGATATGGTGGCTATCAAAGGAAAGAGAAACCCCATTTTTATAAATGGTGGATATCAAAGTGCAGGATTTTAAAAACTCATCCTGTTTTCATAAACACTGACAGATTTTTCACAGCTGGCACCATTCATTTCTCTACTGTTTGATACTATTTTCAGGTAGCAAAGTCAAGAAGAAAATTTAGACTGTGCAGAGCACTGTGATTATTGGCACGTGCAAAACAGGGGTGTCAAAAATAATCTGCAATGAAGGCCTGATGCTCAAACATAAGATGGATGAGCATCAGTAAGATGAGTAATATCTGCGCAAAAAAAATTGTAAATCTGTAAATCAGCCTATTTTTTCAAAGTTTTAGCACTTATTCAACCCTGCAGTGGGGAAAAAAATTCAGATTTTCAATGTGAGGTTGAAGTATCATTTTAGAGATTTCTTACTCAACTGTTTCAGGAAAATATATAAATAGTATTGAGTTTACTATCTGCTGGACAACAGCAAACTTGGTTCTACCAAGTTGGTGAAGAAGAACATCAAACCTTCACCATTATGTTTAAAAAGAGGATAAAGAGAAAATAAAGCATATGGAAAAATGGTATAATACATGAGAAGTGTTTTAGCAGCAGCTTAAATTGTACCCAGAAGTAAACTAGAAGATTTGGCAGTGTAGGATGAAATAGCATAAAAAGCCCTTTACAGCAAACTCCCGAAGATATCAAGTTATATTTTAACTCCTTTTCCCAGAATTATCTTCTCTAGAGCCCACTATGGTAAATTCATTTATGGGTTAATTTATGATGACAAATGTACTGAGCCCCAGTAAAATCCACCAACCAGAACAACAACTGAGGAAAATACAATAAAATCTTGCATTTCACTACCCCCTTTCTTTATACTTTAAAAATTTACTAAAAAAAAGAAACATTTGCTATGTTTTTAGTTGTTTTAACATTAGAAGTTGCAGTAGAAATTGGGGAGGGGAGATTTTAAAAGATAAACACAGCTAAAACACAGCTAAAAATAAAAGAATTAATCTCTTTGAGAAACAGTAAGTTCTCAGCAGTCATCATGGTTTCTTTGGACAAATACATGTAAAATGGTTAAAATAATTTGATTATTTTAATTATAGGAGACTAATTCCAAGTTATAAAACAATGTTTTTCAGTTTTATGACTCTTACCTTGACTAAGATGTTCATGATAGATGGAGGCCAGGTTGGGGAGGTGCTGCTGAAGATGAGATGTGAGCTCAGCATGTGAGTTAATCTGTACAAGCTCTTCCTCACAGCCAGACTCTTCCCCATCAAAATCTGCCATATTTTTCTCGGATTTAGCACTGACTTGAGAACTACTACAGCTGACATCATCTGCACTGAGCATATCATCAACCATATGCCTGGAAAAGAAGAATATCAGAAGGGACAATATCAAGGAGGAAGTTGTTTATAGCAAACTATGAGTGAGGAGACATCTCCCTCAAGCTAAAGTCGGAATGAATCATCTGTTTGAACAGCAGACCTTCACAGGATTCAGAAAAAACATTATAGAGAAACTGAAGGCCTCACTAGCCTGATTTTTTTTAATATTAACTAAATACAGCATTTAAAACAATTTTAACATTTTTTAAATGTTGTCTTATTTATTCCATACCAAAACTTCACGGAAAGTTTCCATCAGATAACTATCTGCAGTAACCATCACCTCTGTAAGACAGAATTATCCTGAGTTCCAGCAAAATGCCCATACAAAATTTCTGCCCAAATGGGATATTTTGCTACCGCTTTAATTTCTGGAATTAAATTTAATGTAAGGAATCAGAAGAAATGCCAAGCTGCCTACCCATCGTGGTGGTGGTGGTGGTGGTGATGGTGGTGGTGGTGCTGTGGCCCAATGAACTGCCGACAGTTAAACAACTCGTTTCCAATCGTTTCCCCCAGGAAGTCCCCCGTGTGAGTTATGCAGGAATCCTGAGACCCCTGTGAGATGTGAGCAGTGCTCATTTCCCCCGCCATGTCGTGCTCTGCGTCCTCAGCATGGGCACAGGCATCGAGCATCCGGATGCGATTGTCCACGGGCGGCACCGAGTCCGTGTTGAACACGTGGTCCTTCCCCGCGCCGTTGTTGGCTCCGCTCCGCTCCGGTGCCCCCTGTGCCTCTCCCAGGCAAATGCCCGTCTGTGATTCCAGTTTCCTGCTCCGTAGATCTGTGCTCCGACTGCTTTTCTGTGGGTTGTGGCTCCGATCTTCCTCCTCTTCATCCTCCTCCTCTTTGAGGGCCTCGATATCGGCGATGTCCTCGGACTGCACCTCGCTGCCGGGGCTCCCGGCGGACTGGCTGGCGTGGCTGGAGTTGGCCTCGTTGCTGGAGCCATCACTGTGGCCACTGCTGCTGCCAGGTCCACTGCTGCCATCCTCCCCACTGTTGGCTGTCTCATCAGAGCTCCCTTGCATGGATTCCTGGAATTATTTTGGGGTTTTTTTTAAGATTGGTGAGAAAAACAAAACACCACTGGAAATACATAACTAACATCATTCCAACACCGTTCTTCCTTTATGAGGAAATGTGTCAAATCTACCAGTTTTCATTCATTCTTTCTCACTTTGGCTGCCAATAACAAAATGCTCTGAGCAAGATTCAGATTTAGTAACTTATTTTTTGCATTACCTGACTCATAACAGGGAATCTGTGCAGGCTTTGCACGTGCACAGAGTCACAATGTGACAGAGAAACAATGTCATGCAATCCCTCACTAAGGCATTAATCCAACTGAAATACAATTTAAATGCAGGAATACCTTTGTCTGAGGTGGTTTTGAAATAATTATAGCTAAAAAAACCCATTTCCATAGCTAACAACAGGCACCTCAGCACCCAAATTCCCAGGCTAAGATTCCCACTGTCACCTCAGTATCCGAAAGCCGCTGCTGGACGTGTTTTGTTCTGTTAATGAGCTGCTCCTCCATCTCAATGTCACTGCCTCCACTCTGGTGGGTGTCACTGTTGTCACTGCTCTGAGGGCTTGCTGCTGGTGACCCTGGTTCAAAACCACATTTTCCAGTTACTTTGTAATGGATATTAACTGGAATGTAATAGAATTGCATAAATCTGCCTCAAGTGTTGAGTATTCTTCCAGCAAACAGAGATATAACTCAAACAATCCATGTACCTAAGCACTAAAAGTTTAGTTTAGGACACTGAGCATTTTAATACAAAGTTTGAATATTGATGTCTCTTCTTGCCAGTATATGACAGTTGCACAAATTTCCTACATTCTACACAAAATATAATTTTTATTTGACTTTTCATAAAAGCATAACTTCAAATTTTTACTAGTTGTTCTATTCAAATTAAACAGCCGTAGAAAAGCACTGTAGCATCAAAAGAATCAGATTGTGGTGTATTTCTAAAACTATACTTACACGGTGAAGGGGCTGCTCTTCTGAGCTCCTCTTCTTCTGAAAGAAAAAAACGCAGGATGGAAAAACAAGCGACTAAAAACCTTTTTGTCAGCATATAGTTGTCCATGATTCATAAAAATAAGCAGTAGGAAAAAAGAGGGAAACTACTGTAAAGTGGCTTCTCAGCTCCTTTAGTAATGACTGTGTGGAAACACAGAGCCAAGTAAAAAATAACCAAACCAAAAATAGCAAGTAATACCAAAAACTAGGGGGAAAGGAGATAAGCTTTTTTTAAGATTATATGTGGCCAGTTACAGATGTGCAGTGGAACAATAGTTAACTGATGAGTAAGGAAAAAGAAAAATACTAGTTCAGAAGGAAAAATAGCTACTCTAGCCATACAGACAGAACAGATCTGAAACAGAAAGCTTCCCAAACGCACTCACCAAGTTTTAATGCTTTCATCTACATCCTCCATTTCTGCTTGAAAAATATGCCAGCATGACACTTTTAAAAAATCCTTAAAGGAAAAAGTTCTATACCTGCTTTGTGTCCAAAGTCAGCAAGGAGACTACAAAAATTCACAATTGCATTCCCAGATCTCCTGGAAAACCACGAACCTTTTTTGTTTCCCATGGGCAGGTTGGTGCTCAGTAAAGATGCGAAGGAGCTTTGTTTTGACAGCTGAGCCTTGGCTGCCAGTGCATTATTCCACAGGGCTTTGATCAGCATGGACGCCAAATACAGGGTCTGGAAACAAAACCAGGGAACAAGGGCATTAAGCAGGAGGTTTTGGATACAAAGATCCACCGTTAATAAACCCAAATAAAAATAAACCCATCAAAATAAACAAACTACATAATGTGGCGTGAAACACTTCTGAAGTGCAGACAGAAGTTAAAATCTTCCACCAGTGCTTGTGAATGTTCAAAAATCTCAAAAAATTGTAATTCAAAAGCCAGAAAAGGTGTAATGGGAGAAACATGACAACTTTACTCATCTAATTTCTGCACTAGTGAATACTCCTTTTACTGCATTCCTTCAGGAAAGCAAATCCATTGTGGTTGTTTAACATAATTGCTTTTCTCATTACAGTGATTTTGGTGGCCTTGTCTTTACCTGTTCCGTGTGGGCACTGGGATGAAGAGTTGAGACGAGGTTAAGGAGGTGTCTCAGTGGGACAGGGTCCAAGTTTTTGATCAAAGAAGGAAACAGGTCATGGATGTAACGACTGCAGTGCTTCAGCTACAAGGTATAAACAGAGAAGGTAACAGGAACAGCAAAACAAACCAACCAAAAAAATCAAATATTGGTAAAATTGCATCAATTAAACACCTTTGCACAAGCTCTCAGGAAGTATTCATCCAAAAAATTCCAAATATTAAGTTTATTATTATTAAGTTTACTGTTAAATCCTGAGGGAAAATAGTATTTGCAATTACCTTATTAGCAGTGGTAAATACAGATAAGGCACTAGAGGCCAATATGACACTCAGAGAACAAACTGTGTGAACTGTGTGAGGATTATAAATAATTCTTTTGTCTTCCCAGCAATGGATGTCAAAAAATATGACAATGTGTTTAGCCAGCTCCTCCATTTACACATTAAAGTGACAGTGCTCCTACATGTTTCCTCTTTGGTTAAACGCTGCTTTTCAGAGTCACTTAGAAGAGTTTTCTTTTAATGTTTGTATTCAAAAAATAAAGTAGTGGTTACAAGAAGCTTCTAGAAGGAATTCTTAATATGTTGGTTACCACATATGCACTTCAAAAGGGTTTTTAAAAAAGTTATTTATTTTGTTTTGCCTTCCTGGCATTAAAACATCCACATCAGCAATTTATGGGGTGCAGGGCATCTTTCACAGGATTCAAACTGGAGTGATATCATGGGGGGTTCCACACAAGGATGCATTTAAACACCTTGAGATAAGTGTTTCAATTAAGGAAGATAAATTTTTGTCCAAAAGTTCGTCTAAAAAGTGGAAAATACACCTTTTAGGTCTTCTGTTCTTTAAGTTTAAAGGTGTTTGCCTTCTAAACAACATTAGAGGGTTAAATCTTTGACAGGAAGTAATCAGGATACATTCAATTTTGAAATCAAAGATACAATTTGAAAATAACAGTCTGTCAAAATGTGAGGAGTAAAAGAATCATTGAATTTAGGCAATTATAGTATTCTCCAAGTAGTATCAAATGTGTTAAAAATTCAGTGGTCTAACCTAGTGTGAAAACATCAGGGAAGGTAATATGCTGCTTTAAAAGTATATGTAAAATAAGTAATCATTAATTACTCTGATACAAGAGATTGTTGGAGTCTATTAGAGCAAGTGCTGTCCTAAGGAGCATTTATTAACATTCCACCTGCATGTTCTAATGACAATGGACCACAGAGGGTTCACAGTGTGTGTACAGTGGCATTTGACTGAAAGACATGGCAAAGGGATATTGAACACATAAAAAACCCTCTTCAAATTCTAACTCATATAAAAGCACGTTCAAAAAAATCCAAATGTCTGTTGTATTCAAATCCCCTTAATAAAACATGTCACAACCTAAAATAAAAAGCACAGCAACCCATGAAAAGCAGCACACAAACAAATCATTCTGAAAGCAAAAAGCCCGTCAGAGTTTCCAGGTTTAGCAAGAAAAAAATAAAATTTCAGTGCCTTCTATAGATTTCAACACCAGCACTGTAACACAGCTGTAAACTTCACTGCCACAATTTTCACCTGATTGTTCCCACCAGGAGTAACAGAAATGGAAGCTCCAACACACAGGAGAAAGGCAATTTAACACTACAGTAAAAAATATTACAACTACCCTACAATCTTCACCCCCATTCTTGATGAAAACACCGTGTCCTTGCTACAGAACTTCATTTCTTCCCTTGTGTAAAAGCAGCCAAGGTGAATTTTTGCCTCTAATAAACAATCCAGTAACTGTGGTAGTTACCTAACTTGAAATTTTGGTCAGCAAAACACTCAGAGAGCAAAAAAAAAGCAAAAACCTCAACTTTAGGAGTGTAAAATAAAATCAACTTGCCATTTTCTCATTTTTTTTAAAGTTTCTACCCACCTGTGCTGCAGCCCAAATACAGTCTATATGCTGAGTACTAAGTCTGCCTTCAGCTGCAAGAAAATTCAGAATCACTTGGCACTGTTTGATGATCTGCAAAGTGAGAACATATTGAGGATTTACTGGATCAAGAAGTGGCTCCTCCACGTTTCAACCAAGAACAATAATTTAATACAAACCTCAATATGTAAATTTGGTCCAAAAATGTGCTCAACTACATTGTTGCTGATCAGCCAGTCTGCAAGTTCTTTTGCAATGGACCTAGAGATGAAAAAGGAGTGGAAACATGTAAAATTATCTGCCTGTAATAAATATTTACACTGTGCTCTTCCCTTGCACAGCACGTCCTGCAAGTCAGTGTCTGCAGTGGGAGTGAGTGCACAAAATCCTTTCTGCACACAAACCATTTTCAATGGTCATTTTTCCAAGTAGGAAGCAAATTATTTCAGCATTTTTTTCCCTCTGGATCATCAGCAACAACTTTATTAATTTTATTAGTTAATACTCAACCATCTGCAACCATTTCCAAAGACCTCACAGGGAAGATTTGACTTTGCTTATCCAAGTTTATCACGAAAATTCCAGAACCACTGACATGCAGCTAAAGTGGGAGTGACAGAAATGATTTTTTAAAGCAAACCATTTAGATATTTTTAGACTCTCTCACATTAATAGCAACTCATACAGCTTTAAAAAACTCTGATTTACGTGGTCATACTTACACACAGGTACTTGAAAATTCTCATTTTGCTTCATCCACAACAACAGGGAATTTTCCCCACTGCCAACCCATAAGCAAACACTGGAACTGGACAAGGAGCCGAGTTTTCCAAAACAAAAGTCGAACTTCCAGAAAGGGCTGCCCTGTGTGCAAACTGGTGCATAAGCTCCTTTTTATTCCTTCTTTTCAAGCAAACGTTTGTTTACCCAGATTTTGGCACCAGAAGCAATTAAAGGACATCACAGTATTTAAAGCTCAGCCTCTGGTGTAAATGGTCCTGGAATAACAGCGCTCTGTTCCACAGGGAGGAGAGGATGGGAGGGAGGGGTGTCCTACACGATCTGCGGAAGAGTTGTTTTTACCACTGCAATCTGTGTCACATTTATGGTCACTATTAAAATCCAGGATTGCCAATCTTTATCATCCCCACGAAGAAAATAAGACTCCTTAGATAAAAAGAGATTGCCTTTGCAGGTTTTCCAAACAGGATTCACTATTTAGGGGCAACTTTTTTGAACTGGCTGAGATCCCTCTGGATGAAGTCAAGGAACAAGGCTCCTATTGCTCCACACCCTTTTCTATTCTAATTCCAGGACACTGGGAACCAAATATTCTTATATTTTTCAACAAAGATCATGTCCTCTAACATTTAAGTAATATCTGGCTTGCAAGGATAACCATTTGCCAAAGTATCACTTATTAATCCACTAGTTCTCACACTGTGGATGTGCTCAAAGAGGGATTGAAAAGATAAGCTGGATGTGTTCCATGAATCCAAGATCTACTTAAACTCCCCAGAGCCTCACTTCAAAGCCAAAGCAAAACCCAACTATCACCCAAAAGATGCCCACCTCAAACCAAACTTTGGAGCATCACAGACTCAGCCAGGGCTTGGATTTCTGTCCAACAAAACCTGAGTCAGTAGGATTTATACCCACTATATGTTGTATTTTAGCTCCTCCAAAGCAAAGAGTAAAAACTCTCTTGTACAGTGAGTTCCTTCTCCTTTTTTTAAATTGCTATTACAGTTCTCTGTCTCTAATCCACAACATTTTTCTTCTGAAAAGTAATGGATAACTCTGCTGAAGGAATGCCTTTTTTAATGGATGTATTCTCAGCAGTAAAAAGCTCTTCGGCCTACTGGGGAGCTCAACTTCAGTAAAACGGCATCTCAGATTTCTGAGGGCAAACATTCATTTGATATGGATTTGTTGGGGATGGCCAAAAACAAGAGGATCCTTGTGAAAAGCAGAATGAAGCCTTTGTGTTTCCCAGAGGGAATTGTTGCTCCCACAAAGTTTGGCTGAGGGCACACCACTCACTACCTTTTCAAACGACCATGTCAGTACCAGCACTAAGTATTTTGCTCTCTGACAGACTAAAGAATATATTTGCAATAGCAGATTCAAGGATTCACCAAAAAAGGCTGGTTTCAGTGCAAATGGAGGATGTCTGACCTATTTCCCAAACACTTCCACTTCAGGAAAGGTTTTCCTGAAAAATTCTCCTCTTTCATATGGAAGGGAACAGTGAGAGTGAAATCTATGCATTATGTTCAAAGTACAGCTGTGCTTTTTCCTCTCACATGAAAGGAGCACTACAAGGAATGGCTTTACAAATTAGATGTCAAATCATACAGACCTTAGGAGTAAGAAAATTCACCCTGGGAGTAACATGGATTAACTATTTTTCACAGACTTAATAATTGGATAGCAAGAGGAAAAGTCATCTAAAGAACCTGATACCCTCTGTGGGTCCGTGTTGTGGTGAGGGAGGAGGAGAAGAGAACGCAAAGTTAAATGTAGCAGCTACTCTGGTTTAATTGTCTCTAAATCTTTAAATCTACACAACACTTACTCAATTTCTCCCTAGATTTTTTAATGTAAATTCACCGGTAATTCATGTCTGTCGAAAATAACTGGTTTATTTCCAAGAAATGAAGTTCAAGCACTTTTGACACTGGTTTACTCAGGCATTCCATGAGACTGCAAGGAAGAGAGTGGGAGCTGTGCCGTTTGTGATCTAACCTGATGTTTGGGAGCTGCACTTACAAAAGGCAAGAACTAGAGCTTGAGTTTTGTTCATTATTATAAATAAGACCATCTGTAAGGAAACTCCAATTTATGCATTTTCTTGATAGCTCAGAGAATGCCTCCCTTGAAGAGGACTGGGTTAAAGTCCCAAAAACACTTTAATCTAAGGCTGTGGTGCAATACTTGAGAGCCACAATGACCCAGATCCAGGAACAAATCCCACAGCAAAGCAACCCCCCTAAAGAAAACCTTATTTATTCAACCAGACAATTCCCAATGCAATTCCCCACGAAGCTGTAAACCCACACCAGCTCAGGGCTGGATGAAGCACAACAACAATTCCACGACCTCACTGAAAACCAGAATATAAACCCTGCAAAGAAAAGATGTAGCAACAAAACTGGCAGCTTGCAAAGGAGGGACACCAACATTTCTTGACAAAAATCACTGAAATAGCATCTAGAACACAACAACAGATGCAAAGCCCTGATCTCAACCGTTCAGGATCAGGAATGCGAAGAGGATACAGAAGGCACCTTCCCAACACACAGCAAGCACATGGGTTTGTTTCTGAGCACACATTTTCCTATTGGATGCTCTGCAGGCTCCAAAACCCCCACTCTGACATCATCTGGAATATTTGGTAAACTACTGTGGGGGCCACGAGAAAGAAACATTAGAGAGCTGAGGGGGGAAAAAAAAAAAATCACTATTTTTATTTTTCAGAGCAAATCTGAACAGATCCCTGAAATGTGGAACAGAGAGAGGGAAGAGGTGTTTAAATGATGCTGCCATAACTCAGCTGGTGAGCTTAGACAAAAATTAAGAAAGCAAGAGTTAACACAAGGCACGAAACTGCAGTGAAGGGGAAAAGCAACACAAAGCTTGCAGTTCAGTATCTCAATAAATAAGGAAAGAGAGGGAAAGAAAGAAGAAGAAATAGTCCAGATCTTTCTGTCCACGGGTGAAAGGAATGTTGGACACCTGAAATTGCTCTGGAGGCAACTCTTTAAGTGGGGGTAATCAAGTTTTTTAAATGAGGCAGGAAGTCATCTCAACCCGAAAACTGAAACCCAAACATTTGGCTGCCTGCCCAGTGAAGAGCAAAACAAAATATCTCTTTACACGTGGTATTTCCAGGAGTTGGCAGCGTCCTCATTAAGGACCACCTCTTGTGGTCCAAATAGCACAAAAGAACTCCCAATCTTTCACTTCCTGAAAGGCACCATCATCATGAACATCAGCAAAACAGTTTCAGGAATCGCTTATTCAAAGACCTGAAGACTCCTCTGTTCAGTCTAATTTCTGACCTCAATGGATTTCACATCTTCAGTACCTCAAATTGTAAAGAGTTTGGTTCTACCTTAAGAGCCAGGAACAGCTAAATTTAAAGGACATCTCTGAGGGATATTAAGAAGTTGAGTCGCTGAGAACTGCTCACATCTGGACCATACATATCCTCAGTCACCACAGACTCTCAGCCCCAGAGAAGACAGGCAGGGAAATGAAATCTAAAAAGACACACAAACACCTAGAGGTAGAAAACAAGACTCCCTCTGCTGAGCTTTCTGCTGCTTTCAAGTGCCATTTGTGAAATGCAGTGTTTTCCCAGACAGAAGATGCTTTATCTTGTCTTACCACGGAAAAATTTGACACAATGAAGGAAAGGTGAGAAGCTACTGCTGCAAAATACCTGCTAAAAAACCCTGATAATTCCAACTAACAGGGAAGAGCTGGACTAACTGAAAGCTTTTTCTATTTTTTTTTTTTTTTTAAAGATACCTCCCGCAAACCCACCTTATCAAGATACAGAAGGAGAAATCCCAAAGGTTGACAGTTCCAAACACGTCTGGAAAAGTCAAAACATATAATGGGGATGGACCAGATATAATGCAAAACATCTTCCTTTGGTAAATCTGCAGAGGCTGAAAAGGTACAAAATAAATCTTAAGACTTCCTTTCTCCACTAAGGAAAGAAAATAGGAATGAAAAGCTTTCCTTTTGCTGCTCATTCAGTCACTGCCAACTCCCTAAGTGCCTTTTCATCCAAAAATTTCTCATGAGCAGGGTCTGGAATGAGAGGGAAGCTTTGTACTGAACAAACTGGAAAAGTGAGACATTTTCCCCATCCTCCTGCACTGGTCTTTTCTGATTATTTGGCTGGAAGACATCAGTGATTCCAAAAGGCATCAGAAGAAGAGCAGCAACACTTGATACTGATTTATAACCCACTTTTCAGGTAAAACCCCAGAACGACTGGAATCCTGATTTTTAAAAAAAATTCACGCACTACAAAAGTGGAAAAGAAGGTTTTCTGTTCCTGCTGCATTCCTTTCAAATGACAGGCTGTTTACAGATGCCCTTGCCAAGAAAGTAGTATCCCAAAGGAGAATTTGACAATTTCCTTCAGCTTTAAAATAACTCTGATGTTCCTGCACAGTACATGTGCTCTTCTGCAGGGGAATTTAAGCACCTTCTCTTTTTCCATGTTGGTAACCTATCTTTTTTTTTTTTTTTACATTTGACACAGAAACTCAAACAGCTTTTTATTAGGTTTAAGTGGTGGAATAACTTCTTGTTGATTTACTAGTTAGAAACTATTTCACTCATGATGTGTTTCAGCAGATAAACTAACAGAGAAACACCTCTGTTTGAGATTTGCAACATGAGGGAAGGAGAGAAGAACTGGAGGAACCTGAGGTTTGTCAGTCCCAGTGTAACAACACACCATGAACTGGTAGTGCAATACTGCAAACATCCCAGTCAGCTGAGCCACCTCACATCCCCAAGAGAGTATTTACTATTTATTTTGTATTATTCCCAAGGTATTTCCACATCTTGATGGAAGCAAAACTGCCCTGGATTCTGGTTCTTTATGTTTAAAATACCAACCTATTACCATGGATTTCACTTCAAATATTCAAGTTGTTATTTACAAGCTACAGTATTGTGGTTGTGACTTCAGCAAGACTTCAACATTCAAACAGAGCCATCTATAATAAAAGTACCTGGGCAAAAATCAGGCAATGCTGCTGTGACACTTTAATGTTCAAAAGATAGTGGGGAGTGCGTGTCTGTGGCCCCCAAGATAAAAACAAAGAATGTATCACTCCCCCCGCCCCGAGAAATGTAGAAAGTGTATCAGGAGTAAAATCCTAGAATTTACACACTCTGCCTGCTATTCCACAAGAAAGTTATTTCAACTACTCAAATACATATTTTGGTTTAAAGTCCAGACAGTTCTAACAGTAAGTTTAGAGTCACTACAACAATTAATACATTTGCTCATTGGAAGACAATCCCACAGCTGAATCTTCTGAAGGTTTACAGAAGTTCTCTTTAAAAGTGTTCAACACACCTGAATTATACAAATTAGGACATGGAAGAAGAAAACAGTGGTATTGCCTCACAAACTCTGCAGAAAACTAATAATTTTGTGAGCCACTGATGGCAAGACAAACCTTAGTTAAATATATATAATCCAGAGAAATGAGATGGCAAAAATGATATGAATTGGATATGAATTAGCTGGTTCTTATTTATACAGCACAATGGAGATCATGGCCCGTTACAGGTATTTATTATTTCAGTATCCATATTTTTCTAAAGCTCACCTTGATTCTACATTTTAATACAGCAAGGAAATCCAGAAACACTGAGAAATGTTTTATATTTACCATTTCAAACTATGTATTAAAACCCCTGATTAGAATATTTCTAATTATCACCACTCCCCACTGTGTATGATCCCTGACAACAAGAGAGAAGAACTGCAATCATGTAACACACTTCAAGTATCAGAATAAGGTTCTTACTTACGTTTCTGTGTCTGAAACTAATGACTCATTATTACACACATCATTGAAGGTATGAAGTTGGTTCTATAGTCAGAAAAAGGAAGAAAAAAATTACAATTTTATCGAAGCATTTGGTGAGTTTGTTATATTTAAAAACAGCATTCGTGACAGCAAACAATTTTTTGTAGTATTTTAAATGTTTTTAAATAAGTTGCTTTGACAAGAATGTGAACAAGGATAAATTTTCTTTTTAAGCAATTAAATGATGTTACAAACCCCACCCACTCCAGAAACTGAGATTTTAGGGGGAGCCTCACAATTGCTGTAACATTTACTACAACAACAAACATTTCTTTATCAGTGCTGAAAGTATTACACTGGAGAATGAAAGCCATATATTTTTATATGAAATGAAGCTTTCAAAGGTGTCCGAACTGATAAGGGGAAAAAGTGGAAATTCCAACATCTTTTTCACTTCTTTCCTCAGTATCAACTTTCCAGACACAGAGATGGCTCAGTACCCAGTTCTTCCCATGTACATGGTATCTTTAAAAATATTTCAAATTATGTAATAAAACTTATTCGGCATCTTGTTTTCAAAAGATATTAAAAGCTCAATAATGTGAATTTTGGAAGCTCAAATTAAACTTGTGGCGTAACTTTGTCAAAATGTTTACTCCTTTCTTGAAAGGCACTCTGTGATTCAGGTGAATTCAGTGATCTCCTTAAGTCTTTACACAAAGATTTATTCCTGTCTAATCCCAACAATTTTCATGGGAAAAATGGTTTTGAAGAAATAAAACTGCAAATATGCATGGAAGTTAATGAGACAGAGCCTGATTACACAGTTATTAATGTATCAGTTATCAAGACTTACAAAGGAAACATTTAGGAGTGGAAAAACATTAAAAAAAAAAAATCATGAAGAAATTGTTATGATCAATTAGAACTGGTCAGACAAAGAAGTGGAATTTCATTGGCTTTTCTAAAGATCTGTGCCCCAAACTAAACATTCTGCAAGGGCTCAAAGAGTGAGAGTTTTGAACTGTCACTGTAATGGATTTTAAATCCATGGGCACACATTGATCGACGTTTCCCACATAAAATCCTGACCCACAGGAATTCTGACAAGGTTGTTCTTTTTCACAGTGGCTTTTGCAAGCAACTTTTACACTCACTTCAATTAAAGCCTGAGACCTCTGACACAGCAGCACAAAACAAAGCACACGTGGGACAGGGTTGCACCACCTTCCCCTCACGTACCTCCTGACAGGTGGCTTTGTCTCCAGCAAATGCCAGAGGTAATAAAACACTTGTACTTTTTTTTTTTTTACCATCTATGGAACATTCTGAGAAACTAAAGACACCTGTGCCCAGACACTCCATGAATGCAACACAAATGTGGTGGTTGTGAGGTACACAAAGGTGTAAAGTGTTCAGCAAAGGAAGCTGAGCGCAAAAACACATCTCCCTGGTTTTGTCTCCAGACCCAGGTAGGAAAGGTAATTAAAATTTCCATCTAGGAAATTAAGGAAGAACAAATATGCCCTGTGCAAGTTTTGCAGTGAATTTGTTCAGGAAAAGCCTGACAGTGTTGAATGTGCATTTACACCAAAGCACAGGACCAAACAAAAAGAGGCTGGAAGAGTGAGAAAGGACAGATCAGTTCTGGGCGTTCATTTTCACATACTCAGGCACATCTGTAACTGGAAGGAGAACAAAGAATCGTATTTGTGAGGGAAAAGTAGAGAGACAACAGCGTATTTTGGAGCTGAACCATCTCAACAGATGACTGGAAGATGAAATGAAAGAGAAACAAGGTAACAACAAAAATAAAATTCCCTATGATTTGAACAAGAAAGAAGAATAACTTGACTCAGTGTTCCAGAGCAATTTTAGAGACTATTCACATTAAAAAGAAGCCTCAGTAAGTTATTAGCATCCAATATTCCATTTTTACAAGCTGAAAACTATTGGCCTTAAGTCTAAAAATACTGTAAAATTTTGGTTCTGGTAATATGTGTTTGTTATTAAAACTCTCACTTTTAGAGTAATATTGATCAATCATAACAGATGAAAACACATAATTCCTTAAAATCCCACAATTTCACACTCCCCTAAACGAACAACATGCCTGAAAAAATAAACCAAGTAATGCATCCTTATTTTCAGACTTTCTTTTGGCAAGGATACACAAAAAGACATGCACTGGTAGTTAACAAGGAGAATCATATAAAACCAAAGGAAACTACTTTTACAAATTGAAATCTAATGTAATTGGAACTAAGGAAACATTGGAAATTTATTTTAAAACCAATCACACTGAGTGGATGGAATTCACAGACTTTTCTTTAGAACTTAGTAGAGGTCACATACCTGTGCAAATTAAATATTTACTTTGGTTGAAACCCAGCAATAATATGATTGGAAGTACTTACAGGTTACTTTAAATTGCCATTCATTAAAACAATTGCAAGTACTTTTATCTATAAATATAGTGAGGAGCAAAATCTAGGTTAAGTGAACATGTATTTAGTGACAGTGAGGAGGAGAGTCCCTCAGTGATATCATGTCCAGAAAAGAGAAGGCCAAATGTGTTCAGAAAACATAAAACTGAAACACAAGACTGAAAAGACTCAGATGAATAAAAACCTTCCCTTTTGCCCTCCTGTTTTCTATGTTTATAACACACATGTAGGAAAAGCACTGACAGACAAAGAATGCCTAAAATGTCTTGCCTGGTGTGAGCTGGAGCATTTCCACGGGAAAGGGAAAGATGGGGGGGTTTGGTTTATTGTTTTTCTATTTTCTATATTTACCTCTTCAATTCAGTCTTCTGCTAATTAATGCAGAGAGAATCAGACTAAACAAAGAGGAAAATGAGGTATGGACAACACAAAGCAGCAGTTAATTGCAGGAGAGTCAACACACTGCAAAGGTAAAAGCGGAAACACACTGAAAGCCTTTCTAAACAACAGATTTTGCCATGTCAAGGGGCTTCACCTCAACACAGCTGTCCCAAAACACGGTTATAAGGGTTTTGTTTAGCATGACAATTGTTCAGGTAATGTGATACAACTCCATATGGTGCAGGACACAAGTATCCCTTGCACTGATCAGTGATCCCCATATTCACCATATATTCGCTATAACTTCCTGCTTGGAAGAGCATTCTGCTGTTTTCACACATTAAAAAAAAGCCTAAAACCCAACAAGAAACATTTTTAAAAAGTCCTTACTGTTATTTGACTCAGCCCAGCCAATCTCATTGTTAGAGTCGGAGACATAAAGTATTTAAAGGCAAGATCAAGACTTTCTTTATCGAAACACAAGGCTGTATCCAGGGGTTCTTTCACTGTGCTCCACATGAGATCTGCCATGTTCCTGGCTGCACTCTGCCGCAGCTCCTGGTCTGACAGTTTACATAAATACCTGGAATAAATCACAAATGGAAGAAAACAAACAAACAAACAAAAAAAGGGGTATGATTCAAACTCGAACATTCCTGGAACACCATCTTGATTATGGTAAGCACGTATTTCCAATAGCTCTAAAAGTACTATGCCTTAACATACTACTCTAAAAGTTGGCAACAATAAAAAAAAAACATCAGGGAAAAGCAGAATTGTGCAGAAAATTTTTAAAAGTCAATAAATTGCTAAAGAATTTTAAACAGCTAAGTTTGTCCTACAGCAATCATCTCAGATGAGGGGTCACCTCACCATGCACGATGAGTTGAAGGGAGGCATGAGAAATAATCATTTATAAAACCTCACTTACAGAACCCAGTGTGACACAAGTCTTACCTAAGCAACTACAAAACTGAGACACAGAAAATGTCCCCTGAGATACCCGTAAAACACTGACACAGTCGAGAATTTCTCCTAAACTGAACGTGTAATACAAAAATATTTAAAACCCTGTTTGGATGCCACTAAGGATGGCACAGGGAAAGGTACATGCCTACAACATTAGCATAATTAATTTTTTCTGCTGTACTTCAGTGTTTAGAACTTGCAGCTACATCCAAACTAGATTTAACTACAGAGAAACCCGTTAAAAATCCATTTGTTTGACAGCCCAAGCCTGGATCTGTCCTTGGAGAACAGCCAAAGAGATGCATGAATCTTCTAAAAAAACACAAGAGATATTAAACTACACTTAACTGGATTTATGCACCATTCCTTTGCATTTACATCATATAAACATCAGTAATTTTTTTTTTTTAAAGCAAAACTACAGGCCCTGATTCTTATTTAGATTAAGGTTCTTTTTCACAGCTCTTGTGTAGAGGCCTTAAAATAAACACACTTAAATGATACTTAACACTGTCAAACAGAGAAAAGAGACTCCAGTGCAAATAATCCCACACTGGAGATGGATGTTAGGGATCACAGATAAGTAATGGCAGGACAAAAAAGAGACTTTTCCAGGCCAAAGGCAACCAGATCCTTCACTACGATTAGTTGGGAAATCAAATCCTGGCAAGAAAATGCTGCTTCTGTGCTATGATTTGTAACCAGAAGCCAAGTAGGAAGGAGGAGGGAATACTCCTGTGAAAAAGTTCAGCAGCGAAGCAGCCCCAGTGACCTGCTTTTAACCTGCAGACAGGTGAGAGCAGCTACATTCCGAGGGGGAAATGCACTGGCCTGTGTCAGGAAACACAGTCTGTGGGAGCTTTGTCATCAGCAAATAGCAATGTTTGTGTCCTACACACCATCCAGAGAAAAAGGAACATCTTGCACCTCCTTCAAACCTCAGCTGGCTCAAAAAGGAACTGAAATGTTTAGGCTTTATTTTACAGGACAGAGACTGAATGAACAAACAGACGCCAGAATTAAGTTCCCACGCCCGGTCATGACAAGCAGGTACAAGGATTTCTCAGAGCTGGTGGGATTTAGGAGTCACCCTCCCCTAGAAGTGCCTAAAAATGTGTAGATGTGGCACTTTGGGATGTGTTTTAGTCCCCACATAGCAGTGCTGGATTAATGGTTGGACTTGATGATCTTAGAGATGTTCTTCATCCCTAACAATTCTAGGATTCTATAACTACCAGCAATTTTTATCTTCCCATTTTTATATGCAAACTGCCATCAGTCTTGGTCCCCAGGGCTTTTCCATGTCCATAATCCATACCAAGGCAGATTCAACAGTTCTATGAAGGATTTCTAAAGATCCCAAAGATGTCCAAACACGTGATATGAATTTCCTCATTTTAACAAGGCCAGAGAAAGGTGCATCTATGCACTGGAGAGGTGGGAACGGACACACCTCCACAGAGAGATGCAAGGGGGTTTGGTGGCTTCACTAGATTTCTGTAACATGAAATCTTCCTCACACTACAAAGTTTGGTGAAGAAACTATAATAATCCAGTTTATAAAACATTTGTTTTAATGCAACATTATCAGTCTAAACCTGTTTTCGTTTATAAAATTCACACTACATCCACATTTTTACCCTGAATCAGCCTTGTGTCATATTTTCTGTATTATAATATCACTGAGAGTGTGTTTTTCAAAAAATTGCACTTTATAATAAATTAAACTACTTTTAGGTGCATTTGCATAGATACTGAACCCTAAAGAAAGCCACAGAGAACAGAGCATGTTTTACTTGCTACCACAGAGCCCAGGTTTTTAACACAGCTAGGTTGTTCCAACCAAGCACAGCAAAAAAGCAGATTTCAAACTTCTCTTAGAAGTGTAACTGCAGCTACACTACAGAATTTACTGGCACTACTCCACTGGTCATAAATCAAACATGATCATGTCTTTACTACCAGGATTAAAACTATGGAAATTTGCAGAGTAGACCAAGCCTCTTTTTTTTTTTTTTTTTTTTTGTGGAAAGGCAGAGTGGCCTGAACCCATCTGGACCAGTGAACTGGCTCCATGTTATGTTTTTACAGAATTAATTACACAATAATATTACTATTGACAAAAAAGAATTCTTTAGCTGGCACTGGCAATTAACACCCACTGTGAATGTGCTGCATTGCCTCAGTAAGAACAGGGATCCTGGAGCAAGGTAAAAGGTCTGTTTAACCCAAAATAGCCACTCCAAAAGCAGATTAAAGATTTATCCCACATATAAAATAATGGATGAACCCATCTACTCCTGTGAATTATTTTCTCTCTTTCTATTTATACTTCTGGCTGTCTCATTGACCTGTGCCAGTCTGTTTGACAATCACATTTGCATGGAAAACAAACTCCTTTCATTTCTTAAAAGTGACAATTGCACGGCACATTCTCCATTTCTACTAAAAACCTGTGAATTACCATTCCCTACTTATTATCTTCACGTCTCCCATACATGATATAAATTTCCCTGTCAAAAAAAAAAGCACCCTAGACCATGTCTCTCCTCCTATCAATGTAAATTTTTTATCTCCTCCCTTCCTTGTCACCCTTCCCACCACCGAGGTGGTTCTGGTATTATCTCTGAGATGGAACTGTATATAAAGTATGAAATGTGAATGTGTGACTGACTCACATAATGGCTTAATAATAACTTCCATTCTGCCCTTCATTAATTTTTTAATTCCTGCATTTTTATCTTTTTGATCCTGATGAGCATTAAGGCTTAAAGGAATAATAGATGAATGAGACGCCAGAACCTGTGGAATCTGGTTCATCTAAAATTTTTGCCTGAATGAGACACTTTTAAGAATAAAACATACCTCTTTTTATACACATACATAAAGGATATTCCACTTATGTATAGGACCTGTCCTGCCAGCCTGGCATACTTAAAATAATCAATTAATATCTGTTATCTACATTTAAACAACACATATACATTAATTTCTTTTTTTTTAAATCAGTTTTAGTCAACTGAAACTATTTCAATTTGGGCATAGAGAGAGTTCAGTTTTAATCTACAGTCTTAAACAGCAGCTCTATGCTAATGTAAGGCTTACAATAACATCTTATGCTCCAGGACTTCAGCTACTCAGCTGTGGAATCATCTTTTTTCTCTTAATATGACTCCTTGGGACCACAGCTGTAAAAGAGCACTGAAGCAGAAGGAGTCAGGGCTCCTCTGTGATGAGAAGAATTCACTCAAGGGTTTGGGTTTTGTCTCCTGACTTATCTATTCTTTGTACTCAACCTCAAATTTTCAGAGTTTTTGGAGGAGGTAAATATATTTTGTGATTCAAACCTTCAAGGCTCATGGACAGGAGTTCCTCATGACATGCAGCAGCAAGGATTGGTCTTGGGCACTCCCTTAAAACCCACATGCTTAAGGAGAATATTTTTAAGGAATTCTTTAGGAGGATATTTTTAAGCAGAAGAGTAATTTGAATTCTTCCAGCTGCATTTTCTATGTGGATCAACAATTGTGTGGAGCTCCCATTCCCTGCAGGTGCCAGCGCTGTGTGTGCCCTGTGCCACAGGAGCCACTGACACCTGCAATCTCCTCTCAATGTGCTCCTGCACAAAATGTTCTGTTTCTCCCAAACTGGGCCAGACACAGGAATCCTTCACCAAAAAACACCTCACAAGATCCATCTTGAAGCAGGAGACAGGGAGAAGAGAGAAGGGGAGGGGAGCAGGAAGGGTTAGAACCGGTCAAAGCTCTCAGATTTTACCAGAGGAACGTTAAGTAGGGGATGTCAAAGCTGCCATGTCAAAGAAAGAAGGATTTTAGGTCTTTTCCTTATTATCCAGCACTTTTTGGTGCTTTACAGAGGCATTTACAGTATCAGACATACAACTTTATCTCTTACTTCTCTATAAAACTGGGCTTCATTGCTGATTGTCTTCTTTCTAAAGGACAGAACTATCCATGGCACTTTCAAGCAACAGTTTTGCCCCTGAAAAAAAACTGTCCTCCAAACACTGCTGTTTAGAGCTTCTCCTCTCTTGATGTCTGAGCCATGCAAAGCCTCTCCCATCTCTGGTCTTGAGGTGGATGACAGATGGAACCAATGTCTTTTTTCATAAAGACACATCATCACCAACTTGCCCCCATTTATAATTGCAGTAAGTCATGACTTATTGCCTTGAGCCACTTTTCTAAGTCTCTTCCTTCTTTATGAGAATTTCGCAGTTTAAAATGCAGAATTCTGAAGTATTAGGATCAGTAAAAGCTTCTTTCTGAGGAGGGCAAAATCACTTTGCTTCCCTATTGAAAGGTGTAATTTTCAATTCATGTCCTTTATTTCTTTCCTAAACTGCATAATGACACAGCCCCTTCCGAGGCAAGATGTGAATGCCAGTGCTCCATTCCCCAGGCAGAAAATAACATTTATTAGCCTTTTTCTAGTAGCAGCAATGACAGGGTTGTGCTGCTCTGCCCAGGACCAGGTTTGCTTTTTTTTTTAGCTCTT
Organism: Pachyramphus minor; assembly: GCA_013397135.1. Lineage (NCBI taxonomy): Eukaryota > Metazoa > Chordata > Aves > Passeriformes > Tyrannidae > Pachyramphus > Pachyramphus minor. Next base: position 584,592 of record VYXB01006431.1, read on the forward strand.
TCCTCAAGTAAAAAGCAGATGGAGACCCGGAGACCCAAGCTGCTCAGACAAGATCTGTGAGCTCGAAAGCCACGTGGGGTGAGCTGCATCCACCAGAAAAGTAATCTTCTTCCAAAGGCATCTGTGTTCACTTCTGCCCCACATAAAGGTGCAGCACTGGAGGTTATTTTTGTTCTGTGGCCTCCAAAGCTTCGTGTCCTGCTCTCTAAGTGAATCTCCACAAAAAGATTTGGATTTCATGTTGTTGTGAAATCCCAGACCCCCTCAGGATTCAGCTGTGAAAAACAGCAACAAGGGGAGAACACCCCCCTTCCTGCTCTAAACTGTGTTTTCCAGAGATACATCCTGTGCCAATATTCCTGTTGTGATTGACAGGAATGTATTGTAAACTCTGTGGACAGATACCAGGGGCATTATTTATGGGGAGAAGCTGCTGACAAATCACATCTCAAATCAGATGAGAATACTCTAATGGGTAAAGGGGAAAACATCAGGAGAACCCAAGAAAAAACTCTTCTATTCATTCCAGTAACCCCAATTACACCTATAGTTATAAAACAGAAAATGTTTTAAGAATTACAGGATAACAAGCAAGGATTAGCAGGAAAAACTACAGTATGTGTCTCATTCAAGTAAGTTCCTTCTTATCAGTCTAATTCTAATTGTTGATCCTTAATTGTTGATGCTCTTCTTAATTTCCATGTATTCCAAGAAGACAGGTAAGACTCATGACCAAATTCCCAGGTACACAAAGAACCATTAACGGAATATGTAGAAGACCAGAACTTGAAGATCCTCTGCCTGCCCTCCCTAAGCTGCTTCATAATTAATAATTACCTTTAAAAGATTTCAAAGATAACACACCAGCAATTAAAGGAGTGCACACGGCTGGAGTGTAACTCCAGAGTGATGGGTTTTAATAAAAGATCAAAATACTCTTCTCTGTGCCAGTATCATTTTGGTAGAGACCACATTACAGCAAGACAGACTGACAGACAAGCCAGCACTTAAATTCTTACAGTCAAAATGCATCAAGAACATTTTAAAACATGAAATATAATTCTCAGTGTTCTGTGAATTTATTTGTTGCCAATGTCATTATTTTTGTTGAGTGTTATTCTATACTGGGATAGTTTTAAGACAACATAATGTGTAAAGGCACATTTCTTCTATGACCAGTATTAAGCACATTCCTAATATCACAGTTACAGGAATTCCAGAGCCTTGGAGGAGCTGTGGGCCTATGGAAGAGCAGTGCCCTACACAAGGAAAATCTTATGTTGGGCCACTGGAAAGCGAATTAGCTGTGACCACACCGGGGAGATACACACACAGATAGTTCCATCAGCAGCTCACTGAAATGTTTCTATTGTCCTGAGAAACCCAACGAAAACAAATCACTTGTATAATTAAATATCTCTCCAAGTACCTTAATCTGAAAGTGTTTTTCATGACAGGAAAATCTTTGGGACTGGATATATTTAGATACATAAAAGTGTGAGCAGACTTTTGCTCACACTTCAGTTCCTGCCAGCTGGAAATGCAGAACATCAGACTGTGAAGCGGTGTTAGAACTCAGGATCTGAAATTGTTCCTCTACTTCCATCACCTCACTGCAGATTTTATGTTCAGTTTGATGAAGATATCACACAGATTGCCTCACAATTGAACCTGACACAACCTGTCAGAATGCCACACTCAAAATGCTTTAATGAGATTGATCTGACTGATAGGAAATCAGAGAGATTTCAGGAACTGCCCAAACTAACTCCAAACATTACTTTAACCCTCCTTGTTGAAATGGTACAGTCAGAGCAACAACCTGTCCAATTAAAAATCTATCAGCTGCCATTATAAATAATTGCATTATAAATAATTAACATCCAAAAGTCCCACAAGAAAAAGTCTTAAAATAAAAACTTACCTGATAACATAAGTCCTAAAGGGTATAATGTGCTGCATGACAGCAGGGATGTGTAGCCATATTCTGATCTATAATGCAAAAACATAAAGAGATAAAAACTTCATTAATGACATCTAAAGAGAATGGTCAAAGAAGTGAAATATTGCTGGTACATTTGCAGGTGCAACCCCACTATAAAAAAGGGTTTATTGCTGTTTTTCATTCAACTTCAACCTCTTAACTTCCTAATTTTCAAAAGGGGAGCTGCATCTTTCCTGTTTGTCAATTGGAAAATACACACTTTGTATAGAGTATCATAGTGCAGTTTCTTCAGTAGGAAAAACTGCTACTCAGCCCTGTGGGGTTCTTTTCTTCTTTTCAAGTCTACAAGAAAATTATCCCATTCTTTCTGTTCCTTGCAAATCACTCCTGAATCAAATAACATTGTTTGACTCGTGGTGTTCTGCTTCTTAGGGCTTATATAGCCTATAAAATAATGTTTTACAAGCAATGATTAAGCACAGGTTTTTCACTACCACGTTTGCATTTCTCATATTTGCAATTCTCCTTTTACCACCTTTGCAAAGAAAATGCAGGAAGAAAATATATGCAGAGAAAAAAAAAACAACAAAACACCACCCTAAAACAGCTACTGGGCACCTCTGTGAGGCAAAGGACCAACCAAACCACTTCCACAGGCCAAGTTAGAATTCCCATCTGCATTTCAAACAGGAGCAGGGATCCTGTTAAACCTGTTACAGAGAGACAACTACGTGCCAGCAGGGAAGGGATGAAACAGCAGCAGCTCTTCCCTACCCAGGTAATTTTCATCATGTGCACACACAGCTCTGGGGAAAAGCCAACCCTGTCACTCAGGGCCATCTGCACCTCCACCTCTGGCCTTACAACAATGTTTCATCTCAGCCAGCGTTTCTTGCATCAGTGGCAAAGAGTTCAATTCTGAATGCAGAAAATGCACATCCTCCTCCTTGCCAGGGGAGAATAATATCAGGCTGGAATAAAAGTGTATCACCAGTGCTGCTTGTCAGCATTTCCATAATTAACCAAATAACTTTTTGAGTCAGTTCTGAAAAAAAGTTATCTGCAGACTTACTTTTTACAGTGCAACAACAGAACCTGCTTTGCAAAACAAACCAGCCAAATCTTCACCTTGCAAAAAAAGCCCCCACTTGGAATAAGCCTCTGATCCAACTGGCAGCCTCAAAAGGGGAAAAAATGCAAATACCCCAAAGTTACAAAGTGTAACTAGAAGCTGCTTGTGCTGGAAAAGGAATTCAATAACATTTTGACAGGGAGTTGCTGGGATGACAAATATACTATTGTATTTACACAATTTGATGTTTAACACGGTGTGCTCTGCTCCACAGACAGCAGGAAACAGCAAAGAAAATGTATTTCTTTGTGGAAGAAAAGTATGAAATGGTTTCATCATTTTGTTCTGATGGCTTTCCCTGTTCACAGCAGTTTTTAGTCTGTACCAATTCAAACTTCTAAAGCCATTTCATACATCTGTGTACTTGCATCACATACAACCTTCAGCCTTGGAATTGAAATAAAGAATCATTTCGCATGTTACAAATGAAAATATAATTTCATCACAGACTCAAATACGTAAAATATTCAAATACTGAATATTTAAATGACATAAAATAGCCTATACAAAAAGATGTGAACTACCATCTCTAAAATGATAAAAAGTAACATGAAATTACATTAAAAATCCTCAACTTTTTTTTTTTTTGCTTCCAGTTGCTTTTAAGACAAAGTATTCACTGCATCTGTTCTGTTCTCAAGTTTCAAAAGGGTTTTTTCTTATTATTTACCCTTTATCAGAGGTAATTAGTTTCTAAAATGCAGAGCATCTCTCAACAGCTTTTACTTTTGATTCAACTTTGGAAGTTTCACACAGTAAAATGGATGTGAGGTTTAAACCCTGCACAGAACAAGTTTATTAAAATATTTATTTATACTTACCTGCGTTACATGAATTATACAAAGAAAGGATATAAACACAAAAGAAAGAGAAACATTATCTCAAAATTACCATTATAAAAGGAAAGAAATATTTTAGTATTAATATTGCAAAGGTAAAATGTATTTTATTTTAAAAAAATTAGCTGCCTTATTTGGATCTAATGAATCTATTGCATTTGAAAGTCAGAAGAAGTGCTAACAAGTACAGAGTGACACCAAAAAGCAGCAAGTGGATGAATAAGGCACATTAATTACACATAAAACATCATCTTATACTTTCTGTAGTGAACTGACAGATAAAACCTAAATATATTTTTTTTTAAAACAGTTTTCCCCTAATTCACAGATTTGCCAGCAAAGACAGAGCTCAAAAGAAAGATGCTGGTTGAACAGGAAAAGCTGCAATGCTGGAAGAGGTTGAAGAAAGAGTTCTTCTGGTTATGGTTTGGATTGAATTTCATTTTATCTGGCAGGTTGAGCCATAGAACTCATCTAAAATAGCTCCAAGAAAGAGCTAAATGTGCCACCTACCAGAAAAAAAAAGATAAATGCAAAGTTGCCAAGTAATCGTCTGCACCAAGAAAGTTTGTTGAGAAGTATTTTGGGTTAAGGGCACATCACTGAGAATAAAGAAAATAAACAATTTTTGTGGCGAAAAATAAAGATTTCAAAAAGGACAAAGAAGAAAAGCTGTTGCACTGGGATGGGATATGCAGGAAATGGGATTTGCAGGCAGAATGCTTATTGAAAAACAAGGATTTAAAATTGCCAAGAGTGTCAAAATGAACTCCCTTCTTACGAGGCACAACAAACTCCTGGGTTCCTTTTTGACCAAACATAACTTCCACCAGACAGGGCACAACTTCACATCCTCACATTACACCAAATTTTCATATGTCCTTCCTTCAGGTTTGGGGTTTATTTTCATGCCCAATCTTCAAATCTCTACTAAAATCAGTTTGTAATTCCACCAGCCAAAAATCACTACAATTTCAAATCACAGAGATGAAGATGTGCATTCTCAAACTAAGTGAGAGTAAAAATGATCCCCTCTATGCTGCAAATAATGTAATATAAATAATATAAATATGTGTAATAATACAAAAATCACAGAAATTCAGAAGACATCCACAGGCTTTTAATTCGTGCCTCACATGAAGAGCTACAAACTTAAAATATCCTGAGGAACTCAAGGTATTTCCATGGCACAATTTCCAGGATAGAAATGACCTCTGACAACATTCTTCTAAGTTTCTTCTGGGGCTGTTACAATCTTCATATTGAGGTAGAAATCTGAATAAAAACCTCCCTGGGTGCTTCAGGAGATGTGGAGGGTTTGGACGATGGGAGTTACTCCCCTTGCCCAGTGAGCAAACCCCACATTCTCCCAACAAGGAAAATCTTCCAGCCTTTTTATCCCTGAATCCTTCCAGACTTCTGCCTTTTTGTGTTCAACAGGGAGCAGTTTCTAGGGAATACTTACGTTGGATACCACCGTGATAAACGCGTGTGCTATGAGAAATGGCAGCGTCTCGGGGCTCCCGTACTCGAAACAATCCTTCATGAGGGAAAGGCCATTTTTTCCACAAAACAAACAAACATAACGGAGCAAGTGCAGTGGGACTTCTACATCCTACAAAAATATGGAAAAAGAAGAAGTTTAGCAATCAGTATTAGAGTCATGAAGTCATTCAATTAGTGTAACATAAATCCAAGCAGAGGAATGAACATGGTTATTTGAAGTTTCTCGGGTAACTTACATTCATATCACAGAACGCCCCTAATATATTGCTTTCTTGAGCAGAAATATCCTGTTTCAAAAGAAAAAAAAAAATCAGAGTTAACTGAAGCAATAAAAACATATTTACAGAACAAAAAACCATTTTTGTAAACAAGTGACATTACCAGGTATCACTGTCACCTAATAGAAAAAAACAATCCCCTAATTCAGAGTAGGACACAAGTTTTGCTCCACTTTTACATTCCAAAACACACTTTTCCATACTTTAAGAAATAGATATAAGTACACAAAGATCCACTTATGAGAACACCTCAGTGGGGCTCTCAACACCCAGATTAACAGATTATTCTACAATGCCACCCCCTTCAGATTCCCAGTTTTTTCAATGGGAATAGGGCAAAGGGGACAGTCTGGCACACAGAGCAGAACCAACCCAGGTACTCTGGAAGGTAATTTCTCCAGAGAGATGAGACACATAGGCAAACACCTGAATTGAGATGAAATGCAGGATGTCCTACAAGGGGTTAAAACTGTCAAATTACTCATTGCCAGCAGAATATTAAAATCCTCGAACTTCAACTACTATATATTCTTATATATAACAAAACACATCATAAAAAGTACGTGTCATACTCTTACAGGATTAAGCCAAGGTGGGGAAGGAATTGTATCACCCTATCGCTCTGTCAACTCCTTGCTGCAACCAGAAATCTGTTTTCTAGAAGCACTAAACTGAAGAGGGTTTGGGAAAATGCCTTTTCTTTTAAATGCCCACAACATCCACCTGTTGGGCAACAAAGAGCAGGAAGTCTCTTTATTAGGGCTGTAACACATATTGTGTGTTTGGTGCACATGGCTGGGGGCAAAAGGGCACTGCAGGTATAAAATGTGACTGTAAAACACAACATTGCCATGGATACAAATTCCTTTTCCCATCCCTCCAGTACTGACAGTCGCCAATCAAATGGAAGTTGAACAGAAAGTTAAGTTTTTAAGTGAAATTTCCTGAATATATTTTAAATAGCTGTGTAGGAGTGAGCTTCCAACTGTACCAGAGGATGCTGGAGGCAAGCAATTTTGGATGGATTAAGTGTGATACAAACATTTTGAATTATTCAATATGCTCATATTATAGCTAAGCATTTCTTTTTCCTTTTTTTTTCCTCCTGCTGAACTCCAAGTCATGCCTGAACTCGTGATACTCCAGCAGTTATTTTTAAAGCAGCTCTGAAGGCAGTAGGTGGTGTGTTTTTAAGCAGCAAGGAAAGGTGTTCAGTGCTCTGGCTCATGAAAACTGCAGAAAGAGTGTGAGAAATTTCATTAGTTTTCTTGAATAAAAACAGAGACCTGTTGTCAACTCCAGTTCTTGGAATGCAGGAACCACAAACTCAGGGAGGGCTGCGGGACAAGTCTTGCAAAGCTTGTAAAAGTGCTGCAGTTGAGAGACTGAGTCTGGAAACGTGACTTCTGTCCTTGCAGATGTGGAACAGAACGGCCTGAGAGCTCCTGAAGCTCAAATTTATCAGGAAATAAGAGAATTCCTCCTGGGAATCTACTATGGCATTAAACCCCACCATCACTTCCCAGGATCTTACAGCCTTCCTGTACCTGAAGGGGGCTGGAGAAAAGCTGGAGAGGGACTTTTAACCAAGGCAGGCAGGGACAGTGGTGTCCCAAGGCCCTACAGCAACAGGAAAAGGGGGAATGGCTTCACACTGGAAGAGGGTGGGTTTAGATTGGATATTAGGAAGAAATTCCTCCCTGTGAGGGTGGGGGGGCCCTGGCACAGGTTGCCCAGGGAAGCTGAGGCTGCCCCATCCCTGGAAGTGTCCAAGGCCAGGCTGGACAGGGCTTGGAGCAACCTGGGCTAGTGGGAGGTGTCCCTGCCCATGGCAGCGGGTGGAACTGGGGGAAAATATTTACATGGAGAAGCAGAAAGCACAAGATTCCAAACAGGGAACTACAGCTACAGACACCTGAACTACTGATCTTTTTCCCTCTTTCATTTCATCCCGTCAAGAACTGCTCCATGGTCAGGCAACTCCCTTTGGATTCAATATTCATTCAGGGACACTGCAAAGTTCAGGAGTTCACTTTACATTGTTGCTTCTCTCTCCACAGGATTTTAAGAGCCTCCTTTTATAGGTTTTCCCTTCCTCTGAAGTGTATTAAACTTGCTGCACAAAGTATGAAAAGAACAGGGCATACAGTCTTAAACTACCCTGCATGCAAGAGCTCTTAAAAATATCCCATAAATAAATAAAAAAAAAAAGGTAACTCATTTCAAAGCATCAACATTTCTCAAAAAAAGCAACCAATGGCATTTATAAAGATATTTTGAGTTAATTTTGTTTAGGACGAAAAATAGACACAAAGGTCTCTCTGGACACCAAAAATATTGGGAGACTTTAACCCAAGCAAAAGGTGTGTTCAGGGCCCAGCTGTTGTGGTCTTCATGAACTCCCAGACCAGGGAAAACCTTCTACTTCTACAAGGATGTTTTCCTTCTCCACTAGACAGTCAAGTGTAACATGGCTCTGGCAAGCACCTGATAAGAGGATCAGACTTCAAGACCTGTCTGCTGCCATTGAGAACAAAGAGCTTGGAGGTGCGTGCAGAGCAAAGGAATAACACAGTGGGAAAACCCCACATTGGACATTTCTTAACTGACAGCCCAACTGGTCATTCCTAGGCAAAGTAAAACCTCATTGGATGTGATGACTCCATGAAATGGTGCAAATTCATCCCAAGAATCTGGAACAGGGAATTTTGGAAGTCAGCATGGAGACAGAAGACTGTTTTGCATCAGCAAATTTCCCTCTTTCCAGGGCAAAAGAAACGCTTAGATGGAGAGGAAGAGCTACAGCAGCTTCTCCCAACAAATTCTTGGCAGATTTAGTCTGTCCAGGAATCTGTTTAATTTACCAAGTACAGCCAATACACTTCAAATAGGGCTTTTAATTTTATGACCTCCTGAGGACTGAGACCAAGGCTGATTTAAAACAAAAAGTGCTGTCATTACTGGGACTAACAACTTGTCTCAATTTAACTAAGATGTGCTTTAGACTGAAATCCAAAATCAAATTCTAAACCTCAGTGAGTTACTCACTGGAGCATAAAGTTTTGACAATAAAGTATCTAACACTGCTTTAGAATAACAGAATCCCAGTGCTTCCTAAACATAGAAAATATCTGTTTGTGAGAATAGTTATTGATGCTGGGACCTTAAAAAGCAAAGAAAAAAATCTCTCCCCCAAAAATGAAAAAGGTACACAACAAATATGGCAGGTGACATCTGGGTCTGAATCGCTTTTAGGCTGCACACCAAGTAAAACAGAAATCTCAGAGATTTTCTTTTTATCATTTGGGAGTAGAATTGAAAGAGAAGGAAAAAAAATATCAAATTGTCATTAAAAAGAATCAAATGTGCTCCTACATAGAAAAGCTGTTCTGGGATTGTTCATCCCCTATTCCTCTGGAGCTGGTTTCAGTCAGTGTCCCACAGAGGATAAATCACTTAAGTAGGCATTGATTTATTGTTTTCAACTGACAAGACAGATCTGCCCTCTACAGCTCCTCCCTGCAGAGGCTGAGCTGCAGATTAATTTATGTGTGTGAAAGTTTAAAAGGCAGGTCAGAAAGAATGATGGGAAACCTGAAATCCACAAATCCTACAATCCACAAATCCTAACTTTGCCTCCTTCTTCCATACACATGTATTTGAAACAACTCTATTCAGTTATGGCCAAATGTTTTGGAAAGAAAACCACAAAATCCAGCCCACCTAAAAGAGCCACTGTGCTGTAAGTTTTAACTCAATTTGTTGTCAGATGTGGCAGGATTCGTTAAGAACTGGTGAGACGCTGAGATCACCCTAACACACAGAACCCAAAATTTTTTATGACTTGGTGTCTTCTTATTTTTGGACTTCAGTTTCTAAAGCAAACTTCAGCACTCGGAGCTCAAAAAGAGCTCCCAAATCTCTCTAAATAAAAAAATTAAAGAGTGGGTTAACTGCAGTTTAATTGTCCACCCTTTCTCAAAAATTTGTTGGATAGAAACTTTTTCTATATAGCTCAATGAACAACACCTTATTTCCACACAAATATTGTAAAAGAACAGTTTAGTTGTTATTAAACTGCCACAACTTGGATCAAAAGACAACCTTCACAAGAAATAAGTTTTTTCACCTAGAGAATGCTAACACCGTTATTTATTCCAGCAACTGTGAATTAAACCTGTAGGACTTTTGAATTTATTTTTGTTTTTTTCTATATAGCTCTGTTTTTTAACCCAGCATTTAATAAGTGTGAACAGTAGCTATAACAAATACCACAGAGAAGAATCAGCCCCGTGGAACAAAGCTACTTGTGCAGAGCTCACTTATTCCAGTCAATTTAACAGCTCTTCTAACAAGTTTGGTCTTGCACAAAGTTCAGTTTATGAAGCTCTGCTTCCAGAACCACAGACTGCAATGAAAGTAGTAAACTATTCTTCTTCTGGAAGAAAGGCCTTGCTCTAGTCCCTTTTTGCCTCCCTGTTATTTAACCAGTACAATAACTCAGTGTACAGTTCCATCCAACACTTATCAATATATTACCTAGAACAATTCAGCATTTTTTAAAGAAAATGTAAGAGCATGTGTCAAGTTTCTCTGAGAAGTTGTGCTGAAGTCAACAGGAGAGCTGGACCTGAGAGCAAGGAGCACCAAACACACACAGCCTAGAACAATGAACCTTGCCCAAGATAATTCTATATAGACATAAAGAAGACATACCTCTATTGTGGGATGGGTATTATGCTTATAAGCTGTGTAGAGAGGGAACTGAATCTGAAAGATTTTGGCCACACAGAGCAGCAACTTCTCCTTCTCATCAGTGCTCCACAAGCCAAAAGCATCCGTGTTCTTGGCAGGCTCCTCCTCGGGCAGGAGACAAGTTCTTGCAGAATCGAATTTTTTCTCTATAGATTTTTGTCTTTCTCCATTTTCCTCTTCATGAGACTCTCTTTCTACATTCAGGGGCTCCTCGTGGTTACTCTGCTCTTGCCATGTGGAATCGATGTTGATAGTGCAATGTTTACAGAGCTGGTCCCGCAGAGCTTGAACTTGGGCAATCACTAAGTTAATGAGGGCACAAACTACTTGGTTAAAGATCTCCAGGTGTTTATACTCCTTGAAACAGCACAAACATTGTCTGCAAGCAAACAGAAACAAAAAATAAAGAACTCTTCACATTAAAACATTTTAAACATTTGACAGACTCAAGAAAACCCCAATAAAAGAGACTCCACCCAGAAGGAGTGGGAGTCACAAAGCTTTCCACAAAAACCCTGTGAACATCCCATTATTTCCAAATGCTTATCAAAACTCTGAGGTCCCTGTTATCATTTAGAAGCTGCTCCTCTGAGTAAAATAGAGAAAAACCCTCTCGTGGGCGAGGTCATTGTGCTACTGCAGCAGCAACATTTTCCAGGATGTTTCCTGAATCCATTTCCTCATCTGGTTTTCTCTATTGCTCTTCACTGCAATAAATCACCTGCCATTCCTGTCAGCCCTGTAAGAACTCATTATTGTTATTTTCAAACCAACAGGGCTGCAAAATAATTTTATTTTTAATTGAGTGTTTAAGTTCACTTCCTTTATCTGCATTTGGAAATGGATCCCATGGCCATTGGTGCCCTTTACCCATCTAGGAAAATGCATTATCTCCAGTCCTTTTTTCACTTGGCAGGCTCAGAGATTGTTTCTCTGATTACTGACTGATACACTGGATATGGAAAAGAACAAGGGGGAAAACTAAACACCATCCCTTTATCAATATAATAAGAAAAATCAATAAAAGCAGCAATTAGAAAACTCTAACACAACTCTAATTGTGGGTGAGGATAACTAGAGGTGTAAAATAGATTCTGGGTGCATAAACCCACCCCAAGGCAGATACCCTGGAACCTCTTTCTGGGAACATCTGCTTCTCCCATACAAACAAGCAACTTCCTCATTCTGAACAAAAAATGGAGGATATTTCCCTAAAAAGATCTAAATCCTGGAACACATGGAGAAGAAAGGCATCATTTCAGTGTCCTCACTGAAAATCAAAGTTAAAGGCTACGAGCTTGTAACAGACTCTGACAGGACTCAGCTCTTTCTCACTCAAACTCTACTACACTGTGTAACTGCTACATAACCTGGGAGCTGTCTGGTAGTAGAGACCTTTCTCCTGTTGGGTGGAGAACAACAGACTCCAATCCATGAGCAGAGTTCTCAGACACTAAAATAATACAAAAATCACACGTCCCATTTGTGAAAGAAATCAGCAGGCAAAAGACAGGGCAAGAAATCAACTCTAAGAAGTGATTCAAAATAATTCTTCTGCTAACCCAGCATTTAATTTAGAAACTGGGCTTAATAAAGCAAAATTTGTAAGAAAAAAGTCCAGAGAAGTCAGAACTGTGACAGGTAGAGGGTGCTGGCTCTCCTGATGGAATACAAACGTGTCCTTGAGTTACAGCTCTTAAAGCACAGACTTTCTGAATACACTTTTTTTTTCCCCAGTGGGTTAAACAAGAAGATAACATTCAGGATTCCCTAATTCCAGCACAGCTACAGTGACTGAAGCATCTAAACCCTTCTGTTCCATCTGTGCAGGAAGAAAAATCCCTTTAAATGTTGGCTAAGGGGAGGGTGGCTTTACCCATTTGAAAAGCAGATTCTTGCCATTTACTTGTAAATGTATTTTCATATTAACAAATGACAACAAGGGATTGCAGGCAAAGCCAAGTATATCCTCAAGCATTTATCCTCAAGCATTTATCCTTGGGGAGAACTATCTACAAAAGGTCCATCACTTATGCCTGCAAATTACTGCCCCACTTGGGTGTAACAAATTATTCTAAGTAACAATGGAAATTCTGGTGAATATTCTCACATATTGGAGAATTTTGTTTCCAAGACAGAGGCAGTTAGGTAAAACTCTAAGTCTTCCTCTGGCAGGAAGAGGTTCACCAAAAATTAAAGATCTATTAAAAAAAAAAAAGAATATTCTGCTTCTTCGAACATAAGTATTTCCAGAAGAAAACTAAAATGGAAGCACCACAGGCAGATGGAAGAAAAGGTGTTCTCCAGGCTAAGTTCCAGCTGATCTTCTCAAGGAAAGTAGAGATTTCAACTACAGGCAACAAAGTAAAACAGTAGTTCTTCAGGAAGGCCTCAAAACAAGAAGCAGAACTCTCAAAAGCCCATTTGGCAGAGTAGAAACAGAAATTAAAATGTCAAGTACAATTCCTTCCCGTGGCCCCTTCATTGGACTCTGTTTTGAACAGCTGAAGGACTGTTTTCCACACTCTTCTATAGCATGAAACCAAGTCATATGGAAGGTAATAGAGAAACCAGAAGGAAATCAAGAGTTAAATGTTATCTAATCTCTATTTTTTAGTTCAGGTTGGGTCTGTCATACCAGAGCTGTGGAACGGGACAAAATCTGAACAGATGATGCCCTGGAAAATGACTGGGTTGCAATTGTTCTCAGAAAAAAAATGGGATCTAGGACCTGTCAACAAAGGACAGGATTCTGCTTTCTGTGCCTGCTGTTTATTTGGCTTTCTGAATTCCTTCTCCATGTCTAAAAGCACAAGGCAAAAGATCATGAACTTGGCTTGTCATCTTCTGGCAGAATGAGGAAGAGGAGGATTCTCCTCTCACAGGTATCCAAAGTGTGACATTCCTGTTTTTCTTTTTCTTTTGGAGTCTTCTAAACACCCAAATCATGTTTTCCAATTTATCCTTTATGCTTTTCTCAGTATTTCTTACAGTTCAGTTTGGTCTTGTAACCACTGCTGAACACTGAATTCCAAACATCTTGACTGTAACTTCTTTCTAAAAACTACTATCCATACATTTCCATGTGTTGGAAAAAAATAAGTAGCTGGAAATAAGCAGAACAGCTGATCTCATTACTTAAAAAAACCCCCCAAACTAAAACCAACAGTAATTTAAATACTTGATTAAAAGGAATAATGCAGTTGATTTAAGACAACCACGCGCAAAGCACTTTCTTTATCAGTTCAGTAGCTGTGGGCTGCAATCCATCGTCACCTTGACTTGGATTATGAGGACAGGGAGAACAACTGAACATGATGGTTCCATTCAGAGTGGTCTTTTCTTAAATTCTTAAATTCTTCTTACCCTCCTCTGCCTCTGCAGAGGATGGTCAGAAAATTCCACGTTAAAGCAGCACCACAGGTTATTTGTCACTGCATTTTATTATTTATTTTGGTAGCCAATTATTACAACAGCCAGAATGTCAATTAGATTCAAAATATGCTTTGCCCAAAATCCACTGTGTTTATTTTTATTTTTTTTTAAGTAGCAAAATGGTCTTTACTCTCCAAGCATCACATTAATAACTTGCCCATTCTCTAATTCACTCCACTGTATTTTTAAGAAGGTAAAGCTGCTGTTGAGATCCAATATCATCAACATTCCAGCTCAATCCCAAATTACCTTTGAGTCCAGGAATTGATGTAAGCAAATATCTTGAGGGCATGTTCCTTTCTGAGCTGCAATGCATCACCACCTTCAATGTCTGATACTAAACAAAACAAAAACAAACATATTAGGAGGGAAAAACCCAATATGCAATCCCTGTATTTTTATTAGAAATTATCTGTGAGAGCATGGAAAATAAATGTATTTTCATACTGGAAACTCAAGTTCTCTAATAAAGCAAAAACATGTAATTTGGTTCATGGAGGTTTAGGTGCAAGTGACTTGAAAACAGAAAGTGCACAGTATTCTTGAATACTACTGAGAAAATCAGTGAGTGAGGATAGACCCTTCTTGTAATCCTATTTTTATGAAATACTCTTTATAAGCTTCACTGGGAACTACCGACTGATGTGCATTTTTAAGTATGAACCTTCCCCAATTTTACTGATCAACCAGACTTCTCAGGTTTGGGGGGGTTGTTTTGTTTTGTTGGGTTTTTACACCCAGATTTTCGAAGTCTACATTTTGAGCTGACCACAAGACCTCAACTTCCTTTTCCTGATCAGATAGAGACTGGGAAAAACAAGCAAACAAACAAAACCCAAACCACACCAAACCTATCGAGATAAGAACTGCATGTAGGATACAAATAACCTTATTTCAGAGGAGCTGAGTTGATGATTATTGCTTTCAAATACAGACACATCTACCATGACATTTAACCACCATGAATCACTGATTGGCAAAATGATAAATGCTCCCCACGTTTAGTGCAGATGGAAACCAGAACAGAACTGTGCACTGAGTTCAAACCCCAAACATTTCAATGAGCTGTTATCAAATGTCCCACTTCCATCTCCAAATGCTTCTACACTTGAATAAGCAAACATTAAGCTCCACTTAGGCAGGAACTGGTTATATCCCAGGGCACTGGATTCTCTCTCCTGGCCACACACCCTTCCCCAACTACCAGTGCACAGTTCTTCCTTCCCCCCTGTCCTGGATTTTAAACACTTGTACAATTAGCTAATTGCTACACAAATTGCGAAAGTCAGAGTTCTTTTAAGTGGACCTTTGCATTTTTAACACAACTAAGTGTCCATCTCCACATTTCACATGGAATTTCAAGTATCCCACGCTCACAAATCTACTTCATCCACAAGCTTTGTGGGAAAGGCTCTCTGACAGCAAGTTCTTTGGAATCCCCACCTCAACCCCCTGTCCCACCTCAGCCTTGCAAGGTCCTGTGAGACTGATCCCTACAGGTTTCCAAAAACTGAAGCTAATGAAACTCTGCCAGCCTAGATCAGAAAGCAAAGTTCAGAAGGAAACCACTTCACAGAACAATCACCCTGAACCAGGATTTATGACTAGGGACATCCACATGCACACACATACACATTTTCATATATATGCCTCCCCACAAATATAAATCCATACAAAAAGCTCCCAACAGGATGCCATCAAACTTCCAAAATCACCTTTCTGTTTCACTCCTGGAAGGCTTTAAAGATCCTACAGAATGCTGGACAAAGCACATGAGTGACAGGCAGGCTAAAAGATGGGTATCACCCCACACTACCTTTGCTTTTAAACACCACAAATTAGCATGACACTCGATCTCCCAGGGCCAAAGCACATGGCTGAAGAAACCAAGAACTCCATCACACAATTTAGGTCAAGCTTACCACAAAAAAAAAAAAAAAAAAA
>VYXB01006431.1:600444-610573 GCA_013397135.1 Pachyramphus minor
AAAAAAAAAAAGACTTGCCCAGCATCAAAGGTTCATAAAACCTCCCTTTTCCTAATTTTGTGAGCTTTGCTTCACTAAGAGGAATTCCTTCAGGCTTGACTGGAAAAAAAAAAAAATTTGTTGACAACAGTTTAGTAGCTAAATTCTAACTTGCAGGATCTCATATGTACATTTATAAAGGTTCCTTCATCCCCACATCTCCCTCCTTAAAAACCACACACTCTAACAAGGGCAGTAACTCTTACTTCCAGAGCAGCCTTTTCACTGCAATTGTTTGAATCACTCCCAAATTTCCCTCTATGAGATGAGGAAGAACTGAAAGTTAAGCAAACTGGTCCCTTAAAAGCTACAATTGCCACATAAAGAGCACAGAACGGAGAAGTTATGGAAATACTGAAACTTATGCCCCAGGTCAAAAGACAGGGATGCAGATGAACTTGTTGGAGAAACCTGTTCTTTTCCTGTTTATGCATTTTACATCTCACACACACTGACCAACTTTAACTGGTTTTATTCATTAATCATTGTTCATTAATATAGCGGCTGCAGACACAATTTCTCTTTTGTTTCCTGTACCTAGAAATAATACTGGGTTTGTTCCTGAAAAGACTCAGGAAGCTCAAAACAGGAGCATCTCCACTGAGGCTCCAGTTTTCCATGGAACTGATCCGTCTGTGCCACTCCCAAGGGACAGTGACACATGGCAGGGCTGCTCCTCCTGGACTTACCTGGAGCTCTCTTTTGCTCCTCAGCAGAAATGATCCTGTTCACCTCACTTAATTTATGTCCTCACGACCAGAACTTCTACCTCAGGCTTTTGAGTTCTTATCCTATTCTGAATATAAACTTTGTGGACACTCCTGATTACAGCACCTCCATTTAGAGACAAATGCAGTTTGAAGTACAGAAACAACCAGTTCTGAAGCCTTTCTAATATGTTTTTAATTGATAAAGGTAAGACAGAAAAGCCATAGGAACAAACACACTCCTTGTCATTCCTGTGCACCTCCTGATTTCAGTCAGTTCTGGAAGGACTCCCTTGCTGCACGATTTCACTTCCAAATGCTGATGTCTGTCTCCTTTTAAATCAGTTTTCTTTTACCTTGAACAGGCCAGAAGTTAAACCAGACTCATTCACTGGTGAATAAAGCATGTCCTTCTCTTCTCTCCCAAGGTCCAGCACCCTCAGAACCTCCTCAATCTGCTGCCTCCCCGCTCTCACACTTGCACTGTTTCAAACAATCATGTCAAACTCTTCCCAAAACTTTTACTGCACCAAGCCTCCTTCTGGCAAATTGATTTGGTGGATAAGACTCTTCCTTAGTTTTCCACCTACGGCAGTGATTCCCACAGGATGCACTTGTGTGCTCTGAGAGCCTCTGAAGCTCATCCAGGTGGCAGCTCGTGTGCTCCCATCACAAAGAATTGATAATATGTGCTCCAGAGCTTCACAGGCATCCCAGAATCTCTAAGGATCTCTCCGAGCAGTGGCAGCCCAATCCCAGGCTCAGTTCCTTCAATTCCCTGTCTGCAGTGAGTGCTCCTTTCTCCAGGCACTCTGCAATCTTAGAGATGCTCCCCTTCCCTCTCTCTGGGCTCAATTTCCTTCTCCTTCCTTAGATTTGCTCTAGCAAATCTTTCCTCTCAGTTAAAGCCTCTTAGAGCTTCTCACCCTCCTTCTCCCCCTTCCTTTCCATGCACAAACACCTTCAGCCTGTGCTGGATCCAATTTCAAACCCACACTCCAATGGCACCTGAGCCACACATTCCAATCACCTCCTGCAGGAACCCCAAGAACTGAGTCTTCACAAGATGGTTTAGAGATCTTTTTATCAGAGTAACATCACAGAAGAAAGAGCTGTGCTGCCTAAAGAACCAAAGTAATAATGAATTGCCTCATTTAACATCTTCTGGTGTATCAGTTTTCATGTATTTTTTTTAAAAAAAAAATAAATATCAGATTGACCTGAAGTGTAATTGTTTATTCAAGAAGCTGACAAGAAGCCAAAACACATCATGGTCAAAACTCAAAACATATTAAAAAAAAAAAAAAGAAGAATATTTCCTTGCTGTTTCCTCAGTCTTGTGTTTTACTTGGCTGACTTTAAATGAAAACCTGGGTGATTTACCTCATCTTCCACAAAAGGGTGATTTGCTATAAGGGTGTTACTACAAACACCATCTCCCAAACTAAGCAAAACCCCCATTAATAAATGTACTAAAGGAAGAGAGAAAAATACAGATCAACTGCAAAGAATGGGGCACTATAATTTCATCTGTGGACAAATGAAACTCAGATCATAAGTGCAGTTTTAGCAAGAACTTCAGAGCTGGAGGAACAGCCTGTAATTAGACCTCAAGGCCAACCATCATGCTGGACTTGTGGGGAATATCTTATATCCAAAGGTCACTTATGACATCAAATATAAAATCACCAGGCAAGCAAAAATAAGCATTTTTAAAAGCACGTTCCCTCTACTTTCAGAAACATAACAGAGTAAAAGGTAAACAATGAAAACTCTTTAATATCTATAATTTCTACATATTGAGAACTGTGACAAGGTACAGCTGCACACAGATTCTGCTCCCTCCCCCAAACCTCATCTGATACCAGCTTCTCATGGGAAAGGCTGGATCACTTGCAGAATGAACATTATCTTCAGAAATTGTTCCCTGGGACAGAATAAACAGAGGAAACGAGCCATACACTAAACAAAACAGTATTAGGGGCAATAATACTAATCTGGAAAGAAATATATCGATAATCTGTGCGAGTACCATTGTTCACACAGAGAACCAGCACTTCTTTTAATGCACTGAGGTTTTACCTTTCTACTTTCATCTATTAGAATGACTTCTTTTTAATTATAAAGAATTCCTGATTGCCTTAGATTGATTCCCAGAGTTCCTCCTGACCTTTACAGAGCCATCCTTGACAAGCACCTAAAAGGACAGTGTCAGCCTGAAGTTCAGTGGCCAGAGTTTAACTATCCAAGCTTCCCTACAATTTTCCAGTGAGGAAAATCAGTATTCTTTCTAATTCTCAGCCTCTATAACATAAAGCATCCCAGAACACTGACTAGATAAGCATAACCAAAGAGAAACACTACTGTAGAATGTACTAGCAAATAAAAAAAAGTTAATTGTTCAGTATTAAAACCACTGTTAAATGTCAGGTTAACACAGGAACAATCTGCAACCCAAAATACTGTAGCAATAAATTCTATATGGCTGGTTAAGGTGCTTGAGTGCCTTTAATGCTCCCTTTATGAAACTCATCACAGATAACTACACCTATTTCCACCCCACAACACACGGGAATTCATTTTAAGCCTACATCAAACTCTAAATTTCTTCTATTTATAAATATTCCAACTCGGTAAATATATTGCTTTCCTGCAAGTTTTGGATTACAAAGTATAGGAATATTTCAGCACAAGTGTTTTGAAAATGTAACAGCTTAAAGGCAGGCATTAGCAACTTTTAAAGTATCATTTCCTTCGAAAACACAAAGCGTGATCACCTCACTGGCCTGTCAGACACAAACTTTTAAACATTAAAGCAATTTCAACAAATCTGACAAAGGTTTGCAATTCTAAGCAACACTGTGTTCTTATGAATGGAAACACAGGAGCTACTCAAGAGTAAGGAAAAAGCAGTTCCGACTGGTACCCCCAGCATTCAGCACCTACGGAATTCCTCACAGCCACCTGGAGATCAGAAGGACCTGAGGAGTTTTAATTCAGTATTCCAATGCACGGTGAAGTTGCACAAGGAGTAGAAGCAGCCTTGGTATTTTCATCTGCCAGACTGGACTTCTAATTTACAACTTCACCACAACAGGGCAAATGAGCTGATCTAACTGCTGCCTTTATCTTCTGTCTCTGCAAACACCACCAAGTTTTCTCTCTTTCCATCTCTACATTTCCCCTTCCATCCTATCTCCCTCATCTTCTCCAGCAAACACCTATTTTCTTCTGCTACAGTATGTTACTGCACTTTGGAGCAAAACAGCAGCAGCTGACTCTGAGCTGAGTGACATTTCAGAACTGTCACCTTTCAGAAGTGATGCCACCCTCAGGTTTTCATCATGTTTGCTTTGGGTTAAAATGCCCCCTTTGGAATTGCTGTCAACATCTACCTCAACCAACAATTGTCCTTCTTAAGAGCATCTTATGACTTTCACCTTCTTAAAGACAATGTGCTACAGCAACTGCTTCCAAGAGCAGTTGCACATGGAATTGTTTTAAATGCAGTCCGGTGCCAGTTATCAGATGACAGCCAGGTTTTCCAGCACACTGGAGCCGGTTTTACCCAGAACTACCCCAGTGAACTACAGTCTAAATGAACTCAGACACAGCATCTCAAGTGTCACACACAGCTGTGCTGCTGCAGGAGCCAGGCCAGGCCCAGCAGCACAACTGCACCTCTCACACAAAGCCAGGCCTAAGTTATGACACTGTAAAGTCACGCTGCTCCCACACAGTGAGACACGGGACAAAGTTCACAAATCCTGAATCCATGCAGTGGAAATCCGGTCTGGACTAGATGGGAATCTGAAATACATCGTTCAGGTTGGGTTAGGCCAGTGGCTGAGGAACAAGCAGTATCCCAGCCAGCACGGAGTGGCAGGGATACAGAGGAGCCAGGAATACCATCAAAGATCCAGGAGCTTCCAGCAGTTAAACACTGCAAAGCACAGATGGCCTTTTTGATCAAATACCAGTAGGAAATGGTGTAAACCAGCAGGAAATTGTGTGAACCAGCTTGTGGAATATCTGGCTGTGGATGGAATAACCTGCACACTGCTCTAGCTCTGCTGGCCCACAAGGACCCACCAGGAGTCTCCACATTGTCCTTTTTACACCCCCTGACCCCAGCCCTGCACAGCACGAACCCCTAAAGCTGCTCATGACCACTGTGATGTCCAGGCTGCTGCAATTCCATGGAAATGTGAGTGAGGGGAGCAGCAGCCTGGTGGTACAGCCCAGGGGAGCCTGGCCCAGCAGGTTCATCAGTGGTTCAGTGTCAGCCAAGGCAGACAGGAGGACAGAAAAGATCCCTGGTATCTTTGCACTGTTGCCTCCTGATGCTTCTGTTATTTTGGGATTCTCAGCAGCAAAGATATTGCAGTCCTCCCTCTCCAGAGAAAGGCAAGTTATATATTACTAAGGAAAAAAACAGCTATAAAGCAATTTGAAAGCATTTGTGTCACTTGTTGGAGTTTAAAAAAAAAAAAAGTAGTGGTCTTATTTCAAAGTCCTATTTTAACTCAGTATTGTAAATTGTGTTTGAGTCCAAGACAAAACATTACAATTCTGGGAAGTCTCTGTTTTCATCTTTATATTGAAGCTGTTATAGTTCTTTTTCCAATTAAAAAACAAACCCCAAAAAATCAGCTCAATTAAAGTAGTATTTCCACACAATCAAGTCTGCTTGACATCACCAAAACACACGCTGGATGTGGAAAGCCAGGCTGCCCATCATAATATTTTGACAACAGCCACTGCAAGTTTCTTAAGGAATCAATTCAGGATTGGACAAGCTCTGCACAAACCCAGCATTTCCCAGCAGATCCCTAATTACCCCAAGGTACATTTCAAAGCCAGGGCTGACACTGTCACTGCCAAAACTACTGCTCAGATAAAGGATTGCTTGCCTTCAGTTTACAAGAGCACTTCAATTCTTTCCTTTCAATAACATATTACCTTCAAAAACAATGTAGGAGGACTTGAATGACTCTGGGTTTGAATAATTTTTCTTTAATGCTCCAGCTCTGAACTTTTTCTAAAATACTGCTTTAAGGTGAAAACACAGAACTCAAAGTTTATCAAACTGCTTTGTAAGTGGAACAAAGATTTAATTGCATGAACAAGGTTCCAAAAGCTAAAGAGGTTTTCTATTAGTCTTAATTAAAAGTAGCAAGGAATGCAAAAATTAAAATACCTACTCCAGGAAGCATTCTATTTCCAAGAGAGAACTTTGGAAATGAGTTCAGCTGGACTACTTGGCAGCCTTTGAATCAGTCACAGACAACAACAGCAGCTTTCCCCCACTACCAGAAAGAAAAGGCCCACAACTGAGCCACCCCAGCCCCTAAGAAGCAACAGATTACCAGCAGATTTACACCAAAAGCATCTAATGGTGTGTTTCAGGTTTCAGGGACAAAACCTGTGAGAGGCAAATATGATTAATTCATTTTATTAATTAATTCATACTTACAAAGTATATTTAAGCCTGCTCAAACAAGGAGATGAGAGGGAAATGGGCAACGGGTCATTAGAGTCAAGCCCAAGAAGGGCTTGCTCAGCACTTCAACTCCAAGGCTTTCTTTGTTTCCATTAGCACAGGTGCAGGCAACCCCCATTCAAAAAAGAGAATAAAACACTGAGAAAAGGATAAGCAAGCAATAAAGTCATGGTCTTTCTCAGCTTGCAAACAGACACTCAGATTTTGCACTCACTTGTGTGGGGTAATCTGTGTTCAGCAATTCTCTGGAACACACATTTGGTGTATTCAGCCACTTAGCAGCGGACTGAAAGAAGTAAGAGAGGACTGAAAGCCACGTATATGGTCTATAAAAGTATTAAAATCTCATGACAAACATCCCTCACAATCAGAAAAGTATTTACAGATGTTATTTTGATATAAATGAATGTCATATCAACAAGTGCACGGAGGTAACGATGGCTACAGTGTTCAAAGCCAACTCACTTTGGAAAGTCTCAAACTGGCCCTGTTTGGACCCAGAAAGTTTCCAAGATACTGATGAAAACTGATTACAATTCTGGTCAACTTAATCAGACTGTTTACTCTAAACATCACATCAGCTGATTGACACTTATGACTTGAAATACTCTGTGGTAAAAGTTTCATTTGAAATATTAAGAAAACTGGTGTAAATTGTAAAAGAAATCAGAGTGGCCAATGCAGCCAAGGATTCACTGCACTCACCATCCTTCAACTAAGCAAGAGAACTTGCTTTTGAGTGAGTTTTTGAGCTCACACTCCCCAGTTCCAAAAAGGAATAATAAACACCTCTTGTCCAGCACACAGGTGACTGCAAAGGTGCCCTAAGCTGTGCCACACAAGCCTTTCACAGCCAGCCCATTTCCCAAATTCCTCACTAGATACTGATATTCTGGCCCCTCTGCAGCTTTCCTGGAGCTGTCCTCCCTCACAAACACGCCACTGTGCATTCCCAGCACTGTTCTCCACAGCTTCTCCAGGCAGGAACAGCTCAGAAGGGAATGCACTGTCAGTTTTGTTGAGGCCCACAGAGTTTAGGATGAATCCGATCACCAGATTTGCAAACAGCAGAAATTATGGCAGAAAATGACTCTGAGAAACACACATTTTTCAGTTCATACCCACTTAAAAATAATGTCACTGGTGGTGAAAACAATGGGGTTTGTACAGAAACTTATATTATGAAGAATTTAATAATTATTATTAAATTACAATAATTATTATTATTCACCAATTAATAAACAGGCAACTGACCACTTCCTAAAAATGTCATTAACTCTGACAAAATGTTACTAAATCCCCCCAAAACAAGTTGAGAGGCACAACTGAAAGGTAAAGACAACGAGTGTTGCACAACACAACATAAAGCACATGTTCCCTGTTTCCACATAGAGTTATACAGCTCATAAACACTCCAGTGGAAGTCAGTTATTAAAACGGTGCCATGAATTTGAGGCTTCTTCAATCTGATGTGGAAAGAGGGAAAAACCTTTGCCACTCACTTCCTAGATAGAAACTAATGACCTGCCTGGATGCTGATCCAGAAATTGTGCCTCAATTGTCACCTTTCCGAAGTCTTATTTACAGCCCTTCCACAAATTAATTGAATAAAGGTCAACACCCAAAGGTGCTTTTTTTTACAAGGAGTTTTTCTGACAAGTTGCAACTTCTTCACCCAGTTTTTCCAGCACTGAATCTCACAAGGAGTTCCACACAAACACAGGGGGCTGCAACGGATTTACACCAGAGCTCCCTCAAAAAGCTCACCTTCCACCACACATGTTGGATCAGGAAAACTCCAGAAATAAAACTCTGTAAATCTACAAACAAGCTGGATATTTTTACTAAGCATTACTACCCAGGAGATCCTCCCAGTTGCGTGTCCGCTCTTGGCATTCCGACTGCAAATCGATTCTCACACAAGGAAAGGAGCAAAGTGAAAAGAATGGCTTCTCACCTCTTCATGTTTTCTAGAAATTGCCAATTTGCTGCACTAAATGAAAGAAATCACCCCAATATATGCTTAAACAACAGAAATTAAATGGCCACAACTCTGTTTAATTGCAGTATACTATAAGCAGCACTGAGTAATCAGCATAACCACTCGCCCCTGAGGATGGCGAGATTCTTTTCCACAGTGTCCCAGCATCCTGACAACTCTAAATGTGTAGTTTGGCCTGCAAAAATCCCTACTAGCTACCTGAAAAGAAGAACTCAATGAAGAAAATGTAAGAAATAAAAGGAACCAAGAAGTAAACATTGCTCTGCCCCTTCAATCACTAAAATGCCAAATCACAGAGTGCTCATCACTTGGCCATGGAACAGGATTCCAGGATTTGCTTCTCTGACTCAATGTCACTTGAACACAGGAAGATGGAAGCAAACCAGTGACATGGAGAAATCAAGAAGCAAGGAATTAAAACCCACAAGTGAGAAGTCAGCATTAGAAATGAAGAAATATATTTTACTCTTTAACACGGAAGAAAAACAAGCAAAGAGGAATTCCACGAATTACAAGAATGGGTGAGTCTCCCAATGCCCCGAAGCCATGAGAGTCCCTTTGCAGAGATAAATCCCTTGGCTCTCCAAAATCTGAGGCATCTCCTCCAAGGCAGGGCCAGGGAAATGGGGCCAGTTCTGCTCTCCAAGGTACTTCCCCTTCATCCCTGGAGTGACACTTTGAGCCCAAGAATCCACTCACCAAGTGTCCCAGATGCTCCACAACAGCTGCACATGCCAGGACAGTCCCAGGAGCTGGGCTGTTCGAAGAACCGGCACTAACAACATCCAGGACACCCTGAAGCACATCAGCCTGGACTTGGCTCAGGAATTGCTTGGGACTTCCATAACTTGAAAACTCCCCTCACAGAGGGAAGGCCACAGAGCATCTAAAGGATGAAAAAATATAATCTAACAGGAATATTTCCTACATAGGAGACAGGATGAGTTCAAGTTCTATAATAGTAAAGTATCTTTTGAAAGAAAACAAGAAAATCACGTGAAGAAAGGAGTGTTTTTCTTTTCCTTTCTTGCTTTTCTCATTTCCCTTGAAGTTATCCACATAACTAAGCAGGAATACAACGGCAGAGCCTCATGGCTTCGAGGATATTGTTACAAGCACTTATCCAACAGGAGTTCTCCCTATATACAAAGGGAAGCATCTCAGCAAATCCATGTCAATGGTCCATAACTCACAGCAGAACTCAGTAGAACGGGATTTATGTAACTCATCTTCAGCATCACTGATCAAGCAACTTGAGCAACGAGAAAGAACCAGTTTGCAGCAGCCTGAACAGGAAAAGTCTCAGGACAAAATCATTTCTGATCACATCAAATAAAATGAACCAAAGTAATTGTACAGAACAAAAGCTGAAATATCTTTCCAAAAATAGAAGCCTTTTAGCTGTTAAAGTCACAGAGTTTTTCCTTCAACTGCTTTACAACTACAAACAAGTCAAAACAACTTTATCTCAGTGACACCTTCCCTTTCACTTTAGAAAGTTCACAAGTAGGAGGACACAAGTCCCTCCTTCCATTTTTTCCCTCTGGTTACTCCAATTCATTTGGAGTACCACTTCATCACAGCCCACAACTGCAATTTGGCAATACTGCTATAACAAAAAAGTAATTTTCATTTAAGTCTGGCTGCCCATCACCTTTAAAAGGGTCAAAGGCAAAAGTAAACATGAAACAATCACTGAATTTCAGTTTTTTTAAATGAATTATCTTTTCTTCAACAGGAGACAAGTAAGATTTCAGTTAGTGTAGTGAAGTTGGCCAGTTACCCCAATAAATCCTCCACAGTGTCTCTGTAGAGGTTCTGAACATGGAAATATGATTTAAGTGGAAAGAAAAGATGAATCTTGAAAGAAATGGGGGG
>VYXB01006431.1:615887-634140 GCA_013397135.1 Pachyramphus minor
GAGGAAAGGGGGCGGGAGGGTAAAATGGCGGCGGTGGCGGTTGGGCGCGCGCCCGGGGAAGGGCGGGAAGCGGCTCAGCCTGCCCTCGTCTCTTCTCCCTGCCCTCTTCCCGCCTCCCGCGGCCGGGAATCTCCGCCAGGAACGCGCACACGCCGCCGCTGTGACAGGGAACGAGGGGAGCGGCTTCTCCTGCCCGCCCCTTCCTTCGGTGCCTGGAGCCGCGCTCGCCGCTGCCCGGGCTGCCTCAGGGACCTCCCGCCTGAAGGGAGCGCTTAGCCCGCCAGCTCCGTAGAGAGGAAGCTCCGTGCTTCCAGGCGGCTTTCCAGGTCTTCGGGATGGTTTATTGGCGTTTTCCGCCGTCGGGACGCGGGACGGAAGAGCTGCCGCCATATCTCCTTCCCGCCCAGCCCGGCTGAGGGGACACCTGTGGGCACCGGACCCTGAAAATGAGCGTTTGAAGGGCTACGGTAGCGTTTTCTGCTAATAATTTATTTTTACTCCCTACAGTTTTTCACCCTACTTCCCCCCCTCTCCCCCCTTCCCTCTTAGACAGTGATTTATCCTGCCCAGTGTCTAATAGCACTTAGAGTATCTGTGACTTGCTGGAAATAGCCCCTTTTTCATTAAAAGATATGGTCTTCCTCAAAAAAATAAACGGAAAACTTTAATTGAAGATAGATAATTTATGCTGATTACAACTACCAGTTCACTCATGTCTTGGGGGCGCGTTTTGAACAAGGTTTCCTACCCGTGGATTACAAATCTTAAAGCGAACAGCTGTTTTCCATTAAAAAAGGAGGGGGGAGAAAAAACAACCACCTTTTTTTTCTGCCATCTTTTATTCCTGCTCTCTCGCCCAGGTGCATGAAATTGGAATACGGATCACGTGACAGATCGTGGCTGGTTTTTCTCCCCAAAGGAGGCACTTCACCAGTATTAAGTGCTAATTTTTATTTCTGTAGTACCACCCAGTGGTGAGTCCGTGTGTTACTCCCAACCCTCCTACTTGACTGACTTGTACGTAGGATTAAGAAAACAAATCTATTAATAGCCGCAATGCAGATGCCATATAGTCTGGGAGAAAGTAAAATAAAATTAGCACCTGAGGAGGGAAATAAAAAAAAAAATAGAAAAAAAAAAAACAAACCACACCTGGTTTGAGTTCTTCAGTGGCTCTCCTATTTTTTAGTCCTTGAGGCAGCCAGATTTCATTGGAGAAATGCAGTTCTGGGTTTATTTATCTGTGCATATATATCCAGGCGGGTAACACCGCGGTGGGTTGTGTATATAACAGTCCTTGAGGCATCAGTTTGTTAAACTAAGAGAATTCCAGTGCTGTTTAAGAGACAATTTGCTGTAAACAACAGCTAGAACTACTGTGGAAGTCAGGAACATACTGGAATGACCCGTCATCTAGACTTCTTGTGACTACTTGTTTTTGAAATATTTTCCAAGTTGAGTTTATTATCAAGGATAGTTATTCCTAAATACTCCCTGCTTAAATTTCCTTTTACTAATTTAAACAAATATAGAAAATTAACTTGAGTGTCCACATGAGGCACAGATTCCTTATCTGTTACTTAATTCACATGTTAATGCAAGTGTCTTTCAAACAGGTATCTGAGAATAACAAAGGGTACTAATAAGAGATAAGAGGAAGACTGTGAGTAAAAAACTAAAAACTTGCATGAAACTTTTTACTGATCTTTCTCAGTGGTTGTAACTTATATAATCTTTTGTAAACAATGTATTTTCTGAGAGAAATCTAACCAGTACAAGCTAGTTAGTTATTAAACTAATTAGTTACATAAATGGTTATTATTATTATGGAGACTTAGTTAATAACTAACCAGTTTAGTTATTAAAATTACAGATATACCAGAGCCTGTAAGGCCTTTTTTGGTTCTTCCAGAGAGCCTGAAAACTCCTATAAGGAAAAAGAGAAGGCCAGAATATTACAATTATCATGTTCCACTCATGCCTGAACTAAGGTAGTTACCACCTTTCTCTTCTACAGCAGTTCCAAAGCTTGAGAGAGCTTTGGAACCATCAGAAGATGGATCAGAGGGTTTTATGTTGTGCATATATTAGTTTTCAGTAGATGTTGTGCTGCCTTACCTTTTATGTGTCCACGTTGTAATCCTAGGAAACCTCATTCTTCAGTCTGCGTAATCTGAATTGATTTTCTGCTTTTTCTTCCTTATACAGGCGTTGCAGTAACTTTAACAACAGAATCCAAATGAACTGCCAAAAACACCTGAAAAGATTGTTTTCCTGACAAATGAGCTCTTCGCTCTGAGGGCAGCAGCACCACATAAGCCCCAGTCAGCAGAAGGAAGGGGCCTTCTGGAGCGTGGGGTCACATGCCAAGCTCAAGGAGTACAACAGAGGAGCACAGCTGACCTTGAGTCACTCCTGCTTTTGTGCAGAATGGAATATTGAAAGCAAAATCCCTTTTACTGCACACAATTTTATTTTTTTTCTCTAACTAGAGATTTTAACCTGAGATTAAATTGCACAAGACAGGAACTGTAACTGTCTGATTAGTGATCATCAGCCTCCTGTTCTCCTGTGCTTTGCCTTCTCCTGACCTTTATTCTCTCCCTGTGCTATTCCAGCAAGGTTGTTTTATCCCCAGGAGGCCTCTTCCCTTCCCTGACTGTGGAGCTCCTCATCTGGAACTATTTGCTCTGGTAAAGTGCCAGCACTGCTCTAGAGGAATAATTTAGGCAAATGAAGGACATGGGCAAAACTAAAATTCTTAATCCAAATTTAGGACTGGATTAAGAGTTTGAGAACATATGCTTTCCAAAATTCATGTCTCAACACTGAACTAATTGTCCTGTTTTTCTTTAACATATAGATGGAGTCCATTTGGACCATGAAAGTTTCAAGACTCAGAAAAAAGGTGAGGTACTATTTAAAAAACCCTTAAGATTTCAAATGTGTTCACAACAACAACAACAAAAAACAGGCTCCCTGATACATGTTGATGGGGCATGTGGAAGAGAGATATCCCAGTGTATCTTCTAGGAAAAAGTGCTGTTTGGCTTTTAACTCATAAATAAAAGTGAAAGATCTGAGTGTGTTGTTTTTATTAATACTTTTAGCTTCCCAAATATTTCTCCTCAATCCAGTCTTTTCTTGTTCCCACTGACAGCACAAACAGGGAGTGAGAAACACACACAGACCAACAGCAGCATGTGGGGCAGGTTTGTACATCTGAAGTCTGGGATTTCATGTGCTTTGGGTAATTCAGGTGCACTGTGAATCCCTCCGCTGGAATGGCCAAGCCTTTTCCTAGAGGAATCCTGCTGACCCTAATCAGTAGGATTGGACAAGGAAGGATCTCCTGAAGCTGCAAGTCCTAAAGTAAGTTCAGTCTCAGGAACTCAAGTGCAGAGGTGCCTTCCTGATGGGCAGCTGAAGGGAAGGGCGTGTTCTTTTCCTCATTTTTGGCACCAAAGGAGATTTTAAAGAGCCATCTCCAGCATTTCAGTTTGGAGGCAAACCCAGTAAGTGGGGTGAAAGGGAGTAAGTTTAGACATACCTTCCAGCAAATCCCAACAGCACCCCAGGAGTCTTGGATCAGCAATAATCATTTATCCAGTGCTGAATGGACTGTGGAACAGTCTGGCCCCTCATCTCAGCACTGAGGCAAGTTCCTCACCTCAGGTAACCTCTATCATTTTCAGCATCTTTTCCTCTTTTTTTCCCCCCCCTAAGCTCAAGTTTTCTTGCCTTTCCAGTGACAAGAACTCTCAGAAGTAACTAAAGCTTCCTGGAGAGATGAGCCTTTCTAAAGCCTTTTTTTTTTTTTTTGCATAAATATTAGCTTTATTGGAAAATAGTTCACTTAAACCAATCAGATTAACACACACCAAATTATTCTAGTTTAAAAAAAAAACCAAAACAAAACCAACTAACCTAAAATGCTTTGGAAGAGAATCTGCTTCAGTTACAGTAGCAAACACATCATGGCAGCCTGAAACAAGTACCTGGGGTGTCTCCATCAGCTGACAGTCAATTTATGTAAACACAGAACACACCCCCAAATATTCGTATTTATCAATGTACCTGGAGTACACAGAACTGGTTTTTGTAAAATCTGTATAGAAATATGCACAAAACATTGGTTTACATATAATTACAAGTTATGTAGATGTTTATATGGTTCATGCTTCGTTATCCATATATTTTGATTTACAGAGTGTGCATTAGAACTAGAACTTCCTTAGATGTACACTGTAATTTCCCCCCCACACACATTCAGGATAACTGCACTAGAAATATGCACACACACAAGTCAAATCTTTAATGGTATCCAGAACTCTGCATAAGCTGCATTTTTAGAGCAGCTGCAGAGATCACGGAAAGGCACCAATTTTCTTAAGAGAACAAGACAAGACCACAGTTAAATTTTTGTATCTAAAAGGGAAGCAAAACTTAAGATTAAAATGTTGGTACTCAGATAATCCATAAGGTATCAAAATAATGCAACAACTCTTCTCTGAATCAACATAAAAATACATTTTGGGTTTGTAGAGAATTTAGGTCACATTTCATTCTTCAGTGGACAACTCAACCACGAGCCCCAGACCAACTCCAGCCTTTAAGGAAGGAACACGTGTCATTTCATACCTGTATGGTTTTGTTCCAAAGTGTTTTGAATGCACTGTTAATGCCACCACACATCAGAATCAGTTCAGTGCTCAGTTCTGTGACTCGCTGATTGTTCTGATGTCATGCTATGGGTGGGATTTATTTCCACTTAAATAACTTTTTCTTACTTCTCTGCACAGCCTCTGATAACCTGTAGCTCTAACACTGCAACTCAGCTGGTCATGAGCCCTTTCGTGTCCTTCCCAGATGTGTCCTTTAACAGTACTTCAAATATTTCACTTTAAACTGCCCATTAAAGACAATGTGGCCCTTTGCAGGGTGGAACAAAAAGCTCCACGTGACGGGAAGACATGGAAAAGTTTAAATGAGGAGCTTTAAGGAGAGAAAGAAACAAGTTTTGTAAGTATTAACAGGTTTGGTAGGCTGTGCTCTAAGTGCCAGCCATCCAGGGTTTGAGGAATCAAGTGCCAGCTCCACACAATGTCCAAGGGCCTTCCCAGGGCTGGCGACGTAGAACACACAGAGAGACAGTCACCAGCACAAACTCGGGATGGAAACATTCCAGTCACAGCTAAATCCTATAGGAATACTGCTAACTCATGCACTCCTACTGCCAAAGGAACATACAGCACAAAGTTAACTATGGTACCCAAACTGACAGGACACACCTCCAACACCTGCCCGGCCTCATTTTACAGCTCTCAGGGAATGGCCACACTTGGCATCTTAGGAACAATCTGGAGATTGGAGACCAAACCAATGGAAAAGCTTTGGGAGAGCTTGACATCAACTGTTAGAAAACAGAGACAGGACATTACAGAGATGGGGAAGCCAAGACTGTACACAACCTCAGGGTTCATACTGCGTCATAAATCTGTGAAAATCATTTAACTACAAAACTTTAGGTAGAAAAATAACTGTAGATCTTGTCTACACGTGTTATTAACACGGACTATTATTAACTGCTTAGTCAAGATACAGTGCAATGCCTCTTTGAAACAAACTGCAAAGAGTCCAGAGAGAGAAAGAGCAAGAGTACCTCATTCATTCCTGGCATTTTAGAGTAACGGAGTATGGAATATTTATCCATGGAGGTAAGTCAGAGCAGCTACTGTACTTCCAAATGCAGCCCAACTTAGTTCACGTTCACTTCAAGCACAGCCAAAGTCCTTGAGATGAGGCAAGCCAGAAGCAAGTTATCTAGACCTCAAGGAACCTCTCCTACACCTTCAAATACAAATCTTAAATGTGATCACAGCATTTTCATCCAATAAAAGAATAAGCCGAAGAAAGAAAAATAAATGTAAACCAAGTTTATTTTGCTTTTAAGTAGTGTTCTTTAAGCACTACAGCATGGTAAACAATGTAAATTAGTATAAGTCATCTCAAAAGCCAGTTGTTTTTTTTTGTTTGGTTTTTTCTTTTTTTTTTTATTTTATGAGTTGTTAAAAAGATGCAGCCTATTCTAACAGGATAAATATTTTAACCATTTCACTTCGAGTTAATGAAGGCTCACAAATGAGCAACACTCCTCATTGAGGAAAACAAAAAGCTGTTGTCGACAAAGCGACAGCACACACACAAAAACAAAAGAACTGTGTAAAAATAACTAACTGTACTGTGTTCCCATACTCTTCAGAAGTTGCTTTACAATGGGATGATATGCACATGATCTTGCTGCAAACTTGCCATACAACTTGCAAATACACGTAGCCTACAGCCTTACCACTCGGTCCAAAAAGCTGCTAACTGCTCAGAACAAAGGCAGCACTAGAATCCTCTGCTGAACAATGAATTCAATCTGCTTTACTCTTCACCTTTTCTCCTAGACTGCAGGACAGACTAGAAAGAAAACCGAATTTAAAAAAAAAAATTTAAAAAAAAAAAATCGATACTCTTACAGGAAATTGGATTATTTTGCAATATAGTCTTTTACAAGTTAACGTTTTTGCCTATTTTTTCCCCTTAGCCACAAAATGGGCATGAAGTAATTACTCTGAAAATGCCTTAATTTTCAACTTCATGCAAATCTAAATAAAGATGACCAAACAAAAGCTTAAACAATGGAAGGATATTTCACAGAAAATTTCTTATACAAAAAACACATAAGAAAAAGGGCCACTAGGTGACATTTTAATTTACAAATTGGCATCATTTTGGTCAACAAATATCCAAGTGCTGTTTTCTTCTATCACAACAAAGTAGCTGTACAGAAAGAAAACTGCAAAACTTGTTTTATTTTTGTTTTTAATCGCACATCTCCTCAGGAATTTCATGTGGATTAAGGATGCCGGGTACAGACATCTGAAGTTTATGTTTCTCCTCTTGAGCCTGTCGAAGGGCTGTTTCTCTCTCCTCCAAAAATAAGTCTGATGTGTCTTCACCTGCAAATTCCTGTATAATTCACATAAAAACCATCAGTTTATTGTCAAATGTTTTAGGCAGAGTTATGAGCATCCAGAATGACACGGAAAACAATCTTCCCATCCCCTGACAGACTTTTTTGCTTGGATTTCTGTTCCAAAGGTCAGAATTAATAGAAAGCAATGCAAAATAACTGAAGATTCTCACCACATGTTACAGAAGGGGATGCTACAGTTACCCAGCATTTGTAGCACAATCATAACAATTAAAGGAGAATCACTAAAATTCTGAAATACCTGACAATTGCCATCTCAAAACTAATTCACAAACTCTTTTCTACAATCTTAGAATTCTAGCATCTTTAGAAAAATAAAGGCATAGCATTACTGCAGCAAATTTCAAAACTGGTCCAATTTCCAAGCAGAACTGGAATAAAATCTGGTTAAAAATCAACTTATAACCCGTTAGAATAAGCTCTGCAGTTGTCTTAGACACAGGAATTGTGTTTGTAGCATAAAATACAAGTGATGATGTTTAAGCCCAATTTACAAAATCAAATCCCACTGAAACAGATTCCATGGAACATCATAAACCACTGGACAGAGTTCTCAGTGAATTTTAAAAAGCTGCAAAGAAACTTGTATCTCCCAAGCAAACACCGAATGAACACTGTCCAAGCGCTTTCCAACAATACCCTGCTGAAAACTGGGTTTAATTCTTTGAAAAAAGCACCCCCAACATACCTTGATTTGGACCAGGAAATCCCTTAGGTGTTCCTTGAAGGCAGGAATATCCTGGTTTAAACTGAACAGTCCTGTTACGAACAGCTTCACCTGGGCACTAACACAAACACATCCGTTAGCATCCCGAGGTGGAAGAGCCCACTCGGAAGCACTAATGGATCATGGCAGACTTACTCTTGCAGGTGAGGAAATGCAGACTTGAGGAGATTGGCCACATACTCCTGGATAAACATTTGGTTGTTCACTGGATTCCCAGGGTTTAAGGGAGTACTGATCTTTCCCTCTTCTACCAAGTTGAACATGTAGGCCAGGATTGACGCATGCATTGTCAAACCTGCAGGGACCAGAGTCAGACACACAGGGATTAATTCCCAGCAGGATGTGTGCTACGTTATTTGATGTTCAGAAGGATGGTTTCCATCCCCTGCCTCCCCCACTGCCACGTTCCTACCTGCAGTGTGCGAGGTGTCTGTCACCACAGAGAAAATGTGCTGGAGGATGTCGCAGAAATACGTCTGGTAGAAGCTCTGGGCAGCTGTCTCCTCCTGGGCAACGTTCTGGAGTAGAGTGTAAAGGATCTGAAGTCCTGGAAAACAGGGGTTAAAAAAAACCCAAATAATCAACAACAACTTAAGTTACCAACTGACCAACAGTCAAACAGCTGTAAGATTTTGGCCTATGACAGAAATATGCCAAGGAATTCTGGTTGGCACCAAAAAAGCCCAGCACGGCCTGTGAGGGCACTCCCAGGCACTAGAGGGCACTGCTGCCCTGACATGGCCCACCCCTGCAGCTGCATTAGCATATCATTAGCAAAGAGGGCAAATCACAGCACTTAATGAGGGAAACCCTCTACCCAGGGTTTGCTGATTAAGCAAGGGAAGGTGTTTTCATGTCCAGATTTACATGGAAACTTAAATTGCTTTTCTAGGTGAAACACAGTGGAACAGTATCTTCTCCCCATTCCTTCCACGCACTGATACAACACAAGTGACTAAAAAAAAAAATTTAGATTTTTGTAGCACCAGTGTGAGGTGGGGCATTCATTCAGCCATTTCAGAAGAGTGGAAGCAGAAACTGTAACAGTCCTCCCTTCCAGCTACAGGAATGAAACAGCAATCAAGCATCTCAGCCCAGTCATGGATACCTGGCCAACACCTTAGTGCTGAGACACAGGAATATTATTCTTGTGCAAATCACACAACTGATATGCCATGAAAACAGCACTGTACCTGATCTGTATCAAACTGACCTGTATCTGCAACGTTTCTCATTGTATGTTTGAAAGCCCAAATAATAGAATCCAGAACAAGTTTGAACTGTGCAGGTGGAATGGCCAGGAAGGCTGGGAAGCAGTGAGAATTTACAGCCTGGAGTAGCAAGAAGAAGTTTGTTCTATGTTCAGGATATTCTTCAAAGTCCTAGAAAGAGAAGGGGAGAGAAAAGTCAAGTCTCCTGAGGTTCCATCTTAATATCTTGTTAAGCAGAGCAAGTCGGTAGCTGACACAGAACGGCACTGAGATCCTGAGTTTAAATTCAAAGCAAAGGTTACATTTCTCTGAGTTTTTCCCCACCAAACCTTGGCAAGACCATCTTCTGCAGTGACACAACACTGAAAGGCTGAGCCACATTGTGTCAGGGCACAGCCTCAGTCACTGCTCAGGCCACAGATACCACACACAGAGACTCAACCCTGATGAAGCACCTAAATAGCCACAAGGATCTAATTTCTGGTTACACTCTGCTGGCAAAGCAGCACTAATTTCAGTGGTGCTGCTCAAGTGTTGTGCAAATACATACGGCACACTACAGCACAAGGACTGCATTAGTGAGGAAATACTCAACACGACTGCTTAGCACTTGTGTTCATTAATTTAAAAGATTTACGAATTCTAGCAGTTAGTCCTACACTGACATTTGACTGGAGTACAGTCCTCCTTCCAGGCAAGACCTCAGAAAAATTACTGATGCTTTGAGCAGAAATGTCATCAAATTCACCTTGTGACTGGCAAGAAACCAGGGAGATAATTCTCAAGACACAAGGTATGGAAATGATATTCCAGGGGAGATGTCTTGTACCGAGTTGAAACATAAATCAATACCTTGTTGATCATGTTTAATGTGCACTCAAAGACAGCATCGAAGATCTGAGGTATTTCAGCAGTGATGTGCCCCCCCAGCTTGTTGACAATGATGGCCATGGTGCTGAGCACCTCGGGCTCCCGCGCCGCGGGGACGTTCCGCTGGTAGTCGATGAGAACTGCATCCAACAACGGAGGAACAAAGTTTTCAGCTACCTAATTGGAAGAGTAAACCACGGTTATGCAGTGCAGCTACTGAGCAAAGGCTCCAGCACGCAGGTCCTAAGGAAAAGTATTGTCTTGGAACTAAACAGGGAAGTTGAAATACGTTCCCATCCTCTGTATCCACCCAGCACAGCTTCCCACAGGGCTCTCTTAAACCTCCTGGATTCCCTCTAAGATCACTCCCAGCTAAAAACTGAAGTATCTCAAACATAGCTAAGCTTACCTCTCCTTTCTATTTTACAGACCTCCTGAGGCAAGTTCTCCTGTGACCAACTGGTTCAGTCAACAGAACACAAACCAGAGTTCTTCCCAATTCTGCCTTAGGAGTTATTGGTACAAAATGTATCTACTTACCATCTGTGGATCATTGGACCTGCTCACCCAGCCAGAAATTAGTTTCAGAGTTTCCCTTTTTACAGTCCTCATACTTCTAATCAAGGGCTGCTTTGTTACCATTTCACCTGGAAAATTTTAAAGCTTCAGTTAATTGTGTGAGGTGTAAAAAAAATAAAAATAGAAGATTAGGCTGACATTAACAATACTGAGAATGCTTCATTTTTATATCAGAATTACAGAGACTGTTAAAGGCTTCCTTTGCCTTTAACCTTCACCAATTGTAAAAAAATGCTCTGAGGTAACTGCAATCCCCGTAGTTGCTGGCCAAGGAGAACATCAGGCCTCCAACCCCAGCAACTCCTTCCTCAAATTCACTGTGTCTGACAAGGACAAATTCTGGTCATTAGAGCTGCTGAATGAAAAGGCATCGATTTCTCAGCCACTTTTATTCTGAATTCTGAGAAGCTACTTCAAGGTAAACCAGCTGCTCTGTTTCCAGGTTTCATTTCGCATTCCCATTTCCAGGTATCATCGTCTGCGCTGGCCTGGAAACCGCTCAGAACACAGAACTCAACAACTGACTCATTTAATCTTGTAATGAACCACCACAGAAGCACCTTCTGCTGAGACACCACAGGCCCTTATTTATCTGGTAAAAATAGCTATATGAGGTAATTGATAATTCCTCCTCTGTGACTGAAAGCCTGGTTTATCCTGACTTTTGAGGCCTCTTCACTTACAATTCTGCAACACAGCTCTGGAGCAGCAGAGTCTGGTACAAAACCTGCCAACAGCTTCTGAGGAAATGGCTGAGATTCTATTTACAGAGAGGCTTTTAACACTCAAAATCAGAGTCAGCTACAGGAACACACATTACTTGGTCTCAGCAAGATGCCTATTAATTCTAAGCAAGCATCTCCAGTGTTCTGAATCTTCCTTAAACCTTCTCATTCAGAGATGTTTTTTCCTCCTTCTAAAACTGCGAGCTCTTTATTTCAGTACAACAACTGCTTAGCAAAGAGATTTAAGCAAGCACTTTTCATCCTTTTCCACTTTCCCAAACAGTAAAATCAAACAGTGATAATAACCTACTTGGGATGTACTTTGAAACCTGATGGCAGACACTGCTTCCCCCCCCATTTTCAGGAAGAACATGGAATTTCTTACCATTAGCCTGAATAGCTGCAGAAATATTTTCACTTAGGCACTTGTACACATTCAGCATATCTAAATAAATTCTTCCAAGCTGAATCACAAAGGGGTGGCCAACTGCTTTACACGCTCTTACATTGGTTTTCAGAATGCTACCAAGCTGCTTGACTGTTTCAGGATCCTTTAGGATATCAACATTCTGTCAAAAAAAGTAAGAGTTCATCTTGCTTAGTGAATACAACTGCCCTGTGGCGTTCAGTATCAAAGCCTTAAGTTGAAACAATTTATCTTATACACTGCTTTAAAGAACACATCACTGACATTCACAAACTTTACACACACACACACACATATATATATATACCGCTCTTTATTTCATGCCACTTGCCAGTACCTACAACAGAGTCAGGATAAAACTTGAAATTATTTCATTCTGCTCGTCTGCAGAAGGATTTTTGCTGCAGTGGTACAAGCATTACTCTAGTTACAGAAAGGGAAAAAAAACTTAAGGAGATTAAGAAGGTGGAAACAGAAGTGGTCCAAAGGAAATGCAGTGGAAATGGTCTTTTTTAAGAGGGAACTGAGAGTAGGAAAAGTAACTCAAGCTTGCTGAAGTTTCAGGCTCTTAATTAGATTAACTGCAACTGCATTGTCTCTTGTGCAGTGTCAGACTGCTGTTCTTTAATGTGTGAAGTATTTTGAAAGACTGAAAGAAATGGAATGTAAAAGTAAGAAATAACGATGTCCTTTACAGTGTTTTTAGCATTATAACTTTTCTGTTATTGAAAAAGAAAACTCACTAAGCCAGGTGAAAGGCCTTTAAAAAATCTACTGAAACATGCTCTGTACAGTAACAGAAAATTGTGCTTAAAACCAGATTTAAACAAATATTTTGTCATTTAAGTTTCCTCTCTCAAAACAGCACTTCCATTGTCACTTCAATGACTGTTTTTAGCCATCATGTCATGAAGTCCAATCCCAGCTCTGTGCATTTCATGTGACAGTAAGTGAAAAATAAACATTTAGGAGCTGTCTACCTGAACATGGAAGACATTCAGAACTTCTGAGCTCACCTTTGTTGCCTGTTGGATGATGCTGTCCCACACCTGGTTGGGCAGCAACATGTACTTTTCTATCAGGTGCTCCTGCACAGTCTGGTCCGTCTGTGCCCCGATCATGTATCCAACCGCTTCGTAAAACGTGTGCACCTGGGGGAGGCAGCAGCACAGCAAACAGGGAGGTTAAAAAGCAGGGAGGAAAAAACTAGGCATAGCCAGACATGTTTAAACTGGCTTCCACCATTCCTGGAAGTGCCTTCTTCCAGATGCCAGATCCATGTGTCACACATGCACACTATTCTCACTTCATGGGCCCTGCCCTTCCAGGACACATTTCCCCTTCCCTTTTGGATTGGTCCTCACCCCCCCCTTCACAAGCACAAGAGCTGTAGGTATATACTGTTAAAATTTGTCCCCTGACACTGTGCCTAACAAAAAACTAAGGAATATAATTCATGACTTGAAAAACCTCTCACTATGAAGTACCTTTCCATTAGTCTTTAGGAGCCACCCATGCCACTGAACCAAACATACCTGCTGTGGCTGAAGGTCGCAGATGATTGTGTTGATGTTGTTCAAGATTTCATCAATAAATGGCATCACCTCTCCCACCTGCACCTGGACAAAATGCCGGCGGCATTTCTGTGCTATTTTGATGAAGGTATCACAAGCCATGTCCTGGACACCGTCATGGGTTTCTAAATCAAAGCAAGGCAGTTATTGCTTTGTATTTTCCCCCTTTCCCTAGGCATCTTTTTTTAATAATTAAAACAACAAATGAGAAAAAAACCCAGAAAATTACCATGCATAAATTCAAACAGCTTGTTGACTACTGTCTTCAAGAATTTCCAGTGAGCTCTCAAAAACCGAGGGTATTGACCTACTATATACATTATATTTGATGCAATAATGGCTTTATTGTCCTTTCCTCGCTTTTGTTCACACAGTCCCAGGAGATCCTGCAACAAAACAGATTCTTAGTTTCCTCAAGTTTGTCCAGTTCAATTAAAAGCACAAAATCCCAGAAAGAGCTACATTAAAGTGGTTGCCATAATCAAGCTCAAAACCCAAATTAAGAAATAAAAAAACCAAACAAGTGGGTTAAGATTGGGGTGATGAAATCATTTCAGTTTCAGACAAAACCAGATCACTGTATTTTAAACTACAGAATCTTCATTTTACATATAACTAAAGATTCCTTCAGGGGGGCCTTCCACAAGTCTCACAGTCCTCAATTTTGTCTGAGTGGCTGGTATCAATATAAAATACAAACTTCACATCAAATAGAAGTTATTAGACTAAATCTTCTGTATGAATTAAGATGACTTGTTAAAGGTCTATTACTCTTGTAAAAATATTATGGACATATTTACAAAAATTTGAGTTTTATTAGTGAATATACAGAAACAGCACAGGAGCATGGTACTAGGCTATTAAAATAGTGGGTTATTGTGCCACTCCCCTGCATTTCATCAACAACCCCTTTCCAGCTCTTCTGCATCCCCAAAGAAAAACACCTCACCATGAACTAATTTTCACCCCACAAAAAGGCCGTTTGGATCAATGCATTGTTCATGGCTAAGAAATTTATCAGCCCTAAATTCAGGACATAAGATCTCCCACTCATTTATTCTCATCGCCCTGCATTTACAAGGCAGCGTTCTAAGAGCACAGAG
Organism: Pachyramphus minor; assembly: GCA_013397135.1. Lineage (NCBI taxonomy): Eukaryota > Metazoa > Chordata > Aves > Passeriformes > Tyrannidae > Pachyramphus > Pachyramphus minor. The sequence goes on from VYXB01006431.1 coordinate 630,146, forward strand.
CAGTACTTCTGTACACTTGGTTTCTTGAGCATGAAGTAGCAAGTGTGACCAAGCTGTTGGTTCTGCACCAGGATACCTTAATTACTGTAACGAGGAACCTCTTCTCGTCCTCTTCGTGCATCGCGCCGCTGATGGAGCCGATGGCCCAGCACAGGGTGTTCAGATTTTTCCACGACCACTCCGTCCCATTCACTTGATTGTGAAGCTTTTCAGTCATAATTCGTTCCGTGTCTGCATAGTCCAGGTGTGTAAGATAAACTGGAAGACATCAACAAATGGAATAGGCACAATTTAAAGCAGCAACTTGGATCATAACTCCATAAGCAGGTAAATAAAAATATAGTGAAACTACCAGGCAATTGCAATGCTCCTCTGCTGAACTCGGGACAAAATGAGCTAATTTAAACACAAATTTGTTGAAATTGTGGTTTAAAGATGGACAGTAAATTTTACTGAGTCTGCTTGCACGTGATGTTTTGCTGAGATCCCTCAGAACAATATGGAAAGTCCAAATCAATGAATGTCTCACATACCAGTCCAATCAGTAAAGCTGCCGAGTTAAATTATTACCCAAAGGCATCTGTACTGACAGTCTATAGGGAATATGGGATTGGCTACCTATGGGGGACATTGGACAGTCTCTTTGCCTCTTTATTTCAGTGTTACCAAGTCTGCTGGTGCAATTACCCACGGATAACATGGAGCTGATGCTCCAGAACAGGCCCAGGTGGAAGGTTCAGGTATCACAACTCAGACACTTGCATCAGCCCCTAATAGGATTAGTGTCTCCAATATACAATTCTAAATCCCAGCAAGTCAGGAGCAATTTAAGGCCAGGTTCAGAAATAGATTTTTACTGGACCACAGAAAACAGCTTCCACACATCTCCCTCTTTTTAAGTGAATCTTACAAGATAATACACTATAAGCAATATGGACCAAATCTGCATTTTCATAAATAATCCTGTATCTGGAAATACAACTAAGGCTCAGGAGATACAGTAACTGTCTTAGTACAATAACTAAAGATTTATTAAAATAGTACTAAAGTTTTTCACATTCCATATGAAAATGTGGATAATTAGAATAATTAGAACAATTAATCTTACACTGACTGTACCTGCACCAAAAGGACAAGGGTGAGAATAAAAAAATCCACACATGCTTTGCATCCCACCTCTTTCCCACACATACTCCCAGTGCAAAAATCTGCTATTAAACACTCAGTGTTCCCATTTGTATTTGATAAAAAATATTTGGTGTGAAAGTCTGGTGTCCCAAATATCTGAAAACTCTACTCCCCTCACTCCCTCGAGTTGCAGTTGGGACTCTATTTTTCACTTACCTCAAAAGCCCCTAAGTTATCCCTGCAATCTACAGGCCCAAATTCCAGCCAGTCCACTTACCCAATGTTTCTCTCATGTTTTTATACAAGTTTATGGAGTCTGTGTCCTTCATGAATTCCCGAACTACCTCCCCTTGATCGTTCTCCACAACCAGGACTTCCTCAGGCTTGGCCATGCGGCTCACCATGAGCAACCGGACCTGGGGGGAAGAAAAAACAGAATCCAGCTCTAACACAAAACCACTCACAGCATTCCCAGAGTTTCCACAAGTGTTTACAGAGCACTCTGGCCAGGCAGTCTCAACCATATAAAGGCTATATATCCAGCTCACATTGAAATTCTACAGGGAAATATTAACTAACAAGCCTTTAAAAACAGAGCCTACTGATTTATCTCCCCCTATGGACAAGCTGAGTAGCTAAAAAACCCCAACCTATGAAGCAGATAAACTTTTTACATCCAAAATGCATGTCATAGTAGGGGTCTTTTAAAACCCAGAGCTTTTTACTCCAACTGTGACACTCCAGCCTGTTAAACTATTTAACACTAATTTATTTTAAAATTAAGTCTTACATTAAGTATCTTAAAAAAGCTGAAATACCATATTAATACTGTTGTTATCACCTGATGTCATCTTACAGTGTTTTCACAATCGCAGCTGATTACAGAATAGAGTTGAATCAACTACCCATTACTCAAAGAAAGGGGAGTTCTTATGTCACTCCTTGCATGAAGCAAAATCTTTACTTCACAACCAGTATCTGGATCTTTCCAGTGCCTTTCCTTAAGCCTGGATTACCTTGGACAAAACAGGCAGGTAAAGCTGCCTCCTTGGAGGAACATCGAAGTGTTGACTCCCCGAAAGCAGTGGGGAAGCAGATGTTGAGAACGGACTTTCCCTGTAGAGCTCAGCAGCCAAATGGTTCCAATACTCAAGACAAATCTTGAAAATTTCAGTTTCTTCAACTTCTGATACCAACAACATGTAATGAAGAGCCTGGAAAAGTGTGGTTTGAACAGCCCGTTACTGATTACATATCCACATGGCTTCAAGTTCAGTTATCCCCAATCCTGATAAAATGCCAGGAGTTTGGAAGAAGAGGCAGTAACATTGCAATGACATTACTTACAAGGCAGAGTTGTGACTAGCAGAACAACTCACAAACAAGGAGTTCTGTCAATTATTGTTCTTTTCAAAGTGTGTATGAAGTATTCTTAGATCTGAAGTAGCCTAAAGACATCTTAAAAAATGCCATTACCAAACCAGCCTGTTTGTAAATTATCAAACCCGTGGCCTTTGGAGCTTCTGCAGGGCATTTCCAGAGCCTCAAAGCCCTCAACAGCTGCTGTCAGTGATTGCTGCTCCCAAGACTATTACTGCTACTTTGTTCTGGATCCTTTTACCCTGGAATACTGCTCCTTTGCTTCCCACAGAAGTCATCTACCAGGACATTTTCAACTTCTTTACAGACAGAACAAACCAGAGCAGGCTGAGAAGGGAAAGCCACTGATGCAATTCTGACAAGCTCAGACATCAACCACAGAAATCAGTGCTACACAGACGAACGTTTTTTGCCTAAGTTTATTTTTCAGTTCCCTGGTGATAAAATCTGAAGGCATTTTCACAGCTTAGGTATTAGAACAACCTGCAATGTTTTAGAAGACAAACACCTCCATCTACAACATCAAGAGAGGGATTTAAAACAGCCACACATTTATCTTATACAAATGAACCCCTCTTGGTAATTTCACTTGAAATAAGTGATGGAGCTTCCCCTTCACTAGTCCACACAGATCCAGTAAATCTGTGGAACAACTTCAGGAGATCTGCTACATCCCAAGTGCAGCAGTAAACAGGTTAGAATGACAGAGCTTTTTAAAGACCTGTACCAGGTCCTATTATACCACAATGTATAAAGTTAAATCTGCAGCCATTTTAGGCCAGCCTAAGTACTGTGTTGAACATCTCAACATTTTAAACAAGACTAAAGTAGTTCAGAATCAAGCTTTGTAAATATCTGTTTTAAAGAAGAATTTACCACAGTTATGCTGATGAGGAAGGAGGCCAATACCTAAAAGTTGCACTTGGATTTGCACACAACTGCAAAGGACATGGAACAGCTTCAGTCATTTAAACAGGTCTTTCTAATGCAGCAGAAACCTGAGCCTTGAGCTGTGCTCACCTGATTCCCAGTTATTTCGAATACTCCCTACCTGCCAATTCAACAATTATCTGGGAACTGCTGACAGTTTTTCTTGTAAACTAAAAAAGTGTCCTGAGTTCTAAATGAGCTACATTTTGATATTTGCACCCCAATTCATTAAGGGTTAGGGCTAAATGCAATGATTTAAAAATTACATTGAGTGTGAAAACACACTTGCTTACATTTTTAAACTGGATAAAGCAAGGAACTTACCTCCATTAGTGTTTCCCTCAGATTTAATCTTTTTTCTATAAGTAGTCCATGTTCCTTGAGGAACGTGCAGAGGAACAAACTGAGGTTCTGGATGAAGTTCTGTTCATCATCTTTGCCATTTGAGTAAGCAAGTCGAATATTGGTATTTAAAGGAAGCATCTAATAAAAAGGATGGAGGCACAATCAAGAACTTCCCTTTTTATACAGAAGGACTATTGTATAATATTTGGGGG
>VYXB01006431.1:634153-654042 GCA_013397135.1 Pachyramphus minor
CTCCAACATACACCAGCATTGCAAAGAGAGGAAAAAAACCTGTCAAAAAACCCCTTTAACTGTCTACTTATGATGCAAATACAGTGAGGAAAGCTACAGACTCACGTCCCTGAATCAGAACTGCTCTGAGGGGAATCATCAAATTATATAAAATTTCATCTGTGGTTTTATATGATGGATGTTTTTATCTGTTCCAAAAATTAAATAGCAACTTGCAGAAGCTGGGTCAGTTTAAGAATTAAGAAACATGTAGCACATTTTGTTGTGCCTCTCTCCACTTTCTGCATCAGACAGCCCAAATGCTCAAAAATTAATTAATCAAAACCAATACAGCTGCAAATGAGTCACAAAACTACACTCAGCATCTTCTGATCGCCCCACAAATACCACTGAAGAACAATACTTGTCCTATCAAGAAATCTGATCTAATGGATGGAAACTTGTCAGCTGCAGGAGGTTCTTCAGGAACTGATTTTGGGACAGTCAAAGAGAGATTTACAAAAAACATTACCTGTTTTAACTGCATCATGGTCAGTGTAAAAAGTGTTACAAACTGTTCTTCATACTGGCTTACGCTGACCCCTGCAATCTCTGTGAGGCACTTCAAAGAGACGTTTCGAAACATGGGAACATTTAGGAACTATTGAGAAAAGAAAAATAAAGAGCATTACAGAAGTGTTGAGCTCTAAGCTTCCCTGCAGCTTCTGTTTCATTTTAAGAGCAGTCTTTTTTTTTTTTTTTTTTTTTGTGGCAAGAGTACCTTGTATATTAGTGTGCTGATTAACTTGGTCTCAAATATATATCCCAGAGGAATCCAGTTCAGAAATCGTAGCAAAGTTTCCAAAGTTGCGTGGACTAAGGGAGCATTTTGGGAGTTTTCCTGTAAAGGATCAGTAGTGTTTATGACATTGTGACACTGTTTGGCAGGAGAGGGGTAGAATTTTTAAAATCATCATTAAAGAAATATGACTTACCATCACAAACTGACACAGCTGAAATATCTGAGAGAATTCATTGCACATGCTGTAAAAAACAGTAAATTAAAAATTAAGTATTGCCACATCATAAACCAAAATATATATGCACACAAAACAGGTCCTGAAGACCTATGCCTTGCATTCACAAGCCAACTGGCTTTTACCCAATTTCATGTTAATAATGCATAGTTTGAAGTTGCTTGAAGCCTGTGCCTGCAACTTCTGGCTTAGGGAATACAATCCGTTAAAAGGGTAGGAACCATCAGTCAACAGATGCTGCTTGCAGCAAGGTAGAAATCCTTGCATGTACAATAGTTAGGTATCCCTGCTTTAAAGAAAAATCAGTAACCCACTGGCTCTCAGAAATGGGATGAGACATCTCTAAGTGCTCACACAAAGTGAGAGCAACTAAACAGCAGCAAGCACAAAGTCTACTCAGTTAATTAAGTTTAAATATATAGACACTTGCCTGTCTTTCAAATGCTTAGCTTTTACTTGAGTGATCTGGCCACTGGAAAAATCAAACACCTCTTCACTCAAGAGTTTAAGGATAACCATGTTGTTCTGACAGAGGCTCTCACTAGTCCTGCTGGCTCCCACAATGTCACTTATAAAGGTTGGCCAGTGCTTCGGCCATTCCTGTTTCAAAATCTGCAAAGCGAAGCAGCCAAAGGTGAGACACAAGTGGCAAAGGCAGAGACTTGACAGCAAGATTCAAAAGTTTATGAACTCCAGCTCACCTGAACAAGAATCATATTCAGTTTCCCAATATACACTTTCTCTTTCTGGAGGAGAGAAGAGACCAGTCAGGTAATGCCCAATGCTCCCCTCCCTCGTCCTCCCCTCAGAAGGATTCACTTACTTCTACACATGTTGGGTCAGATGAGGTCTTGATAATTAGGCCGACAACATATTTTTTAATACCTGCAGGAGAGGTAGGAATTTAATTTTCAACTATGCCACATATCACAGATGTAGTTACAAATACTTCTGATTTCAGACTCTGTGTTTCTAAAAAGAAGCAGCTCTGAGGACCATGTTGGTATGTGTCAGTGAGCCTCCCTCTTGTGTGCTACATAGAAAAAAATCCACCTTTATCAATTCTGCCAGAGGGTAATTCAGATGTATAAAATTAGTAAATTCTAGTTTTTTTGCTTTTCTTTTTTTTTTTTTCTTACACATCACTCATCTGGTAATATTTCTTCTAAAGGTGTTTTTAACTAGAGTTTTCAGCTCTACCACAGGACCAAAAAACCCCACTATGGTAAGAAGCTACAAGGCCTGAGGTTTCATTTCACCACCTAAAGCTCAGGTCCCTCCTCACCATTAACTTCTCAACTACTGCAGCCATGGGAACAGTGGCTTTCCAAGTGACTTTTCACCCCAAAGCCACGTGACTCCCGAGGAAAGGAGGATCTGGAGTCATGACCTTGGTGAGTACTTCCAGTAGTTCCACTCCAACCCAGCTCTGACCCCACGACTCCTCTCAGCACACTGGGGATTAAACCCTTCAAACCAGCCATAAGGAAGCAACATCCCAGAGTAGGTGGCTGTTTTGCCATTCAAATCCATGAACCCAAAAATCTGGTTTCAATCATTTCTCCAACAAGACACTCAACTGACTCATGCAGGCAACATGTTGAAGACTTCAGAATAACCTGTCACTGTAAGGATGCCTTATGTTGAAGGAATAATCCACAGCCACTATGCTCAGTTTTAAAACTTGTCTAAGACCTCAGCAGACTTTTTTTTTGGGGTGGGGGGGGGGCATTTCAGGCCTAAGCAAGAGGATTAAAAGAGACAGTTCAGTAATTGCATTCCCATGAAATCTGGAAAAACCAGATCTCAACTTTGAGCCATTAGATACGAACCAGACAGGGGCTGTTCTGCAGGTAGTTCCAATTACAAATTAAACTATTCATCATCATCAACTGGGATCAATCCACGCTACTCCAGTTATTAATAAAACAAGTAGCACTGTCAGTCCCTGGGTAAGAGTTATTACCAAGCACTGGTCTGACATCATAGGCCTGTCTTAGTATTTTAAAAGCTAAAAAATAAACACACTTTGCTGAAGCATTACAGCAATTCACAAATGAGATATGAAAGCCACCAAAATAGGATGGAAACAGGTTTGCAGTGCCAGAAACTCAACTGTTATAACTGTCTGCCAAACCACTGAGGGAAACCTACTGTTGCAAGTCTTTGCATTTCAAAAAGGAATTAAAAAAAATTAATATTGTTCTTAGAGTTCTTAGAGTCTTGACTGCAAATTTATTTTTTAAACCATCTTGCTGCATGAATGGAATTGGGCTGCTCAGGAACAATTTGAATATTATGCTACCACTGATCTGGCCTTGTGACCAGCAGCCACAAACAGCTGCTCTGTTCCACAGCTTGTCCATCAAAAAAATAAAAATAAAAGTAAAACTGGTCACCACAGCACAAAAGACAACAAAGTTTGCTTCTTTTCCTCCTGCAGGCTGCTGAGGTCTTCCAATGAACAAAGTCATGTTCTTAATCCCTTAAAAGCAGCAGCTATCCAATTCTCTAACGCTCTTTTTGGCTTAAATGTAATATTTTTTCCTTTTTTTTTTTTTTTAAACCTTAAGTGGTTTCTGCTCTACATTTAATAACTCATTTCTTTATCACCCCACAGGAAAGAATCTTCTCAGCAGAACAAATATATGTCAGCTTTATATTCTGACAAAAAAAAAAAAAATAAAAAAATCAACACACGGGCTCACCACCATTTTTCAGCAGGACACATCCAAAAAAAAACCTGCTCAAGGGCAGAAGTCCATTGGATGTGCTAAAACTGTTTTGGGAACTTATAGGGAAGTGCTGTTTTAAGGAGGCAGGCAGAGCACACACACCAGCCACACAACCACTGCCTAGAAGGTCTCCTTCCATCACAAGCAGCTGAACGAGTCTGAAGGTGTCAACAACACCCCTGCCAAGTTCAGACCCTTCCCTGAGCCAAACAGGAAGAGACAGACATCCCTGGAAAACAGACCTTCCAATAAAGCAATAAAACCTAACACACCCACCACAATACCCAGGGCACACTTAATGTTCTTCAAAGACCATCTGATGTTACAACTGCACTGAACTCGTAACAACCTGCAAGCAAAGGGAGCAGATCCTGTTTCCCATTCCAAAACTTTCACTGCAACACAAGTGGTAGTTCTACCACCTGCTCAAGCTCCAGGGCTACACTAGAGAAAAAGAGAGTTACCAAGAAAGTTCTGTAGTTAAAACTTTTCTTAAACTACCTTTGATGTCTAAGCTAAGCTGTCAGGGAAGTGCCCAGGTAAGGAAAACCTTTGTCAGCAGCAGATCATTAAAATATATTCCAATTATCAGAAAGGTTGGACATGGTCACTGTCACCCCAGTGGTGGCATTTTCTGGTAAGTGAAGCACCAGAAGTACTTGAGTACAAAAAAAAAAAAAAAAAAGGACATAGCAAGGACATGAACTCATGGCCTCACAGAACATTCCTGGATGTACATTAGACATTGAAGTCCTTCTGTGAAAGCTCCTTGTCTCCAGAGAGGCAAACATGCAGTAAAACTGAAAACTTCCCAGAGGGAAAGCTGTTCTCCCAGGTGAGCCTGAGCTGGGACAGTGAGGAACATCAAGTTATCCAACATCAGTAATTCCTGAGGTCTAAACTTGAGCAATATCCTACAGTTTAACCTTTGGATGTGCCCTTAGAAGCAACGACATCTCGTGTACCCTCTGCACAGGAGTTCCTGCCGTGACCAAACACAGCAGGTAACCATGAACTCACACACATCCTTTTCTACAGAGCACAAACACTTCACAAGTGTTGAAAATTCCTCTGGCTGGTGCTGCAGATATGAGTTCACACTAATTTTCCTGCTAATTTACTACAATTAATAAATTCTCTGGTTATGGTAAAGAATAATAGGCATAAATGAAGCAGGTGGGCAATGTAACTCAGCATTATTTTGCAACCAAAATTAGGATTACAAATGCTAAAGCTGAGTTGGCCCCTCTGGGGATGTTTGTATGCATTCACACTTAAACTATTTAAATAATCCCAAAGTGTGGTGAAAATACCACCTTATTTTTAGTCTTAAACAATGCTCTCCCATATTGTCCCACAAATCATCTTTGCCCCTTAGTGGTGAACCAAACCAAGCCATCATCTATTTGCTTTTCAACAGCAAAGTCAAGAAAACTCTGGAAAAAGAATCTGTCTTCCCACACACACACAGAAGTGCCACGTAGCTCATTCCCCCTTCATTACACAAAGAATTAAAAACCACCTCTTCATGAAGCCAGGCCAGAAATTTCCATTAAAAATATCCAATCACTCCACAGAAAAACCTCTTCTCCAGCAGTTTCCACTACATCAAAAGCTTTACTCTCAACTCCAGGGCCTTCCTGGGAGACACTGAACTGCACCTCTCTGAACACTTCTCATTTTGAAACAGGAAAAAAAAAAAAGCAAGTGAGATGTTGTACAAGCAATTTGGGTTTCATAATGAAGAAGTGCTTATCCACTGCAACTCCAAACACTCCAGACAAGCTCTCTCTGTTCTCAGGAACAGAATTTCATTTCACAATGCAGGATTAATGAAATGTATCACTGAACTGAGGACCAGGAATCCTTTATTCCCAGGCAGGTTTTCACACTGTTACAAAATCCTTTTGAGACCGCGGCACTTTAATAAATGCCATCCTCTGTGAGTATTATGGAACAATTGACTCCAAAGGATATCAGAGTTTAGAGCAATTTCATATCACCTCAATAAAGTGAGGACTTTGGGAATGATGGCACAATACCCTGGAAACAAGCCAAGTTCAGCACTGTATGGGATGTTCTGGAATATGTCACTCCCTGAGCGAGGCCTGAATGAAAACCACATGACATCATTTGTGTGCATGTGACAGCCATTCCAAGCACTCCCTGGAGGACTAAATAAAATCACCAAATCCAGTCAAACCCATCACTGTGGTCTGTGACCAAACACGTCTCAAGGACAGACAGGCAGGCCAGGCATCTGATTTCACTGAATTTTACCCCTTGAACTCCACTTTTGTCTACAAAACCTATCGGTTCAAACTGCCAACTCCAAAAGCAAACAAGAAAAAAAAAAAAAAGGCAGAGTAATCACATCAGTATTTTAGAATTGTAAACTGATTGTTTTGCCCAGTTCCTGCTTTCTAATTATGGAAAGATACAAATGAAATTTTACAGTGCTCAAACAATGATACCTGAGGAACAGAAGAACTTCAAGTCTAAAGAACACATCTGAAGAGAGCATTTTCCTACTTGCACTTGGAATTCCAGGCTGGAAGCTGAAACCTCCCAGCACTCAGACAGAATCAGCAATAAACCTCTGGCCAATAAACCAAGTCATTCTGATTAACAACTCAAAGTACAGCTCAGAAAAAAAACAAGAAAAATCTAAAAATAAAGTTACAGTTCAGGCTTTGTAATTAACATGATTTTATTTCCTCCAACAAGTTTCAAAGGAAGTTGTTTCAAAAACTTTTTCCTTCACTGACCCTTTAATTCAGGTCTGCTCTTGTCTTCAACTCTTAAAGACTACAAAGGGGGAACAGTATTTTTCTCATAAATGCATTTACTTTCATCCTAACCAAAAGGAACATTTGTCAGCTCCATTTACTACACAAATCAAACAGACACGTAGAAGACATCTTTTATAAATTAAGATAGGAGGTAAAACTAACAGATTTGAACTCTGCATGATTTGCTTTGTCACTAAGCATTCCTTTGCTAGACTGAGTTTCAGTTTCCTGCACACACATTTCATTAGTTACACTTCAAACAGGAAAATCCTGTCAACCGAAGAATGACTGGAGTCAAGGAAACCTCAATTTAACCAGCCCTACAATCTGCCAGGTAATCAAACCACCTGAATGAGCTCTGCAGCAGTTCTTTTGTACCAGCCAGTATCATCAGCCAAAAAAAAAAAAAAAAAAAAAAATTAACAAACCACCACCACAGATCAGATTAAACTGGATTAGACATGAAACAGATTCTCCCTCCTACACCACTGAGGCCAAGATGGATCAAATGCCACAGTACACAAAATACATTTGGTTCTTCTGCTGATGTACAGGACAAACCACACAAGTAAAACCCAGCTAACCCAGTTCCCCCAAAACAGGATGAAGGATCCTGCCTTTCTTCCTGCTCTGCCCCTACAGCAAGAAAACTTGGAGGGGAACAACTTCCAAATGCTGAAACTAAGTGCTCAGAGTCAGCAGTGCAACAAGATATGACTAAGTTGAGACACTCCAATTATTAAAAGCACACAGAAGAGTTAACTTTAGTTAACTAAGGTGCTCTTTTAATGTCTCAAAAGGGCACAGTAGTGTCTGAGCCTCAGCTGAAGCTGTTCCCTAGAAACCTTCAAGTCAAACAGCAGAATGAGTGGAAACCTCACTTTCACTTTTGCTTTTCCCTTTATCTGTGGGATGGGGGGGAAGGTGAGAAGAGTAGTAACCACAAAAACGTGCAAGTCTCTCTCTCTACACATTTGTTTTCATCGCCATTTACTCTTCTGTTTTAAATAATACACTTTCAAGACCTAAGCACTGGCAGTAAAAATTTAATGAAAGCTCACAGCACAATACAGAGATTTGGAATAACTTCAGTGAGTTCCAAAAGCAGCCTTTAATAAAAAGCCAAGTACAGAACGGTGACAACATTCAATGTCAAGAATTTAAAGCAGTTTTAAAGTCCAAGTGATGGTGATTTGGCAGGAAACCACGTGAACAAGCACCAATCCTGTACCACTGAGGGACCTCCATTTACTACAGTCAACAGCTAAAAGTCAGCACACATTGCAAGCTATAAGGGAGGTAAAAAAAAAAAAAAAAATCCATAAACTACACAGCATTTAAAACCTCCAGATTCCTTGCAGTGATGGGAGAATGCAGGTTAATTACCCTACACTGCACCAATTACAGCAATCTATATATAAGCTGTATATACACTCTTATGAATTAAAACCAGCTTTTTAGAATCACACTGCCTAGAATGAGTGACATTAATAGGTAAAACTGCATTTCCTTAGTGTTTCTATTTTAAGATCACTCAAAAAAGGTTACAGAAATCTGCACATGCTCCCAGGTGGAGCAGAGAGTCCACCAGGACATGACAGAACCCCGCTGGGGCAGCACACACAGCCCAGAGAGGCTGAAGGAAACCTTCTGTGCCAAGTACAGAGAAATCAAAGCCTCTAACTCCAAACCAGGGGCTCACCTCAGATGTTTCAAAACCATCAGTCACACCTTTTCCCCAAATATACAGAATTTCAGGTGCTCACCACCCCAACCGAGGCCACGATCACAAAAAGGGAAGATGTGGTTTCATCATCCAGAAAAGGATGACTACACCTCAGGTAATCTTACTACAGGACACAAAGTTACTCAAATTGTATTTGAAGCTGAAAATTACTTACACAGGGACTGACAGTCTAAATCTCAGTTAATACACAAAGTTATGAGGAGAAGAAAAACCCCTCCCTACCTTCGCACTGGTTCCTTGGAAGAATCTTCCATCTTGTTTTTATCACATTTTCCAAGATTTGCAGCCCATAATACTGAAATTGGAGAAGAACAAAATGTGAGCACATTACTGTAGGACTAACCAGCTTTCAGGACTCTCATTCAATCAGACATTCACACTTAACATCTAAGGCTTCAAGATTATTAAACTAACAATTTTATTAAATATATGTCTATTCACCCATTTACTGAGGTTTCATGCATTGTATTTCCTTGGTTTATTCTTGGCTATACTAAGTCCTGCTGTTTGATCATGCTCACACCAGGAGGGGGGAAAACCAATAATGACAAGCCCTCTGGCAGATAATTTTGGGTATCTGGAGAAGCAGCAGCCAGATATGAATTTGTATCATAAATGACTGCTCCTATGTCTGAGTATTAACACAACCAGGCTCCTAAAATATTTAGCAGCTTGGATGGTGTCTCAAGCTTCCTATTGTTCCTCTAAGAGCTGGAAAAAAAAGAAATCTTGTCTTAGCATCACATGTCCTGACACTGGCACTTCCTAAAGAAAGTATTTCCCACACTTCACTGGTGTGTTACTTTAGGAACAGCAAGACAACCCACAGGTTTATTTAATTTCAATACCCACCCCAATATGGCAGCTATTTCTACTATTTAAAGATGAACTTTTGTGCTCAGTCAAAGAACAATTAAAAACCGTGAATAAGTTCTTGGAAATCATTTTACCTTTCAGGAATTCCTTCCTATGGAACCCGTTATGTTTGCCCAGAAATCAGTAAAGGCCATTTCCCTCTGCCCACTTGTCCCTACTGCCAACTCACAGTAACAGGGAAAGGAGTTTGTGATGATATCAAAGAACTTTAATTAGCAAAAACCCCATTAGCATGAATGGACAGGAGAGAAAAGGGGACGAGGAGTTTCCCCTTCACTTTATCTGCAGTGGATTAGGAAGAAAAAAAAAAATAAGGGAAAAAAAAAAAACACACATCACATCAAATGCCTGAAAGGTAAACTCAAGTTTTCACAGTTCAAAGTTTGGCTGAGAATAAGAGTTCCTCTTTAAAATGGTTAGTTGTTACACAAAGTAGGATCAGTAGCATTTCGACCAAAGGGATCATGGAAACTTCAGTTTCGTTACAAAAACACAATGTAGACTGTCCCAAACTACATTGCATTGAAACGGCGTTTTTGCTGTTCTCATCTTGACATAACCTCCATCCCTTTGCTTCTCTACCTGACCCCCAGCTCCCAGGAGATTCCACATGCACATCCTGCCTTTGTAAAATATTCTGTCACCTTCCAAAATCTTGGGCACCAAAAAAAAAAAAGAAAACAAAAAAAAAATCATGGATTACAGAAAGTTGGAAGGGTAATTTTCTTCCCTCTGTGGTCAGCAGCAAAAGTTTATCAACTAGATTTTAACCTCTAAATTGACTTAACTGACATAAAAGCTGAATGAAATCACAGGAATTTTCATGAAAAAAAAAAAAAAACAACAAAACATTCTTAAGCCAAATGCTTCCCAGGAAGTGATTTCAGCCACTGCTGTAAATTTATAGACATATCTGCAACTGATCCAGGTTAACAATACAAAATATACTTACAAAAGGCCCTAACAATGTTGACAGGAATAATATTTACATCAGACTAACTTTCCTGAGGCATATCTAAACTCTAGTTAAATGTCTATATTCTATAGGCACACATTAATATTTCTTTCAGGTGACAACTAACCAAAAATGTTAATTTTGCTTTCAAACTTCTTTCCATAAGTGAACTTATTTAGCTTAATAACCATTAACCAGAATGGCAAGTCTAGTTTAACTTTACAAAAGCACTAGGTGACCAAAGTTAAATGAAAAGCCTAAGGACAGAGCTCATCTTTTAAGGTTTTTTTTCCCCCCACTTGGTATTCCCTCTAGTCAAGAAAAGGACAGGCACCTCCAGCAATCTGCCACACCTATCCCTCATTATCTGCTCAAATATCTCATTTGGATTCATGGACCTTAAACTCTGAACCAGGTTCATGCTGCCCAGGTTTCTACTCCTTTTCTACGTGTGTGACTTCAGCTCTGCCCTCTGCAGTGTCCTGTTCACCTCTTCCTCAGTCCAAAAAACACTCATTTTATCTTGTACTCAACATATAAAACTGAACAGCCACAGGAATAAAATCTTGCATACAACCTTCCCCTGCACATCCTTCTTGCCACACCATGTTGGAAGGGCTGCTTCATTCTGCCTGAACATCCTGTAAGGTTTTTTTACTTTGTTTTTAAACTTCATTTGACTTGGTGGTTCTAGTTTTCTGTATTTCCCTGACAATTAGACACACTGAGCCCAAAAAAGTCACTGACACCAATTACAAAACATCATCAGCCTGCCTGGACACCCTGAAAGTGGCCTTTGTGTTTTTTACTTGGTCTTTAAGCTGCATTTGACTTGATGGTTCTAATTTTTATACTTCCCTGATAATTAGAGACACTAAACCTCCCCCCCCCACCAAGTCATTAACACTAATTCCCCAATTCTGGCATTTGAACTATCAGATTTTTAATCAACTGATCCAACAGTTCAACCCTCACCTGTACATCCTTCTATCCATACCATTGGAAGGGCTTCTTCATTCTGCCTGAGCATCCTGCAAAGGGCCTTCTGGGTTTTTTAAAGCTTCATTTGCCTAATTTTTTGTTTATAATTAGCCCCAAAAAAGTCACTGACACTGGTTCCACAGTTCTGCCATTTGACCTATCAGGTTTTTCATCAAGTACTACAACAGTACAACTTTCACCTGCACGTCCTTCTTCCCATACCATTGGAAGGGCTTTATGAGCCTGCCTGAACACCCTGCAAGGTTTTTTTACTTTGTTTTTAAGCTTCACTTGATTTGATGGGTCTAATTATTTCTATTCCCCTCACACTGAGACACACAAGCCCCCAAGAAGTCGCTGACACCTATTACCAAGTTCTGCCATTTGAACTACGGGATTTTTTAGTCAACTGATGCAACGTGGGAATACGTTAAAACAATTCCATGAAAAATCCTTTGCTCTTGTTTCGCTCATTCCTAACTATCTAACCCACTGCCCAGTTATGAAGATGAGGGACAGGCAACAGCAAAAACACCAAGAAAGAAAAAGGCACAAAACGATCGCTATGGTAGAAATTTCCATGGCACCCTTATTACTTATTTTATGCACCGAATCCCTTTCCCTCCCACCTCCCAAGAACCAAAAAAAACAATTGATGAACAGAATTCAGTTAAAGGGAATCAAAAGGGTAGACCTTGTGGAGGCCTGCCGTCAAAGCCTAGCTGTGTCAGTTGCACAGGAAGACACCCCTTTTCTTCCTATTACAAGCAATCAACATAATGGAACATTATGATTAATATCAGGTAGTGTTAACAGCTTTAATTAAAGAAAAAATATGATTGCATAAAAGCCAAATGTCAGAGTGCATAAATTTAGCACCAAATCATTTGCAATTTTATGGAAATGGAAGAATTCTTTACCTGTTGCTTTCTTTCTGTTCCTCTAATCATCTCATTTTTCACAAGACAAATTTTGAGTTTTTAAAAATACTGTTGATAAATCAACTTAAACATTAGTAATGTCTGTCAGTATAAAAAGCAAAGTTTACCAGGCAAGCAAACAGGCAAACACTGTTACTTAAAGGTGCTTAAAGGTGTTACTTTGAGGAAGTTCTTTAAACTGTTTTCCCCTTAACTTCAGAGAGCAAGGAAAAAAAAAAATATGGAACTGCTTCATGAATATCACATGACTTCAGAAACCATCCAAACACGACTTTTTTTCTGTTTGAACACAGTGTGTATCCAGCAGAAAAACATGCATGTCAGTTATCTGAGATAATAATCATCCAACTTAAGACAGTAAAAACACATTTTGATCGACTTTGAGGTTCAAACTTAAGAAGTCTTAAGGCAAAGCATTTAAAATCGTAGGAAAAGCCCTGACTGGTGCCCCTTTTAGTCTCTACCACGATGGAAGGATTTCACACAGCAGTACAAAGCAAATGTGTTCTGCACAGCAGTAAAGACTGATCTCAAACTACAGAGTTTGGGGTGCTTAACTTTCACTGACTGCTCAAAATCTTAAGGGTTTCTATTTTAACACTCCCAGGGACAAATTTTCTCCTCAGTTATGTGCACGTGGCTTTTATTGTGATCACAAAGAGCCAAGCGCTGACCCAAGGACAAAATGTGGCTCTAGGAGAATTGTGACTCAGATATCTATAGACACACACCAGTCTTTGGAACTGGCATAACGCTAAAATTTTATGTGCCTTTAAAAAACCCTTGAGTTTCCAATTTAGCTCATCCTCAAAAAAAAAAAAGGGGGGGGGGGAACTCTTTGTCAATGTAAGAGGAGGGCTAAATATTTTGTCCATCTACAGTTCTTGTTTAGAGCCAACTTTGAGAACAAGGCAATTAAAAAAAATGTGGTTTGAATCAAGAAAGCCTACGGCTAAAAATGAGATACCTTCCTCAAAGTTTATGAATGGAAGAAAGAGGAAAACTGAATAAATAAAAGTTGATTTGCTTACTTTGGTGTTCATGTTCTGAGAGAACTCCAAAATTGTATCAACTCTTGTCCATGCATCGGGATGTTCTTTTAAGTGAGTCAACACTTCCTGTGCCATTCTTTGCTAAAAGCAAATTTGATTAAAAAAAAGTGTTAGCATGAGATTATTTAAGAAATTACAGACTCTCAGTGAAGACATTAACACAGAACACTTCTTTAAATCCCTTATCCAAGAGTTAGGCAGAGCTCAATCAGAGGCAACAAGTCCCTTAAGCATCCTTCTGTGCCAGCTGAAGTTTATTACCAACACAACTCCAAAAGCCACTGGTGCAGGACAGGAATTACTTTCACTCTTCCATACTCAATGAATCCATCCAGACCAGAAGTGAAAACATCACACATGACAGGGAAAATTCACTAGGGAATGAAGCTTTCTCCCCTTCCACAAAGTCATTCATCTTGATGAAACTTCATTTAAGGACACCCAAACTTTCCAGTTCCGGTGGAAACATCCCTATGAAGTGCCAGCTTTAAGGAGTGCTGCATCATGCTGCAAAGCTGTTGATGCAGGAATTAGAGGGTTTATTTTCAAGATGCTGTGAGCAGAGCATTAGAGGCCTCCAATCCCTGCTTCTGAGGAATCCTTGGTGCATCTGACAGCTCACAAAACAGGAATAACACTGACTGGGGAGGAGCAAAGGAGTCGGTCATGCTAATGGTTTGCTCTTCCTTGGGACTGACATTATCAATTATTGTACACAAGATGCTGTGGTTTCAGGAACTTCCAAAACCTCAGCTGAAGCAATCACACATTGGAATAGCTGGATTCTTTTCAGCCACCCTTTTCAAAAGCCTGGGTGTCCATAAGCATTTTTTAGGGAGCCAGAATGATGTTTACTATTTCCAAAAGTGCAGTGTACTGACAAATCTCGCTGCAAATCACAGCCCCTACAAGCACCAGAGACACTGCCTTTCCAACAAAATGAACATTTTATATCACAGCTAACAGAACTTAGTTCATCCTTTCACTGCTCTGTAGAGCCAATTCAACAGAATTACAAAGCAGTTAAAGCTTTACTTCAGGATTAACTTCAGCTGCTAGAAGTTACCACAGCCATGCAGACTGCTAGTCTGCTCCAAAAAGACACTTGAGGTAATAATCATCTGGTATATAAGAAAACAGTGTTTTCAGTAAGTCAGAAACCCAAACAAGGTCCAAATCTATATGCATATAATGCAAGAAACAGACAAACTCAGTATGGGATTTACAAATTAAAACTGGAAGCCACAACAGCAAAGAGCAAAAATACCTAAAATATCTGTACAGTCCTGGCATCCCTACTTGGTATAAAGGAGCACAGTGGTGCAATTCCCAGTCTGACACTGGCTTTGAGCAGCAGGGAAGTCCCTGCAGATTTGACATGAACAAGTACCACACGAACATTCTGTTTTAAGACCACAAGCAGTGGAGCCATGTTGTTACAGTATGGCATCAGAGCAAAAAAAAAAAAAAGAATAAATCAGCACTTTTGACAGAGTTTAAAGAGGGAAGGAATAGCTGCATTACTTCCAGGTTCAACCTGAAAGCGTGTTTTCATATTGGCCTCCTTTCTGCTTCTAATACTGGTGACATGTCACAGGATCAAATTTCAACACCCACAAAATACAGACACTCCATGTCCCTCTCCCAAACACTGGAAAGTTCACTCTCATAGCCACTAACCCCTCCCATTTCTGGACATCAACTCCTGTAGTTTCTGAGCCTTAATTTAACAGTAATGCTCAATCAAGAACAAATCCTCAACGGTGTTGTTGGTACCAAAAAGAAATCAGCAAATAATCCTTCTGGCCACGTGAAGATCTAACAGCTCAATGGAATTAAGAGTCTGGGAGGAAAGCAGGTGAGTTGTATGAAATCTCCTTAGTCATGTGTGGCACTAAGGTGGGGACATTCATTCTTTTCAGGAAGTAAACCCAAAAAAGCTAAGGAGAGAAAAATATTTAAAGGTTTAGGAGAGAAAATAGCTTCTTTCTTGCCTAATGCAGATGAGCAGATAACAGTTTTGCAAGCAGAGATAAGATTTAAGCAGGAGGAGGAGACAGGTGAATCCGAAAGCAAGTTCAGCACAGGCCATCCAGGTTGCATTTTAAACCTGTTTTACCCCAACCTCACCCTAGTCTAGTCCAGGCCAACCATTGCTAATCTCCCAATTTTAATATTTAGCTTCCTCAACTTCCATTATTCCTGTCACCCTTTATGATTTGAGCTCTCAGACTCTACAGAGAACCATTTTTTCCTGCAGGAACCTCTGAACTCCCTCAAAGAGGTAAAAGCTCAGACTGACTTGAATTTTTGCTTCTTATAGCAAGAACTTTCTAAACACTGGAGACTATATCCAGCTTTTTTCAGTGAAGCAGCTTCTCACAATGCCAGAACAATGGCAATTTGATCAGTCTTTAGTGTTAATCCTTTATTTTCCTTATAAACCTTCCCAACTTTTTAAACTCCAATCAAACCAAGCAATGCTATACTTGTTTGTAATGCAGCAAACAAACACATCACAAAACAAGTGCTCAGAAGTCCACACTTTCAAGGCAAAAAAATACAAGCTATTTTCTGTCATTGGAGCATTAAAAAAAACCCTACAGCAAGTGCCTATTCGAATTTAGGACACTCAAAATGCAAATATTTCAAATCACAGTGAGGTATTTCAAAACCTGTAGGAATTCACATTAGTAAACCTTACAAAAGCTTTTTTGTTTCCTAAACAGATACACAAAGCAAGTATATAGTTGTTTATTCTAACAGCTGGAAGGAATAGAAAAGCATCCACCACTTTGTCTCATTCAGTTCACTTCTTATTGTTGTGCAAGACTATCTCAGTGAGAGATGGCTGACACTGAAACTCCTGATTTGTTGAGCATGAACAATTAAAATCTGCCAGAGGAGGAACTGTGCCAACACCCTCGTAGCAATACTTGCTTTCAACTTTCAAGTCTTATTTCCAAAGTAGTTCAAGAGATAGATAAAAGCAATACAAGATTCACTTTCAAGGCAATATATGCAAAGACACAAATGCACACAAGTCCCTAAATTTCAACTTAATAATTCACAATCTGCACTAAGTTCAAATAGTGCAAGAACCACCTGTGCAAACAGCAATGGGCAAAAAAAGACCAGACACAAGAAAGGAACAAACTCTTCTCTTAAATACAGGTATTTTTACAAACACAGAGTAATAACATCACTAAGATTTTTCTGTTAAATACAATTTTTCAGCAAAGCCAATGCTGAATTTATGGCTTCACAATGCTGTCCATGATAACAAGTAACAGGTAATTCAGACCCTCCTGAAGAACTAAGTCAGAAAAGGTGAGCTGCAAGCAGAAGTGAAGTTGCTAACACCTCTCAACAGCAGAAGGCAAGCTAGAAATGAACACACCAAACATTTCTCTGTCAGTTCACAACAGGAATTCACAGTGACATGCCAGTCACCAGCACAATAAATTCACTAATGTAATTGCTTTTTATTGAATTCAATTTTTTAACCAATTTGTTCTAAGGTTAAACATGGTCAATAAGAGCAGGTTCCAAGCCCACCTTACCTGTGCACCTTCTCCATGGTACAAGCAGTTCACCACATTGTCCAAGAGATTGATATCCAGTTTCTGGTTAAAATCCAGCAGCTGACGAGCTGCATGGTCTGCTAACATTGTCATAATTGCTGGCATAGATTACTGCAAGATAAATGTGAAAAAGGTAAGGCTCAATTAGTAAGAGATTATCATCAGGTGCAGCTGCAAAGCAAGTGCTTCAACTTAACTCATCCCAGTGAAATGAGGTGCTTATGTTTGCAGTAGTAGGTAGCACTGAATCCAACCCTGCTTTGACTGGGGGAACATACCAGGATAAACTGCCTTTTTTCTTCCTGAAAAATTCACACATTACTGCCCCAACTCATCTCTCAGGGTTTTCAATAGGTAGAACACTTAAGAGCCTGACTGATCAACCCCTACCACTCCCTAAATATGTGTCAACCAGTAAGACTGCTGGTAGGAACCCCTTGGATCATTACAACCAAACCCCACACTGGCCATCTCAGTCCAACACCGAGTTCCCAAGGCCAACAGACACATTTAGATGAGTTCTAAGAGCTTTTAAATGCTTGAATCTGGAGCTGAAACGTGATCTACACACACAGCAAGAAATGAGCCAGAGGGCATTTTTCAAATACTTGATGGGGGGGAGGGGGGAAACACCTTGCAAGTTAAGTACATGCAAATAAAAAATTACCACTGAAACCCAGTAAGTTGACTGAAGACACTTTGAGAACACGAAGCAAAGGGAGTGTTAAATCAGCAGGTTACTCTGTACCACGTGAGAGCAATTCCAAGCCAAATGGAATTCTACTGGAGGTTTCAGGTCCCCTAAAACCAGGGACACACTCATTAACTCTTTGTCCTAGATAGAGCAGCCCCAATTTTATGTAAAGGGAGTCAGGTGGGCTGTGCATATAAGATGCTTTACCAGCCAGAGCCTGGCACAAGGTAAAGAAAATCGTGAAAAGCAGGAAAATTAGCCAGAAGCCATAAAATTCTGTATGGTAAATTATACTCTACCCTTTTCACACGCACACCACCCATGCTGGAGACACCTAATCAAGTTTACTGCCCTTTTTTCACAGTGACTGTGAAGACATAATCCCACCTTCCACCTCTACAGAAGCTCTGTGCCACTCACCCCCCCCTTTCAGAGCTCTGCAAAGGTACAAATCCCACACAAAACTGCTCTTTCAAAGAACCAGAAGCCTGGACAACTTCGGGCTCAATGAAAAAGTTTCACTAGAGCCATGTGCATACTCAAGAGAGATACAATCTGAAACTCTTCCAGAAACACACCCCACACACCCAGCCAACCTTTTCTTCGGGGTAACCCGAAGTCAGATTTGCTAAATAACTCCATGTGTAAGGAAGAATTTGGTTTATGCTTTATGTGTTTTAGTCATGCTCAAGAGTAAGGAGCAAGACAAACCTGTGCCTCAACCCTTGTAATTACTAATTAATGAAGTGAAAGTCCTACAGTATCATTCAGACAAGGAAAATCTTTTGTTCAGAAATGTGTATTTGCAAGTAGTCTCAAACACTTTCTTTTATTTCTCTATATAAAAATAGCTTCAAACCCAAATATTTTAATTGGATTTTCAAGTTAAAAAGTCAGTATTAATACACTGATTTTGAGGGCTCCATTTCAACATCAGTGACAGTCTTTTTACATCTACCTGGAAAACCAAAAGGAAATGAACATCAAGGAGAAAACAAAATAAATTATAATTAATTAACACTCCCTCCCCCAACTCCCAAAGTTTTCCAAACTGCAACGTTAAGTTTGGAAACAAGAAACAGAACAGCAGAGAAGGCTGAGTTCATTCTCGATGTCATCCCTTTGAGTCAGGAGGACACTTGGAAATGTCACCTGGCAGATGAGGGCACTGAGCAGCAGCACAGGCAGGAAAGTGCCCCCGTGGACGGCATCAGAGCAGTTAATGCTCCCTCAGCCACGCGGTTCCAGGCACGCCCCTTTTTGTCCACATCTGGCCTCCAGGGCTCAAGCTGCAGCCGGGAAAGCGCTTCCCAAACTACACTAAATGTCCTCAGGTAGGGCCATTCATTCCAGGTCCGAGCCTCTCTCGGTGGTTTTCACGCAGCCCCAAGAGGGCAAAGGAGGAGCCGCGTGACCAGGAGAAGTCATTCACCACATGGGAACAGAAAGGAAATGTTTTGAATAGGGCCCTTCGCCACTCCCAGCATTATCTTCGGAATGACCTACACCTTCTCGGCAGCTGGAACACAGAAATGGCGGCTTTGTGGTCAACACCAACTGCACCCCAACTCCTGACACTGTACCCACCTGGAGCTCATAATCTCTGATTTACTCTACTCCTACACTTCTCCCTCTTCCATCACGCCCGAACTCCGGAACAGATTTAAACCTTAGTTCCAAGACCCACCACTGATCAATTCCTAATTGCCAATAAACGGGGAAACAGAAACAAAAGAGGGAAAATTAAAAGAAAAGAAAAAAATCTGAACTACAACCTACAACACGGCAAGAATGTGACATCTACCGAAGGTCAAAAGAACTGCATTTACAGCACTGTTTACACAGTTATCCCAACTCTCGATGACCCTGGACCTTTAACACAACAGTTTGCTTGTTGTGCTAGACCCGCTTCGTTTCGGCAGCACAGCAATAAGAGCAGGCATTTAACAGGAAGAAATGTTGGGTATTCACCACGAATCCTAGAGCACCTTCAACCCAGCTATTTAAAGCTCTTCGGGGGCAGAGATTAAAGAAAGAAAGAAAAAAAAAAAACACAAGACCACGCTGCGAGCGTCACTGTGGCCCATTCCCAAGCACGCCATGCAAGTGAACTGCCCTCCTCTTCCAAGGAATCAGCTGCATCACTCGCAAATCCCACCCAGGAGGGGTGAGCGGCTCCGAAACGCCGCGCTCGCATCACACTTCACACACCAGCGACTGCAGCGAAATCACCTCTCCCCCTCCCGCCGCTTCACACGTGAAGCAAGAGGACGAGCCGGATTAAACCACATCTGCCCCACACCTCGGAGCGCTCCTTTCGGGCTGGAAATAACTCCCACCCACCCAGCGCGGCGGCCCTTCCCCGGCTGCCGCCGCAGCGCCGCGGAGGGCGGGCAGGGCTGCGGCTCCCGGAAAGCGGCTCCCGGGAAGCCCCTCCCGGCTCCCGGGAAAAGGCGGCGGGGCCCGGCTGGCGGCGGGGAACGAGCCCCGGCGGTGGGTCGGGCGGGCCGGGGCCC
>VYXB01006433.1:0-19393 GCA_013397135.1 Pachyramphus minor
TTACAACTCCAGTGTGAACTCCTCACTTATTTACAAGATAAGACTGAGCAGCCTTGCCCCCTAGAAGCAGGGACAGTACCAGGCTTGTAAAGTAGAAGGGTTTATCTTGCAGCTTAAAAACTAGTTCTGTTGTGTCTTGTAAACTGCTTTAATTATTGTTTCTGTGCCTGGTAAATGCAGACACGTTCAGGAGTGTGTAAGTGTTGCTCTGATAGGTCTTTTTGCTCTCTGAAGTCTCTGCTGCTTCTCTCAGCTTGTTGCTGGGTGTCCTTAAAGCAAATTGACTGATGTCTGACTGGTTGGCACGTGACTGGCCTGTGAATGCCTCCTGAAACCTGTGCCATCCTTAATTTTCACTTCTTCTCCTAAACCAGTGTCCATCACCCTGATTTCAGGTATCTGGGCTGGCCTTGGGTGTGATGAATTCAGTGGAATTCAGAAACTGGTCTTTAGCTGAAGAGCCTTTAACAGAATATGTGCATTTATTTTTGGTTCCAAAGTCTGGTGCTTCTCTCCAGTCTGGTGTTATCTCCCCTACTAAGGATGATCTTTATTTACATGTGGGGGTGTTTGTTGCTTCATGGAGGGCTTTTTGGGGGGTGTTATGAATACAGGGGTTGGGCCAGTGCAGTCTGTCAGTCAGTGAGTCAGTGCTGGTCTTGTAGCCCAGCAGCTGATGGGAACTGGTCCTGCCACCCCAAAAGCCATTCCCTCACTTCCTGTCCATTTTCCACCCCTATGGCACCCACCCTGGCCACTCCCAGCATAATTTTTGGAGGGAGCAGGAGCAGGGGAAACTGTGGTTGCAAAGGCTGACAGTAGATGACAGTGCTGTTGTAAATACCTGAGGAATTAGAGGTGCAGGTGCAGGAACTTCCTGGCAGAGCTGATTCAGAAATCCAGGAGGCTCAGCCTTCCTGCTCATCACAGGCTGCTGTGGGTCATGGGCAGGAATTCCCTCCAGTGACATCTTAAGATGCTTTTAAGGAGCCAACTGGGCCTAAGCTGTTCAGAGTAACAGCAGAGAAAGTTCTGTCTTGGCTGAGCACCTTCTCTACAAGCTTGGAAGTCAAGCAGTATCCAGAATCATTCTCAGAGTAGGATCATTCCCATCTTCCTGCTTTTTTTTAACCAAATTGTGTCTGATTGCTTCAATACAGAGTGCTGCAAAAAGAATTAGAGCTTCATATCTCACACTGTGTCCCCACCACCACCACTTTCCTTCCTGCAGAAAGGTGGGAACAGGAGCTGTTCAGTTTTCCAACATTGGCTTTTAATTAAGTTTTTCATTTCTCCTTTTCAACTTACTATGTGGCTGTCAGAGCTGACACCTCTGCCAGAATCCATTTTAAATGTTAGTGGCTTAAAACAGCAGCAGTGGAGTTTTTGAGCTGAATCTGAGTGTCTCATGCTGGAAAAGTCACTGAGAAAGGAAAAGGAGCCATTTTGGCTCAAATTTTAAATTCGGGATCTTGGAGAGGTGTGAGCCTGGGGCACTTGTCTGCCAACTGGGAAAGGAATGTTCTTGCCAAGCATTTTTAAAGTTTATTTTATTTGAAAGCACCTTGTTTGCAGTAACCTCTGAAGAGTTCTGTGTTGGTGTCCCCTGGAAGGGTGGAGGTGGAGGGACTGGGTTTGGTGTTGTGCTCCACAATGAGGACAGTGTGTAGGAAATGGGGGCAGCCTCCAATTCCCCTCTCCTGGGTTTTGTACCACACCAGGCTGAATTTCTAGCTGTTGTTTCAGCCACTAACATACATTTTCTGTGTGGCTGTTTATTCTAATGTAGAAATGGCAGCAGTGTGATGAATTGTGTGGGGTTTTTTGTTGGTTTGTTTTCTGGAGCAACTTGTATATTAAATCTCCCCTCCAGCGAGGTTCCTGTTGCCAGTGTGCCTCTCTTGTGACCCTTGGGTTTGAACTCCCCACAGTGCCACTGTCACAAAGCAGATTTTCTCTTCTCCCTCTTAACAAGGAAAGATTTAACAGCAAAACCCTCTTAGAGATTCTTGTTTGCCATTCCCGGGGGGAATTGCTGTATCTGGGGCAGCAGGAAGCCATGCCTCATGCACTGTGCTTTAGAAACACTCTGCTCAGGGAGCAGCTCCCGTGAAATCCACGGCTCCAGCAATGTTTCCAGAGCTGTAGGGAGGAAGAGCAGCCTGGAAAGCAGCTCACATGCAAAACATTAACATTTTGTGCTGCTGGGAGTCTGACGAGTCCAGCTCCAAGTGGGCAAAGGATCAGGGATACGGGTGTCAGAGGATTGCACTAAGAGTAAGTGTTTTCATTTCAGATAAATAACCGCTGCTTGCTGCACAGGTAGAACTGCGTTTCGCCTTCTCACTGACTAATATCCTTTTAGGGACTGTTTCAGATGCTGAGCCTTCGTGGCAGGAGGCCAGAGTGTTAATTACAGTGATTCGGTGGCTTTTAGTGCTGTGCTGGGCACGCCCCGGGCCGGGCGGAGCTGGAGTCCAGGCACAAAGTGCTCCTTAGAACCGTGTTTTCAGAACTTCAGAGCAGCGTGGGGTGAGCCTTTGGGAGCAGGGCTGGGTGCCAGGAGGGTTTTCCCGGGCTGTGTGTGGCAGTGCTGCCTCCCTGGCTGTCCAGTGTGCTCTGGCCAAGTCTTGTGGCTGTTCCAAATAAGGGGGGGGTTGATATCAGATTGACTTGTTTGGTGTATTTGGTGGTTGGTGAGATTGTGATTTAGCAGAGTGATCTTCAAGGTGTGGCAGCCTGGGAGGCTGTGCAGGGGCAGGTAGTTGGGGAGGGCAGTTTTCTGCACAGAAAGAAGCTCCTGCTGAAGGAATTTAAATGATGAGGAGCTCCAAGTGCATGTCCCTGAGTGACCCAGGGCCCACGAGGGCTCTGTGGCTCAGTGCTCATGATTCTGGTAGAAATGACAGAAAAACACGGATCAAAAAGTGTCACAGAGTGCTGTAAAATCACCTAATTAGCATCAGAGGCTGCTCCCAGCCATGTTATTATGTTATTTTCAGACCAAGGCACAGAATCAGTCATTTTGTCCTAGATTTCTCTGTAAGAATCTCCCTCATTCCATGCATCCCCTTCTACTAATGTAGGGAATGAAGTGATGGCAGCTTTGGGCAGCACTCCTGTGATGATGAAGGTACAGGGATGGAGGTGAAACCACCACTGTTCTGTTTATGCCTGTGAATTCCAAGCCCCGTTGGTTTCCATGACCCTGGGAAACGAGGAGAACTGTGTCTTCTGGGGTTGGTGTGCTGCTTGTCCCAGATGAACCCCTGTGGGATTCCTAGAAGGAGCAGGAGCATTAAATGGGATAAACAGAGTGTAACAAATCACCTGGAGAGGTGTGATGGCATTGCTCACGTAGCACAGGGGGCTCTTGGTGTAGGCAGCACATTGGATACCCCACCTTCCAGCTGCACCTTTAGATCCAAAGGAACTTGTGTGATCCCAAGAGATTTGCTTCTCACTGACATTGTGTGGGCCTGAGCAACCTGACCTAAGTTGGATTAAACCCCGAAAGATCTTTCCAACCTAATTTTTTTTTATTCTGTGACCATACTTGCAGTAGTACCTTGGAACTGTTATTTAAATACTGGCAGTATTTAAATATCTTTAAAAATTTGGCTCCTATTGCTTTAATAATGTTGCCCTAAGTCCTGGAATCGCCTCTTTGAGATTCTTAGTAATGAATTAATGATGTTTTCACATCCAGTTGCACTTTCATTGTATTAAATGAAAGGAGCTTGGTGACAGGGGTTGTCTGTGTAGAACATTCCCTGCGAGACCAGTAACCTAAAAACACAGTAAGCTGAAAATGAAATGCAGCAGGGAAATCTTTGCTGCTTTGGGGAATTAGACTGGTTCAGACTGAATGGTTTAATGTAAATCAAATCCCCAGAGCCAGATGGCACAAGGTAGAAAGATTTCTAGCTGTGAAGGCTCCTGCTGGCATTCTGGAAGTGACAGTCCCCGGACAACAGCAGAGTTTGTGGCTGGTTTGGGTGCTGTGTTGCGTTTTGGGGAGCTTTTAAAATTCTGTCTGGGCTTTGTATGGTCCTATTTCTTTACAAGTGAGAGAGGATGCCAGGTGCCATTAGAATTTGTTTCCTGGAAATTTTGCCTTACTGGGATTTGAGGATTGTCCCCACGGGAGTCGCAAACAAGGATTTGGTGGCAGCGCTGGAGCAGCTCCTCCGGTGAGGGTTGCAGGCATGAGGAGTCCCTCTCTGTGCTGCTGTGGGTGCATGTACACCTTCCAGGGGGTATCTGTAAAGTCAAATACAGCCACTGTGACCTGTGCATGGCTGCAGTGCTGGGCACAGACACACAGGGAAGGGCCAGCTCACATCCTGCCTGTGCCCAGCAGCTTGTCCGGGATTCCTCGGCGTGGCCTGTGCCTGGTGTGTGTTTGGGAGGCACCTGCAGGAGCTCAGTCTTTTCCTTCTGTGGCACAACAGCAGATAATCCTTACTAATCCAGCAGGAGGGTGCTCCAAGTAAATGCTTTGAATTCCAGGAGGTGAAATTCTTCATCCCTGTGAGGATCCACACCGTTTCATGCTGGAGGTGCCGGGAATACCCGAGTGGCTGGGGGGGTGTGTGTGTCCGTGGGGACAGTGCACCCTGAATTATGGGATCACTTTAGAGACACCCACAGGCTGCCAGGGATTTTTCTTTACTCTTTCCTGCAGGTTTGCTTCTTTCTGTTCAGCATTAATTGATTTCAGTTAGCTGTTAAGTAACAGTAAAAGGGTTTTTGATGACCTTCAGTCTTAGCTTTGTTTCTGCAAGTGAAGAAGATTCCCTTCCGTTTGTTTTTTGTATGAACACTAAATTTGAAACCAATCCATCCCTTATTGGGAGTTATATATGTAAACAACCCTAGTTACTATTTGTTTAGCTTTAGTCTTAGATTACCTGGCTTTTATTCTGCCAGGAAATTCGGTGATATTTGTTGCAAGATAATAAGATTTTTATTTGGGAATTTCATGAGTTCATCTGAATGGAAGCTGAAATCCCAATAAAAATTAATGAAACCTGTGTCCTGTGACAGTTCATTGTGCCACTCATTTTTACAGGCTGCACAAGGCAGAAATGTTGTTAAAACATGTCTAACAGTGCTAAACAAGGGAAATCTTAACCTGGCCACGTTTTTGTGGGCATGGAAGTGCTCGAGGGATTTTCAAACACATCTAAGCAGCCGCCTGCCAAAGTCTAGTCAGCATCAGGCTTTATCCTGCATTTGAACACCCTGTTGGATTAAGAGTGCTGGTTCTGTGTGGCTGCCTGTTCATCTAGAAATGAGATCTGTTGTAGATTTTGCTGTTGTTGTTTGAATACAAGAACTTCAAGAGGGAAAGAAAACTTCCTGCTCTTGAGAAAAGCCTGAGTTGAGGTTTCTTATCTGTGAAGCATCTGATTCAAATAAAGAAACTGTCCCTGCACCTGGCTGAAAATGAGAACTGCCTGGAAGTGCTGGTGGTAGAAATGTGTCAGTGGCTGTACTCAGCTCTTTGTGCTCAGTGAACAGGGATAAATAATTCCTGGAGCCTCAACCATTGCTTGGGCTGATGCTGGGAGCCAAAGGCTCCCCTGCCTTTTAGACAGAATTGTGAAATGCTGTCCTTCAGCTCATTAAAGCCAGAGCTTATTGATGCCAAAGATTATTTTTAAATGGCAAGTTTAGGCCTTACAACATGCTTTAGTTTAAAACTGTATGTCAAGTTGGCTAATTTAGTAATGTGCTTACTATTTCTGTTCATCCAACTTCCATTACTGCTAAATATTTCTCATAAGAATTTGACAGGTTCCTCTGAGCTGCCCAATACACCTAAGGCCAAAACATTTTGTAAGGTTTGTTTCCACAGAGCAAGGCAGAAGGGTAGCAGAAATGCTCAAAACCTTTATGCTTTCCTGTATTTTTGAAATTAATTTGTTGTTTTAATATCTGCAGGTTTTAGGTAGGAAAGGGAATTCAGTGCTCAGTACTGACCTGCAGTGTTTTGGTGAGGGGTGTCCTCAGAGCTTTATCAAATGTTTAGCTGCACAATCCCTTCATAAGCAGATGTTAAATAAAATATGAAATGTTGACTGGTTTACAATCCTCCTGAGTGTTTCCCATTTAACAGCAGGGTGAGGTCACTGTGCTCCCTTGGGAGCAGAGGCAGTGGGTGATGGTAACCACATCCCTCCCAGACTGTGACCATCATGTGAACAAAGGGCTGACACCTGAGAAAAAGATACTAAAAGAGATAATATAACTTCACTTTGGCTTTTCCAAACCCCTAATGGCCCTTTTCACTTTCATCAAGCCCTAGGGTTGTATTTTACACTGATACTGGGGGGATTTATTATTTCTTTGTGCTTCCAAACATATATTTGTGTCCTCTAAAACTAAGCTGACCATAGAAGTGATGCTCTGGTCGCTGTGCTGGCTGAGGATTTTGCTCAGGACTTTGGCAGTGCCCGGGGGCAGGATCTGGTCTTGGGTGTTTCCCAGGTATCCATGGAGAGCTTTCCCCTGGGTATGAAGGGGATTGACTTGCTTGGGATTTCTTCTCTCTTGGTCATAGCAGCCTCTTACTGCAGCAAGGCCTGGCCAGAGAGGAAGGGGCACAGCTCTGCTCTCCTCAAACCCTGTGGCAGGACATAGTGCCAGACAGATGTCCTGAATGTTCCTTAAATGTGCTGGAGCATCCAGATGGGGTCATGGAGTGAGTCCCTGCAGACACAGCCCATCCTGGTGTCTGAATTTGAGGGGAGGGGAATTACCCTGTTCAACAAAACAGTCATGGGTTACTGTTTTAAGGCTGGCTTCAGCTCCAGGATAATGTGTAATGCTTGCCCAGCTCTTTGAGAATGTAGTGTTAGATACACAGGGACTAATCCTCACAGGAATGTGTCCTGTGCTGGCTCTGCCTCTCCCCCAGCGGCTGCTGGCTCACTCTGCTCCTGGGCCCTGCCTTTTGTACTCATTAGGAAAAATAAGGGCTCTGGCATCATGGTTTCATGTCTCTCTGATTTATTAATGCTGAGAGCATTGCCTGAGAAGGGGTGTTGCCTTACAGGAGCATTAAAACTTCGCAGGAGAAGTGGTCCTGTGGTGTGTCACTGCTCTGAAATGGCTCAGCAAAGGGTCTGGAGAGGGTGGGAGGGTGGACCTGGGGTGGACCATCAGGCAGGAGTGGTGTGGATCAGATCAGCCACAGCCAGTGAACGTGCCCTTCCTTCCCTCAGGGTCCCACGGGGTAAAGCTGAGGCTGCTTAAAAGGTCACCAGGGGTTGGTGGTGCCATGACAGGGTGCACATTCCAAGTCCAGCCTCAGGGGACTTGAGACAATTCCAGGAGTGTAAAATGAGTTCTAAAGGCAGCAAGGAGCACTGGTTTTGTAGGTGCTTAAACTGTTTTGAAACTGGCATCTGGACTGATTGGGAACACTGCTCAGTAAATATGCAGCCACAGTCCTAGAATAGGCTGGGAAATAGCTGTGATTCTTTTTAAGGAATTCTTTGGAGGAGAACAAGTATTGCAGATCCCTTTCTCCAGGAAATATGTAGAAGCAGTCACTGGGAGGAAAGCTGTGTCTGGGAGGGATCCCTTGCTTGAAGAACCCCACCCTATTTCATGTTTTTCAAGAGCTCTTGGAGCTCTCTCAGCGCTGATGTAGAGTTCCAAGGACCCCGACATCTGGGGATTCTGAATATCCTCGTGTTGTGCTCACTGGGAGTTGCTCTCTACCCTCTCATCCAGTGGAGCTGGATGAAAAAAGCTGGTTTATGTACCTTAAAAGAGAAATTTGGGGACAGAATGGGGGTTTTGTGGCTTAACCTGTTTTTTTTCTGAGGGGTGCAGTGGAAAAGGGGCGTTTCAATATTTTTTGGGGAGCAATTGTGCAGGGTTGTGTGCTGTCAAAACACATCAAATGGGGTTCACTGCTGTGCCTCCTCCCTTTGCCATCACAGAGCAACTGTATGTGACAAAGTTAGTTTAATGAATTACAGTTAATTGCCAAATTGTAAGGTTTGGCAATTTACAGTTGCCCAAACTGGCAATTGTAACTTTGCCAGTTACAACGTATGTGTTGAAGCTGCTCAAATGGCACATCCAGTCCAGTGAGGAGTGTGTTTAAATCTGTTCCTTCTTAAGCTCTGAGCTCTGAATCAAGAGGATTGGAAAGCTGAGTGAGCATCCCTTTCACCAGGTCCGCCCAGACAAGCACTGCTGTGTGCAGCTTTTCCCTTACAACTCATCATTCTGAAACCGAGATTCGAGACTCTTAAAACTGCGAAAAGTAAAAATTTCACGTCATTTGTTTTTGTTAAGGGTTTGGCTTCTTTTCCTTTGCATCCTGGTCTGGATCTTTGACCTGGGAGGGCTGGATCAAGAGAGACAAGGGAACTGACTCCTGGAGCTGCTGTGCCTTGTGGATCTCAGCTGGGGCTTTGTGCTGCCTGAAGCCTGTTCTCCATTCATGCATCAGTGCTTTTACAACACTTTAGTTATCACTTGCTCCTTTCCCTCTGGTGCCTTGTTAAAAAAGGCTGAAGACATTGCAGCAAGTGCCCTGTACCTGTTTAGCAGATAGTGGCAGTGTTATGGAGAAAAGGTGTCCTGGGATTTCTGTATTTGACTGGTCTCTGCCGGGATGGAAAGCCAGCCCTTGAGGAATTGGGCCACGTGGGGACGAGGGGAGAGAAACTACATCTCATTTCACCAGCACAGGTTAAACAAAATTAACGTTTTAAAGACTTGGAATCCTCTGCATATGTACTCACTGGAGATGGCAGGATGGTACAAGGGGACTTTCTAAATGCTCTTCTAGGCAGTGCTTCCTTTTTAAGGTGTTTGTTCAGTTTTGTTTTGACAAAATGTTGGTCCTGCCCAGACGTTTGAAGAGCTCCATGCAACATAAGGTACACTTGGCACATTGTTGGCTTATTTAATGCAGCACCCTGAGCTCTTTTTGGAAGGACTTGTGGCCACGTGCACACCAGACTGTGCTCCCAGGGAGCGGGATGGGCATGGATACAGGGCTGGAGGGGTGGATTAGGCTGAGCAGTGAACTGGGCTTATCCTGCGGGCAACACGGCTTCAAGTTATTCCTGGAATGACCGTTGCCATGTTTTGCTTCATCTCTCCTGAAAATTCATTTTGCTGGGGAAAAACAGCTTTATCAATGCCAAGATCCTCCTGGTGCTGCTTGGGGGTGGGATCAGACCCTGTCCTCCATCGTTCCTCACGTGCCTCCTGTCCTTGCAGGCGTGAATGACAGAGGAGGTGCCCCCGACTGCACTGACGGACGTGAACCTGCGCCTGCTGTGCCACGATGACATAGACACAGTGAAACAGCTCTGTGGAGACTGGTTCCCAATAGAGTACGTCACTGGCTCGGGGGGATCCGAAACAAAGGCTGGGAGCCTGCACTGCTCCAGTTTGGAGCTGACTCCAAAGGCTCTGCAGCCATCTGGGCTGTTGCCAGGACAGCAGCAGGTTCGGAATCTTCTGTGCGCTCTGCTGGTGTTGCTGTACCAGCCCTTTGCTGCCTGTCCTGGAGGGGCCTGCAGGCATCAGAAAGTTCCTGTGTGCAGGTTGTGGCAGGAAAGTGGGCTTTGGGAAAGACTGTGAGTGAGGTGGGGAAAGGGGCACACCTCCAGGAGAAAGGACAGCATCCCTGTGCTTGTGAGAGGAAAGTTGTGTCCTGGAGCGTGTGCCGAGGAAACGCCCTCAGAGCCAAACCAAACCAACAGGGAGCAGCTGCTCCTGAGGGATTGTCCTTCTGAATGTCCCAGGGGAAGTGAGCAGTACCTCCCTGTGTCCTCAGCATCACTGTTGCTCCCACAGGTCTGGCTTAAAGCTGATCTCAGCCTGTCCCAGGTCAGTTCCCCAGGCCCCCCGTTTGGTAAATGCCCAAAAGCAAAAGCACAGGAATGAGGACCTTTTCTGGGGAACAGTGACAGATTTCTGGCCTAAAGCGTCCAAAGAAACCACAGCTGTAGGCTTCAAGGGTTTTTTTTTCTTTAGCTTTGTTGAGAAGGCTTATAGAAGATTTAAGCAGATTATAATTAAGATTGGATAAAATATAACAAATCAGCAAAAGCATTCATAATATTTTGAGCTTGTAGATTTCTTTTAAATGCAAGGCTGAACTCTCATTTTGAAATAAAAGAGTACCCCAGTCTCCCTTTTGTATCTGCAGAAGGAGGAGGATATTTGGAGGCTGGTGGTGTGATTTATTATTTTTTGTTCCAATATGCAGCATTTTTTTAACATGTGTATCAAAGCAATGAGATCCTTACACTTTTAGATGAGGGCAGATGGATCTTGCATTTAAAAATAACTTGCTAAAGACGGAATTGAAAGCTCTGGGCAGTGAATGCAAAACAAAAACGTGGTTCTCTTATCAAGGCAAGGAGGCCATTACATGATGCCATTGTACCAGTGGGGGTGCAACAGCTGTTTGCATGTCAGCATGTGGGGTTTGCATCCTGAAACATTCCTGGTTTTCCTTCCTTCCCAGGTACCCTGACTCATGGTACCGAGATATCACTTCCAACAAGAAGTTCTTTTCCCTGGCAGCCACGTACAGAGGCTCCATCGTGGGCATGATAGTGGCAGAGATCAAGAGCAGGACGAAGGTGCACAAGGAGGTACGTCCCTGCACTGAGCTCCAGTGACAAAATCCACCTCTTGCCTTGTTTAACAGGGGTGGGACCTGCTTGGGGTATTTTTTTTTTCCCTTTCTATTCAGACACTTGACCCTGAGTTAATTTAGGGAATGAAGCATGTGCTGATTTCCAGCTAATGGAGCCTGGGTGGGGGGATGTGTCTGAACACAGGAGCCTGGTGCCACAGAGTCTCTTCCTGCTGCAGCTCATGGCCTGATGGGAAGCTGAGGGATCAGATCAGGTGTAATCCCAGGTACCTGTGCAGGAGGCATTTAACTGTTGCCTGGCTGTGCTCAGTGCCCCTGGTGACTGCAGGATGTGTAGCTGTGGGAGAAGAAACCTCTTCCTTTCTTACTGTAGAGCTTTCTCAGCTGTACAGGGAGTGTCACTGGTGACTTCCTGCAGAAACCCCTCCATTTTCACAGTCCCTGTCTTTTCTCCTGTGCCTCGGGAACCAGCCTGCAAAGAGCTTGGGCTTCAGAGATAATACAGCTTGGAGGCCAGGAGAGACAACACAGTACAGCAGAGAGGCAGAGAAGATGTCACTGAGCACTTCTCTGTGGGAGAAGATCACTAAAAAAAAGCAGGGGTGGTGCAGAGGGTGCATAACCCCTGAGAGGCCATCAGTGTTGTGGTTAAACAATAATCCCAACATTCACAGGAGCTGAGCAGCACAGGTCTCTTCACTTTAGCTGGTTGGCTTCACCTCAGAGCTCATCCAAGTCAGAAGCTGCACCTTCAGCAACTCTAACAAAAGGCTCTTGTCCCAGCCAAGCTGGAAGCCAAAGGTTTATTCAGTCACTGCTCCAGGCAGTTGGGCTTGTGGAACGTGCTCCTTGTCCTCTACAGCAGTGCAGGGATGTCCAGCTGACACAGAGCTCAGGTGCAGCTTCCAGGCCATGAGGAGCTCCTGGGTCGATCTGACACTGGTGGGTGATTCCAGAACTGGCACTTTGAATCCTTCCTGGTAAAGAAAGCCAGTCTGTTCTGGCCCTAAGCCCACAAGTAATGTTTATAGTCAGGAAACACCATGATTTGTTCTGTGTCTGGGAAGATGATGTGAAAGTAGGAATAGCCCCAAAGGAACTATGCTTGGATGAACTTCCTTTCCAAAAACTTCAGCTGAGGCTGTTCAGTGAAGAGAAGATTCCTGCTTTAGCCTTGTTTTCAGGTGTTCCAGTACAGGATTTCTGTTTTCTCCTGTGCCTCCCCAGGTGCCCAACTAAATAACTTGTCATATTTCCACTCAGGATGGAGACATCCTAGCTTCCAATTTTCCTGTGGACACTCAAGTTGCTTACATCCTAAGTCTTGGAGTGGTGAAGGAGTTCAGAAAACATGGAATAGGTAAGATGCTGCCAAGTGATGACTGTTGCCCTCGTTTGCCACGTGTGGCCAGTGAGTGTGACTGAAGGAGCTCCAGCAAATCCCTGTAGGAAAGGCTTATCCTGACTGATACCAGCAGGTGGGAAGGTGAAGCACCCACATCTCCTGCCTGGTGTCAGTGCAGCTGCACTGAGACCTTTTTACTGGTGTGCAAATATTTCCAAAGAGCATGGGGCTTTGTCCACCTTGCTCCCAGGGGCCAGCTGAGCACGCCAAAAACTCAGAGTCCTGCTGCACAGACTGACTGGAAGTGTGAGAACTTCACCCTGGAGAAGGGTTTGAAATTATTTTCTCTCATGGGTATCAGCAGCCTGATCCCTGAGGCAGAAAATAGAGCTGCTTTTAAGCTTTCGGCTTCCACAGATAGAACAAACAGTTAGAAAACAACAAAGGGAACTGGAAAAAGTGTAACTTGGGCCTGGTTAGGTCTCAAAGGCCTGGGCAAGTGAGCTCTGAATGTCTGGTGCCACATGCAGCGTTCCTGCAGCCATTTGGAATCCTGCAGTTCAGGAAGGATTCACCTCTGCCCAGAGCAGGGTGTGCTCTGTCACCAGATGCTGCCCTTCTGGGGCCATTTCAGGTGGGATCTGTGTCTCTGATCTGCAGAAGGGAACAGGCCAGGTTTGGCAGCGTGAGCCCAGGCTGCACATCTGGGATCTCTTCAGTGGATACAGGTGTAACTCAGTATCTCTGAGTCCTCCCTTCTCCCCCAGGTGTGTTTGGAAAGGGACAAACTGATAGGATGCACAAAGAAATGACCAGAGAGTCCTCAGAGAGAGCACTGTGTTTGAATCTTGCATTGAAATGCCACTGGAGAGAAATTTTCTGGACAAAGAAGGAAATAGCAGCACAGAACGGTGTTCAGAGAAGGTGGTAAAGGGGTATTCTATAAAATTGTGGTGGGTTTGAGTCTCCTTTCAGTTTCCAAGTCCTCATTTTTTTTCCCAGCTCCATCTTGCTGGAATTTTCTCCCATCAGAGTCAGTATTTCCTGCATCCATTACATCCACACAGCATGTTACCATCCTCTCTCAAAAACTTTGAACTTGTACCTGTAGCAACACAGCCTAAAGAAGCTGCTGCTGCTTTTTCTGAGACCCTTCTTTTGAGAGGTTTTCTCCTGGTGTTTGAAGCTGAAGCCTTTCATGCAGGAGGCTCTTCACCCCAGGCATGCTGCTGAGCACTAAAGCTCTGATTTTATTCTGGAAGACAGGAAAAGGTTTTTGGTTTCTAGTTCTCTGCTATTCTTAAACCAGAGGGCAGCTGGATTTCTGTGAGGTTTCAAGACTGGAATATGTCATAACTAAACTGAACTGCTCTATTGGTGATGTCTCTCAGTGTCTTTTTGGGTTTGGCTGATACAAATTCTCATTAAGTGTCAAATGACCATGAAGTCAGTGCTGTTGACAGCACTGAAATGCTGGAAGTTGTGCAGGCCCTGGGGATTGTGCAAGAGCAGCAGCCACCTCACCTGTGTTATTAGTCAGGCTGATCCTTTAGCCTGGTGTTACCACACCTGTGGGAGAAGTTCCCGTGCAGGTTCTGCTGGGTCTGCCATGCCGTGCTGAGGTGGTGTGGATCAACCTCCAGGTCTTGTCTCTTGGGGCTGGAGTATCCTCTGTGCCCTCCTCTGCTTTTTCCTGCTGGCTGCACCAAATCCAGGTCTCTGCTCTCTTCCTTAGAAGGGATCCTCAAAACCCCCTAGTTCTTAGATTTTGAGTTTGGCAGACACAGGGCAATAACCTGCTTGTGAAGCTCTGTGTTGACACTCTGCTGTTTTAAATGGCCTTAAAATAAATAAATGTGTGGGGTGGAACTGATACCATTGAAAATGACTCAGTGACCTTTCCCAAAGCTGGGAGCTGCTCCACTGGGGATGGGCAACATTGTCATGATAAGTCCCATGTCTGGCTCATCCTTGTGGTTATTGAGTCAGAGGTCTGTGTCAGCTGGGCCCCACGAGCCCTCATGCCAAGGAAGGCTCCACACTGTGATCCTGCTGCTCTTCCCTTCCACAGGTTCACTCTTGCTGGAGAGTTTGAAGGACCACATCTCCACCACTGCCCAGGACCACTGCAAAGCCATCTACCTGCACGTCCTCACCACCAACAACACAGCAATAAACTTCTATGAAAACAGAGACTTTAAACAGCACCACTATCTCCCCTATTACTATTCCATCAGAGGGGTCCTCAAAGATGGCTTCACCTACGTCCTCTACATCAACGGCGGGCACCCACCCTGGACAATCTTATATCCTTTACCTGCTGAGCACAGGCCAAGCCATGTTTGGGGTTAACAACAGCAACCCACCACAGTGTGGGGACTGCTGCCTGCTCAGAGACGTGAGTTTAACCTGAAGCTGGAGGGAAGGTGATGATAGAGGGATCCACGTGTCCCCAGACTCCCCCAGCTCCTCTGGGAGCAGTTCAGGGAGTCAGTGTAGGATTTTTGGAGCAAGTTTGATGCCAGTGGTAGTGAATGCTGGTGTTAGGCCAAAGTGCTGGGCGTGCTTTGGCTTGTGGGGTGCAGGATTTGGCCTGCATGGAACATGGCAGAGAAACCATTGGTCTTGCTTCCTGTAACTTGGGATCCCCTGTGAGCCTGGCCTGGATCTCAGCAGGCTGCTCTCACATTCACTGAGGGAGTTTGTGTCAGGTCACCAAATCATGGAAACTTGATCTTTCCCAGGTGTAGCTGGTCAGTCCCAACCTCCCAGGGCAGGGGGATGGATTGCCATCCCCACAGGAACTTGCCATGGAATGCAAAGAGAACTGGCAGCTGCTTAGAGGAGGTATTTCCCACACAATTGGAGCCAGCATTCCCAAACTGCCATCTTTTACAGGGGAGCACAGACTTGCTTTTGATAGACAGGGGGTGGCAATGAATGCCAGGAGCAGATCTGAGTGAGCAGAGCAGCTTCCACTGCACACGCAGCAGTTTCACGTGTTTCTTAAGTCACAGTGAAACTGTTTTTGTCCTTAACTGGTGACCACTGACTACCTACAGCACATTGGATCCACACTAGCCAGCCTGAGCCCGTGCTCCATTCCCCAGAGGATATACAGGCAAGCCCAGAGCCTCCTGTGCAGCCTCCTGCCCTGGTCTGGCATCTCTGCCAAGAGCGGCATCGAGTACAGCCGGACGATGTGACCGCGGGGTGTGCGGGAAGCCCAGGTGGGTACTGGGGACAGCCCCTTCCTGCCCCATGGCCACAGTGTTGAGTGGGAGCATCCTGCTGCTGTGGAGTGCCTGGGCAGCACTGTGCTCCAGCCTCCAGCCAGTGGCCGAGCTCCTGCTGGTTTCATTTGAAGGGAATTTGCTTTCCGATCTTGTTTACTTGAGCCCAGAGCCCAACAGAAGGTGGAACGTGCTGTCCCTCTCCTTTTCCCAGATGTTGGAGCAGTGTGCAAGACCCACAGTGACTGAGCCCTCAGTGTCCCAGCCCAAGACCTGGAAGCCCATTTGCTGGCAGTGCCATTGCACGTCTCTGACATTCCCAGCACTGTGGCTCCCCTGCACGCTTGGAGAGACCCATCATTAACACCTGGCTTCCCTACAACCTGTGCCCTCTTTTCTTTCCATAGGATCGTTCCTCCTTCCACGGGACCCTCCCGGCTCTGCGCTGGCTCCGGTGATGACAGCTCTTGGCCAGTGACCCCGCCCCTGGGCGGGACTCGCTGTTCCACAGGGACTGACATTGGGCAGACTTCACCCTGGGGCCCAGCCGTGGGCTGGGGTGGGCCTGGGTGTCTGTCACCACTCCGTGTGCATGTTGCACTGTCCCCACCACCTCCCTCGCCTCCAGTTTGCTCCTTCCATACACGTGGGTTCAGCTGCTGCTCCCACTGCTCCCAGAGCAGCTGAGGGAGGGTCAGGAATGTGCACTGAGGAACCACTGAACGGCTGGCAGGGGAGAGTCGTGCCCTTGGTGCTGGGGAAAAGGGAGCTGGGTCAGGGGAAGGGCACAGTGAGAATCATGGTTTGGTCCTCCCACATCAGCTGCTCGTGCTTCCTGAGGGTAACCTGCAGGGAGAGTAACTGCCTCACATGAGAAACTACCCAGCCCCACCACCCTCTGGAGTGAGGTACAAAGAAGTGTAGAATTCAGGATGCATCGAGTAGAAGGCAGGGAATGAAATTGCTATTTCATAGTGAAATATATATGTATTATAGTGTATAGATCTTTCTGCCTCTGTCCAAGTTGGAATGTAGCAGGGGAGGGGAGCTGGGGGTGTAGGGCCTGATCCAGAGCCCATCTCCTCCCCTGTATGTGCCCTTCCTTGGCACCAGGCTCTTGCAGGATCTGGAGTGATGGAATGTGTGCACAGATCACAACAGCTTTTCCTTGCTGAGGAGGATGCCCCCAGCTGCTCGCTGTGGTGGTCTGGACTGTGATCTGCCCTCCCCTGGGGCTGTGCTGGGCAGTGTCCTGGCTGCAGGACCCCTCCAGCTCTGGGCCAGCTGGGCCTGAGCCTCTGCTCCCTGGCAGCTCCTGTCCAGCCTGTGTGGAGACTCCAGAGCTGCAGCCAGGCCATGGGCCCTGCTACATTCCCATGGCAAATCCTCCTTCCCTGGCTGAGGCTCTTCCCCTGCTCAGCACCATGTTCCTCACTCCCCTCCCGTTGTGTCACTGGGGCAGAGGGGTCCAAGCTGCAGCTGGTGCAGGGCCTGGATGTGCTGGCACTGCCAGCTCTGGCAGGGGCAGGGCAGGACCTGGGGGTGACACTACAGGTCAGGCTGGGTCTGAGAAGACCTTGCAGATGGGATGGCCCCAGAAAGCCCTGTCAGTGTCTGAGCCCCTGGGGTGGGAGGTCATTAATAAAGGGGTGCAGGAGGGGAGGGTGCTGTGTGTGACAAGTCCCAGGACAGCAGGAAGCCCCAGGGGCTGGCATGGACCTTCTGGGAGGTGCTGGTCCTTCTGGGGCTCAGAGGTGTAGCCCAGTGACTGATACAAGGTTAAAGGAAGAGTCAAACTGGTGCTGGTGGAAAGTCCATCCTTTGAGACCTCTGAGCCCCAAGATGCCAGCGCTGCCTTCAGAGTGGGCCTCTTT
This sequence comes from Pachyramphus minor, assembly GCA_013397135.1. Taxonomy (NCBI): domain Eukaryota; kingdom Metazoa; phylum Chordata; class Aves; order Passeriformes; family Tyrannidae; genus Pachyramphus; species Pachyramphus minor. The sequence continues at coordinate 17,101 of VYXB01006433.1, forward strand.
CACCCCATCTCTCTCTGGTTCCTCTCCAGCAGTGCCAGTGGCACTGGGCAGGCAGCTCCTCCCCCAGCAGCAGAAGGGGCAGGGGCACAGTGACCCCTTCCAGCCCCAGTGCTTTCCCAGGGCCCCTGATGCACCTTCCAGCCTCAGTTCCACAACACCCTCAGTTGTGCTACCACTTTTCAATCTGGGGTATTTTCACTTATCCACTTTTTAACTAAACACATCTGTTGGTTTAGAGAGTCTTTAGCAGCCCAACCCCTTGGTTTTCCTCAGCACTTGCTTTCTCTGGACCAGAATGAAGCTCTTTCTCTCCTGAGTGCCTGGCACTGATGTGTGTGTGTCCCCCCTTTCTCTGCTCCCCCTTACACAACCCCACTCCAGTCTTGCAGCACTGGAGCACATCCCCAGGGGAGCTGTGACTGGTCTGTGCCCTCCTGCCACCCTGCCCTGAGGCATTAGCCCTGTCCCCACTTGGCAGCCCGTTATTTATTGAAGAGCCTCTCGCTAAATGTCTTCAATTAAACCAAATCTCTTTTCTGACTTGTCTGTCCCTGCACAGGAACCATCTGACTGCTCTGGTCCCGACCTTGTGCTGGGGGTGCCCACAGACCCTCCTCATGGGGGCTGGGAGGATCCTGGAGGAGCTGCTGCTGTGCCAAGCCAGGGATCAGCTTGGAGCAGGCAGAGGGGCAGGACAGGGCAGAGGAAGCAGATCCTCCAGCACTGAGCCTGCCCTTCCAGGGGTGGGTGGAGGATTTTCCGGAGCCCCACAGGGACTGGGGCTGCTTGCTGGCTGCCCCCTATTTCAGCCAGGACAAAGGCCCCTCAGGCACAGCCAGTGCCCAGGAGATGCTTCAGTATCTGCAGTGACACAAATGGCTGCTCCCAGGCCCCTGCCTGGAGCCCTGGGGTGCATGAGCCTGTCTGGACTAACCCAAAACCTCAACAGCTGCAGCAGGGCAGCACCTGTGCCACCCCACAGCCCCCCTGCCCCAAGGAGCTGCCACCACCAGCCTTGGCCTTGGCCCCATCCTTCACCTCTGGCCCTGGCACAGTCCAGAGCACAAAACCTTGTGCCAGCAGGAGCTGATGGGTGCTGTTCCCTCCCAGCCCTACCTTCCCCCAGCTCTGGGTCCTGCAGGCTCAGCCTCAACCTTCAAGAACAATCCCAACTGCTACACTTTCAGCAAAGCCATTTATTCCACTTTCCTGCTCCCACAGATCTCCAGGTAGGGCCCCACATGAGCACCCCTAACGCCCCAGAGGGAATTCATGGCAACAGCTGCCCTGTTGCACCGGCACCCTGAGAAGGGGCCTGGTCATTGATGTGGGCAGAGGTGCTTGACCAGCAGCCCCATCCCTCAGCTGTGCCCATTGCCAACACAGCCGAGTCAATATGGGGTATTTAAAAAACCAGATGTTTTGTTCCTTAAAAACGAAAGGGGGACCTGACAGCAGCAGTGTGTCCCTGAAATCAAAGCATAATTCTAAGGCTCCGGCGCCCTCACATAAGCACATGAACTCTCTGCAGGGGCTGTGCAGGTTGATCTGGGAAGCTCGCTAAGAGTTTAATGGCCATAAAAATAAATCGCTTTTCCCTGCTTCAGACAAACCCAGACCCTCACGGCTGGGCAGTGGGGTCACGTGGGCAGCCACTGCAGCCCCGGGTCAGAAAGGTAGAAGTCTCTTGGCTCACCCACTTTTACTGGAGCACACACACAGCGGGGTCACTCCATCGCCTCGGCCACCGGCTGCTCCGCCACGGCATCGGCCCCCAGCCCCACCGGCTGCTCCAGCGCCTCGGCCCCCGCCAGCTGCTCTGCCAGGGCCTGGCCCTCCAGCCCCGCCAGCTGCTCGGCCCCCGCCTGCACCGCGCCCGGGTGCTCTGCCCGCTCCGCCAGCTCGTTGCCCGCTTTGCCCAGCTCGTTGCCCGCCTTGTGGCCGTGCAGGTGTCCCGCTGCCCCTCCCGCGTGGTCGATGGCCGCCTTCTTCGGCTTCTGCGTGGCGGCCACTGCCTCAGCCAGCTTCTCCTCCGGCACCATGTTCAGGATCTTCAGAGCGAACAGCAGCTGGAACTTGGCGGTTCCAACGAAGGAGTTGGCCAGGAAGTTGGGCAGCCCGCCCATGCGGTCCTTCTGGGTGTAGAGGGGGACACGGACCATGCCCATCACCTGCAAAGGCACAGGGCGCAGGTCAGCAGGGCCATGGCAGCACCAGCCCCCCCCCCCCCCCCCCCCCCCCCCCCCCCCCCCCCCCCCCCCGCCCCCCACCCCCCCCCCCCCCCCCCCCCCCC
>VYXB01006433.1:21530-70512 GCA_013397135.1 Pachyramphus minor
CCCCAGTGCCCCCGGCTCCCCGCCCGTGCCCCCTCCCTGGCCCCCAGGTGCACTCGGACTCTCGCGGGGCTGCTCCACGTGTTTATTCCTACAAACATAGACGGGGAGGTGGGGGGGACGCGCCCCGGGCCCCCCCGCAGAAGCAGAACAAGGCACACGGCGTGGGCAGCGCCGGGCTCTGCGGGACGGGCCGGGGGTGACCCTCGCGGACCCCCCTCCCCGCGGAGCCCCGCGGCCCGGCCCGGCGGGGAGGCCGCGGCTCTGTCTGTACAGGGGCAGTGACAGCAAAGGGCTGTGCTCGGTGTGTACAAAATATACATCGGTAGTGTCCGTCCTTCACCTGCCCATCGGAACCCAAACCCCCGCCCGGACACCCCCCACGGGAAACACGGCCCCAGCCCCGACCCACCGCCAGGGAACATGCACGGGCTGTGCCGGGACCGTGTCCGGGCAGGGCCGGGGGGCTCCGGCAGGGCCCGGCCCCGCTCACGGGAGGCTCTGCTCGTCCTCCAGGTGCAGACGGGTCTGCTCGAAGAGAAGGGGCTGCATGGGGCTGCCGGTGCCGCGGACGGGGAGCGTCTTGGTGTAGTCGGATGAGCCTGGGAGAGGAGAAGGGCGTTCAGCCTCGGAAACGGGAGTCCTGGGGGCAGAGCAATGGCCTGGCAGCGGCATCGGCCAAACCCTCCTACCCTGGGCTGGCCAAGGGAGACAGGGCTGGAGCCAAGTGCTCCATCCCCTCCGATGCAGGTTTAGCATCAGGGGTGGGACACAGGACACTAAGGGGACAACACACCCTCTGTCACCTGCCTGGGGACACCAGCAGGGTGTTCACGGAGCCCACGAGGCAGCAAAGCCAGTGGGAAGGGCAGGGGTTTCTGCTGCCCTGCCTGGGGTCCTGGCATGCAGGGACAGCAGGGATACTGGTGCCAGGGATGGGAATGGACCCAGGACACAGCCTGGCTGGTTTGCTGCCCCTTCCTTCCCTGCCCCATGGCCAGGACCAGCCACATTCCCAGGAGGGGTCCTGCTGCCCCTCACAACAGTAAAGAAGAATGAGAAGACATACCAGCTTACTCCTCTATACCAACAGAGCAGGAATCAGGACCCAGTGCTGCCCAAGACAGGAGGAAGGAAGGCAGACAGAGAGGGAAGGAGACATTAGAGGTAACTCAGAACAGACTGCGACTCTACGGAAGAGAACAGGCTGCAACGACAACAGTCAGAGGTGAGGACAGCACAGAGCCCCTGGGGACAACACTACCCCACTCCCCAGGAACTGGCCCAGATGCTTCCCCTCCATTGCCCAAAAGCAGGAGCACATTTGGGAGTGCACAGGAGGCCTTTGTCACACAAAAATGACATGGGGTGGCTGCAGCCACTGCAGAGAGGAGAAAGGAGGGGCAGGACAGAGACACAAGGGTGAGGGAGGAGGAGAGAGAAGGTGGGGCAAGTTACCTCTGTGTTATCCCCCCTTGCCCACAGCTCTGCCCACGGGGAGGAAGCAGGAGCCCATGCTCCGGGCAGCTCTTTCCTGCCCCATCCCAAGGCCGCAGCTGGGGCAGGAACACACCCCCCAGACTCCCCAGGCCCTGGAGCCACGAGCACAGCCCCGCAGGCCCAGCCCCAGCAGCAAGGCCATTACCTGGCAGGAACACGTCCACCGGGGTGTCGCTCTCGGACCGTGTCAGGCTCCGGCTCTCGCCGCAGCCACCGTCCTGCAGCACGTCCTCCACCGAGGGTGGGTGGCCACCACCTGCAACCAGCCACAGCAGAGCCCCTCAGCCCCCAGCACAGCCCCAGGGGTCTCCTGGCCAGCACAGGTGCAGATCTTCCACATGAGGAAGCTCCCCGGGCCCCCCCAGCCCCACAGAGGTCCCAGGAGAGCCGGTGAGACTGGCCCAGGTCACAGTGCCAAAGCGCCACCTCTTCACATGCAGGTTCATGGCCCAAAACATGCCCACCACCCCTCTCTCACCCTGTCCTTGTGCCCTCTGGGTGCTGGCTGAGCACTAGAGATCCATCCCAAACACATGGGGCACATCCTGCATGCCCAGGACTGACTGTGCTCCCATCAGGACCCCAGTGGTTCAAGGAAACAGCCCATGGCATGAAAAGCTCTACTTGTGTAGAGCTTAGAGCAAGGTGAGATGCCTGGCAAATAAACCAGGGAGATATGTGGATTTTCCTCTCCCACTTCCCAGAAGAGACCCTGGCACCTTTGCCTGGTTAAGCACAGAGGCTCAGAGGTTTGGGGACTGGATGTTTCTGAGCTCATTTGTTCATTCCCTAATTGTCCCCATCCCACCACAACAGCACTGGACACCAAGCCAAGGTCTGGCTGCACTCACAGCCAGGTTCACACCTACCCTGCTGCACAGGCAAGGCCTCCTCCATCTCTTCCCCTGCCACACTCTGTAAGGAAGGACAGCACAGGTTACTTCTGCAGCTGGAGGCCTTTGCTGTGCCATTCTCCTGCTCTGGCTTTCTCCAGGGAGCTGCACTTGGGACCAGGACTTGTTCCAGGGTAGGAGCAAGGGGCCACCCCCCAAATGCTGTGGCACCATGGGCTGGGATGGAGGGGTTTTACAGCCCAGCAAGACTCAACTCCCACCCCTGCCCCAAACACTGCCCAGGACACTGGGGAAGGTCAGCTCTGACATGGCTCCAACAGAGCGGTTTTCCACTGCCTCTGCTCCCAGAGAGGGATTAGGGGCACAGGGAGTGGCTACATCCTTCCCCATGGAGCCCTAGGGGTAAATAAAGCAGCCAAGGCTCTGGCACCTTCACAAGACACCTCCCCTGTCCCAGAAGCCCCCCCAGCAGAGCTCTGGCTCAGGGCAGCTCCCCAGCAGAGCACACACTCACCTCTGGAGAGCTGGTCTCCCTCAGGACCAGCTCACCCCCGCTCAGCACCGGCTGCGAGTCGGAATCCTCAGAGAGCTTCTCCTCATCCTCCTCGTGGATTGGGGACGAGGGGGACCGTAGTGTGCTGTGTGGAAAGAGAAACTCCATTTGCAGGGAGCCACCAGCACCACAGCTCCTGGAGGATTTGGGGCAGCACAGGCCCACAAGCAGGAGCTCCTTGAATTAACCTCCACAGGCAGTGGCAGCACAGTGGGACTGGGCCAAGGATTGCTGAGCTTTGGCACAGCAACACAGCCTGGACAAACATGCCTTTGCATGGAAAGCAGGAGGCTCAGGTCCCACACTGCTCCTCACACCTTCTGGACTCCCTTCCCAGGGGGAAAACTGGGCTGGAGCACAGTGAGGAGTGCCAGGAACAAACCCAGGCTGATCCTACAGCCCTGAATCCTCATCTACACCCTCCGTCCTAAGGCCAACAGAGGAGCCTTCAGACAACAACTACAGGATCTCAACTCAGCTCTGAAATTCAGGTCACTTCTCTCCCCATTCTTTTGCTGCTGGGGAGCTCCATGGCAAGCTGAAATCCAGCAAGGTTGGGATGTCAAATGCAAATTGAGGGACTAAGTGCATTGGGAAGGAGACATTTCCATCCAAAGTCTTCCCTGTGAGGGTGGGGAGGCCCTGGACCAGGTTGCCCAGAGAAGCTGTGGCTGCCCCATCCCTGGAAGTGTCCAAGGCCAGGTTGGATGGGGCTTGGAACAACCTGGGATAGTGGAAGGTGTGGAAGGGGGCTGGAATGAGATGAGCTTTAAGACCACTTCCAACCCAAACCATTCCATGATTCTAAGATTAAATTCTCCTTGCTAAAAATACCATTTCTTTTGGTGGCACAGCCAGCCTTTAGGAGACACAAGCTGTAACCTCGGGCTGAACACAGGGATGATGTCCCAGCTCTCTCCCTGGCACGAGCACCTGCTGGCCTCCCAAAATCCCACCTCAGCAGCAATGGGACGAGCCAGAGCCCTCTCCTGGTTCCAAGTGTATGGCCACAAGCCCTCAGGGCCTGCAGGAGCAGTGTCCCCTGTGCCCATGCTGACCTGTCTGGAGACTTGCTGCGCTTGCCCTTCTGGTGGCCGCTCTCCAGGGCTCTGTCCATGCCCACGAGCGGGCGGCTGGCGGGAGGGATCCCATCCACCACCCCGGAGTAGCTGATTTCATCGTACAGAGGAGCAGAGGGGATGGAGGGGGAAACGGAGCGGAGCCCGTTCAGCGCTTCCAGCAAGGAAATGGGCTCATAGCCTGGAGGGATGTTGTCAGAGCTCTGTGGGCGAGAGAGACAGGGGATGTTGGGAACTCCCCTGGAAAAGGGAGGCCCTGCTGCCCCCCAAGCCCTGCCCTGCCCTCCCAGGCAGCCCATCCCCACAGCACCTCAGCTCCTTCTCCTGCAACAGCCACTCATTCCCTCAGGGTTGTAAGGCTGATGATGCTCCAGGCAAGTTTCCAGAGCACTGCTTTGAGAGACTGGGCATCCCAGCAGGGGCAGCCCTCTGATGTACCTTCAAGAGCTGGGCAAGGAGGGTGAGAAGGCAGGTTCCTAAAAAGCTGCTATAAAATACATCTGGGTTTTTTTCTCCCAGAAGTTCCTCCAGTGGCTCAGAGACCCTTCCAGCTCCATGAACACCTCACTTGTGCTTCCAGCCACGGAACATGCAGCTGTTTCACAGCACCACCAGTGCCACCAAGACAGAGTTGAAGGAGAGGAGAAGACGTGCACCAGCTGATGGTTCTCAGAGCCTACACCACTTCCACTTCTCCCATGTCCTCCCAGCTGCTAATGGTGGCTCCCTGCACAGTCACCTCTGCTAAAAGGCAGGAAAGGGACCACAGAACCACTGCACCCACAAGGGAGGAGGCAAAGCCACACCAATTCCCATTCCCTCTGTAACTCACGAAGCTGCCAATCCATGGAACCCTTGCAAAGCCATTAAACCAACACTGGTTAAAAATCCTCCTGATCATAAAGATCCTGTGGACTCAGAGACAAAGGGGTTTAGGTTGCAACCCAGGAGGCCATTGAGAGATCAGCCCAGCCTGATGCAAATGAAGAGGTAACACTGCAGCAGTCCAGACTGCATTAAACTGAGCTGTTCCAGCCCTGTGGCCAAAAGCCACCTCCAAAAAACCTTTCCTCTCCAGACAGCAGTTCAGAGGTGCTATTTTGTGGACAGAAAAGTCACAAAGTTCCCTGGCTCATGTTTGGGGCTTTTTCTCCTTCCTGTGCAGACCAGGGCCTGAGGGTTCAAAGGTTGCTCATTTTGGGTTATTGTGGTAAAAGCTCAGGTTCCATGGCTGGAGGAGGATTTCTCAGCCATGGATACAACACCCTCACTGCAAGTTACTGAGCTTTCAAACAACTCTAAGAGACACTGCTCTCTTCCGGGACACTTACACCAACAGGAGCACTGCTGGTCACTGGAGGAGGCTTGCAGAGAGCCAGGTCATGCCAAAATTGCAAGAGCCTCATTACCTGAACCCAGCCTGGTTTTCTCCAGACCTGACAAGCCCACCAAGCCACGTTCCCTGTAACACCAAGCACCTAGGCTGGCTTGAGCAAAAGAAAACCTCCTTGATATCAACAACAACCAGAGTTGTATTTGATGGGAGTACACAGAAGGCACAAACAGAACCTTCCTGGTCTGGGGCTTCCTTCACTTTTCCCTTTCCCAGCTCCTGGTCCCTCACAATTGCCATTCATGCTGTTCCCAGCACAGTGTTCCAGTTACTCAATCCCACACCAAGTCAGAGAGCCCCCAAACAAGACAAGCTCCATCCCTCCTGTTTCTGTAAAAGCAAACCAGCCCTTGCAGCCAGTGTTCCTGAAGGCAAGATCTGCTCCAGCTGTGCCTCTTTGTCTACATCCCAGCACTGGGCTGGAAACCACACCAGGATGTGCACACACCAAACTGCCAAGGGGATGAGACAAGTGCAAGGAAGCTTCTGGGTGAGCCAAGGGGACAGCAGTTTGCCCACAGTCCTATGAAACTGTGAAAATATCTTGGTCAGGGACTATAAATCATACAGGCTCAGGACCTGGGGACAGTCCCTGAGAGCCAGACCCTTGTGACAAGCTGCTTCCACCTTGCTTGTTGCCCACAGGCAAACCAGGGAGGTCAGTGATGATCCGTGCAGGGTGTGGGTGTCTCACTGCCACTGTGGAGGCAGGAGGTGGAGTGTCATAGCCCAGGCAGGGGCACAGGACAAACCCAGCGTGTCAGCAAGCCCTGTGTGTGTGACTGCCACGTGCAGGTGACACCGCGGGAGCCCAGTGCAACCACCCGAGACCACTTACTGTTCTTACTCCCCTCCTAGGCTTCCTGCTGGGCAGGGAGACAGAGCTCACCTTAAGGGGCTTAAAGGGACGCTGTCAAGAGAAAACCATGTTTTAAAGAAGTTGTTCCTTGAGGTTAGTGACAGGAAGAGACACTCAGCATCTCCTCAGCTCGCTGCAGGTGACAGCACCTGCTTCTCCACACACCACGCTCTGCTTCACAGCAACCCTCGTGGTTTCCACCCTGCCCTGTTCCTCAGCCCCAGCTGAAGGCAGCAGGGCTAAAGCACTGCAGAGGGCAGCCTACATGTTTCCCAGCTCCAACCCTGTCATGCCCAGAGTCTGCCACTCTTCTGCTGGGACAGGCCCCAAGAAATCTTCTCGGCCTGAGATTTCTATGGATTTGTTTCCATACAACAGTCTAGTTGTATCACTAATCCAGGACCCCACCATCTCGCAGGTTGACAAGGAAGGCTGCACTGCTCAGGAGGCCCTCGGTGGAGGGTCTGAGCCAACCTCCTGAGGTCCCTGGGACGCCAGGAAGTGCCACCAGACATCAGGCCAAGCTTGATGCACCCACCAGCTGCCTGCTCAGGCTGAGAGCAGCACCCAGGCTTTGTCCCCAGGGCCCCAAGGTACTTACAGAGTGCTCATCGTGGTCAACACTCTGTGCCAAGACAGGGCTGAACGACACCGGCGACAGAGCCCCCGGCTTCTTCCTCACCGCCCGGATCTGCAGCAGGGCACGGAAGGCTAGGAGGGAACACGAGGCAGGTGACTGCACAGCCCAGCAGGACCAGGCCATGCCAGAGCTCCCTGCCTTGCCACAGACACACTGTTGGCATGGGGGAGCTCCCCTGTGCACCCTGAGCACCCCAAAACCGAGAGCTGTGGTCGGGCTTCCAGTCAATTCTGCTAGACAGGGAAGGGATCTGCTGGCTGAAAAAGTCTGGGCACTCAGAGTCCTTGTGGAGAACAGGCACAGTCATGGACATCCTTCAGGCCTGATACTGCACAAGTGTGGAGGCTCAGAGAAGTTGCCCTGAAGGGTGGGTCATTCCAACAGCACAGTAAGAAAAACATGAGCTTGGCCTTGGGAGTGCAGTGCAATCTACAGGATGGGTGGGGGGGCTCATGTAAAACCACTCTGGGCTCATTCAGACCCCACAAAGTTCAGCCCTGGGGTTCAGCTGGCACTGGAAGCACTGTGTCTGCCATGGGCTGTGGTGGTGAGAGGCTCTGCACTGGCTGCAAACCCAGCTGGGGGGTTAGTGCTGTACTCCTGCCTCCAGCACAGAGATCCCTTGGTTCTCCCACCACCACGGCTCTGATCTCCACCCCCTGCCCACAGGCCCATTTTCTATCTGCAGATCTTTAATATTGTTAGTTCCTCTGTGCCAAGGGCGCACACAAACGAGCCAGACGTCTGTTCTGATGCAGCTGTGAGGACTTGCCAGGCATCTCCCTGGTTCTTGTTGCACCCAGCCACTGCAAGATCAGCCTAGAGACAGAGGACAGAGGTGCAAATCTGTCCTTGCTGCCTCTGCACTCCCCAGAAGCAGGTTCCCAGGAACTCTGACATGGGGGCACTTTCCAAGCGAATACACCCTGCTCCCCTGCAGAGGAGATAACGCTGTAACTGTTTTAAGTTGTGCCACTTATAGCCAAAGCTGTCTGGAACTTCCTCGGGTAAGACCTTGCTTTTGGTTACTGTATCTTTGCCGTGTTTGAACTGTTTAGACTTAGTTTCTCAGGCCAAACATCTGTCTTAGGCTCTTTTTTTCTTTTCCTCCAGTTAGAAACAATCAAATACCTCAGAGACCAGGCAGGGGGTAAAACACATGATCTGCCTATTCCAGCAAAAACACAGGCATTTTCTCAGGAGATTCCTATGCCTCTGTGCTTTTGAGAAAAGACTGGAATTCCACAAGTGCTGACTGAGTGTCAAAACAGGTATTTAATTTTTTCCATCTTTTGGGAGCTGAGCAATGCAAGGGTTAAGCAGATCCTCCTAACTCCTGGCAAAGCAAAGGACTCCAAATTGACTTATCTCATCTCTGCCTCCTGATGAAAGCAGAGTTATCAGAATTAAAAAAAAGAAGATAAATCACAGAAAGTACTTGGACAGCCCTCCAGTGGGGCTGGCTGCTGACTGGGCCAGATACCCTCAGGATAAAGCTTCTGCACCCCCTCCTTTGGGGGATTTTCCATTTTCCACACCAGAATTGGCGACATGGCACAGCTCAGAGCACCTTCACCTTCAGGTCCATCCCAGGGAGAGGACGAGTGGCCAGGGAGGCACTGGGCAAACAGCCATTCTCATCTCCAGATGGGAGCAGCAGCAGTGGGATGCTGAGCCTTGGGGTGGGGTGTGTGAAACATGCTCCCTCTCACAGCCTGCACTGCCCTAGGAGGAGCCTGGGAGGGAGGAGGTGCCCGTGTCTCCAGGCACACAGGGACTCACGGAGCCTGCAGATGGGGCAGTTGTTGGCCTGGTAGCGCAGGGTGTCAGCACAGGAGTTGCACAGGCAGAGGTGTCTGCAGGGCAGGATGAGGGTGTCCCGCAGGTCCGACAGGCAAACCACACACTCGTTGCTGTTGTCGCTGTTCTCGTCGTCTGAAGGCTGCAAGGAGAGGGAGAACGTTGGCATGGGAATGGCCAGGGATGTGCCAAACTGCCAAGGGACTCTGGAGCCTGGGGAAATTTCCCACCCAAAAGTGTGTGGTAGAGCTGGCGTTCTCTTTTCTCAGCTCTCAGTGGGGGTTTCTGAAGGAGAGCAAACTCCAGCACACACAGCCCTGCTTGGACACTCCTTCCTCCCAGGGTTCTGCTCCCAGCTCCCTGAAGGCCAGAGGCCAGGGCACTGCACTGGAATTCAGGGCAGAGCTGTCCTTCCCCAGAGCCCCTTCAGGGCAGGCATCCCCTTAGCTGAAGGGTACCAGGAACAAGCTCCTGCCTTCCAGCCTGGTGGCTCCACAGTCAGCGGGGAAGCAAGTTCCTTGGCACTCCAGCCTCTCTTCCCCACACTGAGAGCAGCCCCACAAGGAGCTGGACAGGCAGCAGCTCAGGCTGCCCCGGGGCTGGACAGCACCCGTTCAACAGGAATGTGCACCACACTTGTGTTTCACTCACTCAGAGCCCCACAAACTGGACTGATCAAACTGTTGGTGGGAGGAGAAATGTGCTTCCCAACCACAAGACTGACAGCAGAAAACTCCACAGTCTCCCCACCCACGTCACAGAAGTTGTGCCAGAACCACAATGACCCAGCATGGGGCACCCCCACCTTCACCTGGTCCCACTTCACGAGGTCCCTTTGGTCACCAGGGCCAGACCATGGGCAACCTCGGTGTAAACAGCAACTGTGCTGCTGCCACATGCTCACCCAGCCTGCTGCCTGCCCCATCACACCTGCTGCTCAGGTATTTTGGGAGGGAGGGAGCCTCTTTGCTGCCCCATTCACACAGTTTGCTGAGTACACCAGGAGGAACAAAATGGCCACTTGTCTGACTGGGCCACAAACGTGTGATTGTTGGATCAAAAGAATCCTTACAAGACCCTGGAGGACCCAAAAAGAAGCCTTCAATCCTTTTAAATAGATCCTGTGCAAGAAAAATCTTGGTTGACTTCTCCCTCCTGCCTCTCCAGGTGCTGCCTGTTGGCACAGGCAGATCACAGGATGCTCTGGGAAGGACACTGCACTGCCTGGAGAGGAAATCCTGCTTGTCTTGCTCCGTGGCTACTGCTGTGTTTGCAAATCACGGACTACACACCCTGGAGCTGTATGATCCTGAGGCCAGCACTGGGGACACTCCACAGCCCAGGTGGCAGCAAAGGGCAGCTCTATAAAGGCTAAAGGAAGCAGAAAGCAGGCATGTATCCAGCAGCTGGGATCCAGCAGCAGCTCCTGCCTCCAGATGGGAATGTTTCTGGTTACAGCATTTGCATACACATCCCTGAGGGATGCTGTGCTCTCTGCTGCTGGGGAATGCAGGCTGCTCTCTGGATACTGGCAAGCCCTAGAGAGCTCAGTTTTCTGAAACACTACAGGAACATGCAGAACTCCCAACCAGGAAAACATGAAGAAGCCATGGGAGCAAAGCACAGACACCAGACAGGTCTGCCCTGATGCAGGAAGGCAGCAACACACACACAGAGCTTTCTACAAGCCTTAAAATCCAGTGCTCTGAAACATCCATGGGGCACTGAGACCCTTTTCTCCCAGCAATTCCAGCCCCAAGGAACATCCTCAAGAGCCTCATGCTGCCTAAAATTATCTGAGCACAACTCCACTGACTGTTTGGGCCTTACAGCAGCGAGGACCTGTCACCCCTGGGCCTCTTTGGTGCCTGCAGGAATGACACAGACTTGACAGTCACTCTGGGAAGCACCTCCCCATTGCTCTGACTCCCCATGTCAAAATGTCTGAAAGCAGAAGGTGCAGGCTGCAAACCCACAGCTCAGGAAACATCTTTACCTTGGTCTCCTGGTTGTTCTTGTTCTCGATGCCGTAGATCTCCTGAAGCAGGTAGCTCACCCGGTCCACCTGAGGGGAGAGGACAATAGTTGCAGTGCCAGCTGCTCTGTCATTGCTGTTTTGTGACCACCTTCCCTCCCTCCCCATGTCAAAATGTCTGTGTTACACCCACAGCTTCCCTATAGCAACATGGAAGATAATCAACATTGCAGAGGACAGAGAATGAGAGTGGAGAGTGACTCTCTCCTTGCTCAAAAAGTGCTGCCCACCCTGCCTGGTGTGGGTAGGAAGCAACAAAAGCGGCCAGCTGGGCTATCAAAACAATCTGAAAAACAAGTACTCTGCTTGTCTCAGAGATCAAGAAGGAATACACACCCATAGCTCAAATAATCCAGAGGCAATCAGCCTTCCACAGTCCTCCGTGGAAGTAGTGCTTAACTTTAACCAAGATGAACTTCCACCCATTTCTACAACCTCAGCAGAGAGAGGCTGTGCCAACAGCTCCTCACTGGCTTCCCCAGAGCAGGATGTGTTGCTTTGCCTGCACAAAACCTTGCAACAGGTAAAAGGGTTGCCAGGTACCAAACAGACACATGTCACAAGCAGGGGAAGGAAACACTTCCCTGCCATCTCCATGTCCAGCTGACAACATGCAGTGAAGCCAAGCCCCCAGGACCCCAGTGCTACAACAGCTGTCAATCCCAGGGCTTCTGGCTAACTGGCCTGTCCCCTCTCCTCTAGTCAAGCCAGGTGCTCAGAAGAGCAGTGGCTTTTCCATGGGACTCCAGTGCTGCAGGTGATGACACATGCCAAGAAGGGGGCAGGAGGGAGCTGTATCCAGCCCATCTGCCAGTTCAGCTCTGAGCTGGCACATGGCAGTGTTAACACATTAATTCCAGAGTCTCCCTGTGTAACTCAGTGTGCAGCTCACAGACAATCTGTTCTAGGCCTGCATTTCATGGCAATGAGATCAGCTGCTGGACTGCTGAGCAAAACCCTCTGCAGCAGCTCACAGCTCACCCAGGAAGTCTGGGGACAATTATGTGGGAAACAACCTTTTGTAACTTGGCATTTCAAAGAGAGCCTTGTTACAGCATCCTGACTCCTTGGAGGATCCCCATGAGTGATGGTGAGTGCAGGAGTGGTCAGCTCAAAGCAAAGAAGAGGTCAGGGAGGGAGAGATCAAAGTCTCTGCAGGAGCCTGCATTCCTTTTAACTGCTTTCCTCTAAAAATCCTGAGAAACTCATGTCCCAGCAGGGAAAGGGTGAGCAGTGCAACAGCTCTTACTAGAAAAAACTCTAGGTTTTAAAAGAGTAGGAGTAATTAAGGAATAGGTGATTGCAGACAGTGCAGTCCTTCACCTTCACCCTTCTCCAACCCATCCACACCTCATCACCCTTCCAAAGGCTTCTGTTGCTATTTACAGCCTCACTGGATGCACACAGGAACCACTGGCCAAGTCCAGGTTATGTTTTTCTGCTTATCCATCTGTTTGTATTCATCCAGGCTGAATTTCTGTAAACAGGTACTTACACTATAACTGAATACAGTACAAAGCAGTTCAGCCCATGGGCTGCTGCTTTCTGCTCCCAAAGAGCTTTAAAGGTTGATGCCCACAAAAGGTACCCACAATCCTGGCAATGGCAGGGAGGGGAAGACGTAAGAAAAGCGGGGATGACAAAGAATGTACAATGTTATAACATGGTTTACTCCAGACACAGACTCTACACCTCTGCTCTATGCTTTTAAGGGTGCAGATGCCATCTCAGTTTCAGTGGTACTGTGTGTTCTTTAACAAGAGCTTCCTTCTATTCCAAAAGCCCCAGGAGAGAACTTAGAAATGTTACATTTTACTAACTGCCAACAAAAAAAAAAGTACCCACAACTAAACACTGAGTGGGAAGGTTACATGCTCTGCCAGTAAAGACAGACAAGCACTCAGTGTTTCACTGCAGGAGTCAGCTAACCAAACTGTGGTAGGGTGGGAACTTCCCTGGAGAGCATTTCCAGCAAGACAGCCCTCCATGTGGGGAGTCTGGAGTGCTGAATGGAGAAGGATGCACACACTGCCCCAGTCTGCACAGTAACCCAACATTAAACCCCCTCCCCCAAAAAACCCCCAAGCAGGATAAGTGAGTGGCTTTTAATCAGCTGACAAACACTCTGATCTGAAAGATACATGAGAAAGAGGCACTGCTGGCTTCACATCGCTCTGCTCCATCTTCCAGCCGAGACACAGCTCTCCTGGATGTTCCCACAACAAACCTGCCCTCACACACTTGACAGACTCCCTTCCAAAACAGTCTCTGATTCTATTGAAAATACTTGTGAGACCCAGATTGATCAACCAGCCAGAGACTGTGCTGCAACACAGCCAAGGGGAGCACCAAGGAAGAGAGGGGAGCACAGGCCAGTCTGGGCTCAGAACAGATGTCAGGCTGGAGTGGCAACTCCTGCACCAGTGGCACTGGGATAATGCTCTGGGAGAGAGGCCAATATTGCCGTCAGATATCCAATATGGACAGGCCATGAGTCTCTTCACAGAGCTGGAGAGTTAGAAAGTGAATTAACAAATGCCATTTTCATATATGATTACTGACACTGTTTGTGGCTCTCTTCTGATCTGGGGACTGGAAGGAATATCCTAGAGCAAGGAGTGTCTTATTAAAGTACTTAATGACCTTCGAGGTAGTAAAAGGTTTTTAATTCAGATCAGTAAACCTTAACATCATGAGCAGTCAAACATTTAAAGCAGAAACACAGCACACGCCTAAGGGTGAAGGGATCAACCACTGAAATCTCATCTCTTTCTCCAAGACATTTCAAGCTGATCCTTGCAGCAGGCTCACTACTAGAGTTCTTTTCAGAAGCTGAAATCCTTGGCACTCTTACCAGTTTGCAGTTGCTTATGTATTTTTGTCTATGTGGGACTGAATGTAATTTCAATCTTGATGAGGCACTACCCAGTTTCTGCACATCACACTGGGATTGGATACAAAAGGGCACCATTTAGGGCTGCCAGCAGCTCACTGCCCTGGCCTGTGGTATCTGAGCTAATGAGGTGAGAGCTCAGGCTCTCAGAGAACACCAAACCTTCCCACTGGGTACACTCAGGCACCTGTGGGACACCAGCAAGTCTGTAACCAAGAGCAGACAGAAAACAGGTACTTACGATCTGCTTCTGTTTTAAGGGCTTCACAGAAAAGCTGCCATCAACGTGCTGTGAGGGCAAAAGAAGGAAACTCATTAAATAGCTGAAAAATGAAATAAAATAAAAATTTGATTAAGCAAAGTAAACTAAAACAGAGTTTACTCTGTTCTGAACTCATGTTCAGAGTTGGTGTGTGCTAGCTATGGGGAGGGGAGGGTGTGTATAACCAGGACAGCCTGGATGGCAATCCCTCCCAGCAGAGTTAGTGGAATGGGGTATTGGAGCACACCTTGCCTACTCCAGTGCAGAGTCAGACAGACTTGGCTCAAGTTAAACCTTGCTGAAGTGGTCAGAGCACACACAAAACTCCCCTGGCACACTGGGTGCTTTCAGGTTGCAAGTAATCCAACTGGGTGGAGACACTTCTGCAGCCAGTCCAGCAGGACTTGGCAGGGGATGTTTGTTAATATCCCAAATAACATCCAGTGACAGAGCCACTCTTGAGGCCAAAGCCTTGATAGAGCAAGAGGTTGAGAACAAGGTTTGTCCACTGGACGGAGTCAGGACCAAGTCACACGTGCTCCACATCCTCAGAGCTGTGAGCCTTTCACATCCTCAGTGCCAGCAGGCACAGCTGGAACAATCCTGTAAACCCTGGGGCCAGAACTAGTGATGCCAGTTCTACTTTCCCCATCATGCACAAGGGCCACTAAAAAGGAAGAAATCAACCCCCCTGCCACAGTCTAGAGAGCAGCAAAGGAGACTCAGGGGATCCTCCAGCAGGTCCTGCTGCTGTGAACAGCTGCAGACGTGCATCTGTTTGCTAAAGGAGTTTCAGAAGGAAGGAACTACAACATCACACCAAAGACAGAACAGTCCTGTTTTCAGGCAAACAAATCTCTGCCTTTGGAAGAGCTGCAAGGTCAAACTACACAAAGGATCAAGGTTGTAATTCTGATCTTAAAGATACATATAAATAGCAAGTTACCAGGTCCTGCTGGTCTGTCTGTCCTCTGGGGGATCAGCAGTGCTTATTAGCAAGGACCTCCCCTGGATTTATGGACCTACACTTCAAAAGCTGCAATTATTCTAAGGATGGGGAACATATTTTAATCAAACAGGGAGGATGAACTCAACATGTACCCTGCCTGTGACTTTTTATTAAAAGTGAGATTTTAATCTTGTTCTGAGCATTCAGTGGAAGATGAGAAGAAGTGGCTGAACTATGACTGAGGGATTCCAGCGTGTTTTGGTTTTCCACATCAGCCAGAGGAAGAAACTAGAATAACATCCCTGCCCTAATCCCAGGGGTGCTGCAGCTGCCCATCTCTAACTGCCAGGAGTAAAACTACCTATAGAGCCAGTGCTCAGAACAACCTTTCTAACACCGGAAAACTCATTTTCTCCACAGATCAAGTTCAACAAAAAGCAACCTAGGACACTTAAAGCATCTTCCAGCCCCATGGCTTCCTTAGGACTCACTGTGCTTCCCATGCCCTCTGACTCAGCTTTTCACTATCCACATTATCCACCTGGGAGGAAGAGAAGGAAGGCCTGGCAACTTGCTCGGGGATACGAGAGGAACTGAGTGGATGGAGATACCAAAGTCAGCCACGTGCCAGGCTGGAAGTGGGGAATTTCCAACAGCACAGCACTGACACTGCTCCCTCTACATGCCCAGCTCTGCTCCAGCATCTCATGCTTCACCTCAGCATGTCACCACAAGAATCACCTGCCCAGGGTATGTGTGTGCAGTGTTACCACAGTCAGATACGTTATGGTGTAGTTATGGATCTTGCAATTCTTTTGAGGGTCCAGTTACCATGGGAAGAGAGAGTTTGTTATCAAGGCTTGTTCATACAGCTTGGCTTGGCCTTACCATGCAGGCAGTGGTCACAGTGGTCTAGACACAGCAGATCCAGTTCTGCCCTGGAAAACTGCACGGTAACAGCCATGGACAACACCTCCCACCCTCTCCCCACACACAGGAAACAGCGGCTACAATTACCTGAGTGACCAGCTCAGGTACAAATGATAATTACAAGCTGCACAGGAGCTGCTGCAAGAGATTCTTTGTACACCACCACCACCCAGGAACCAGCCAGGACTCTGTTGGGCTAAGTGTTACATAAATACAAACTAATGACCCGTGGAAATGTTTACATACACAAGGACAAAGGGAAAAAAGAACTCATTTACCTTTTCAAAAGCAGCCAGGAGAACATGGGCGTGACCAGTGACCTCAACCACCACTGCAAAAAGGGAAAAAGAGCAGACCTGGTTAAACCCTGTAAACAGCACGAGCATAAAAATCCCCTGAGAGTTGCATTTTAGTCCACTGACATTTCTGAACTGCTATCTGTACTATTTTTCATCTCTCCTGCATTCAAAACTTATCTTGTCGGGTTGATTCATCTCACTGGGCTCTGTGGTGGGCCCTACACAGCCACGCCTTCTTGGGTGCTCCACACTATCCCCCTTGGTTTTCAGAGGTTGTAAAAGGGAAAGTAAAACAAAGCACTCAGTGGGATTCTGCTCCCCCTTCAAATTCCTGGGTTTAATTACCTGGCAGATCCCAGGTAATTATTATTACTGATATAATAATCGCAGATCCATCTGGTTTAACAGCAACTGGCAGCACTTCCAGCTCTTATCACTTTATTCCACTCTAGTCAGACAGGCTTATAAGACATTTATTTCTCATACCAGCTCCAGCCACTGAAACATTTCTACCCAGTTGTCTTTCTCCCCCAAAGATAAACATCACATCTTCCCTCTTCCAAACTCAAGGGCTCCTTCTCAATCCAACAGCACTGGGAAGGGGCTGTCAGAGGTTTCAGTAGTGCATTCCTGGCTCCCTCAGCAAGTAGGGAACAGGGGAGGTGAGGTACAATCCCAGTCTCACTCAGGACTCTAAGGTTCTGTTCAGTTCCAACTGGTTGGGCCCTTTTGCTTAATTCTGTTCAGACTCATCATATGGAAATGGGAGGCAGAGGTGGTGGAGCAGTCACAGAGGGAAGGGAAGGCACGGAACCACCAGGCAATTTTATTAAACACGAGCAGTTACAGGCCAGCTGTAATTTTCCAGATGCTCCAAACACACAAGGCCAGCTCCTTCCAGGCCCATCAGTTTAAAAAAAAGAACCAAAATGCACAACAATTTCTTCAAATCTTGCTCAAGTGTCACATATTTTTGTGCTGATATCCTTTCCAGGAGAGGATTTAAAAGCAATTGCCTCTCCAGGTTATTAAAATAGATGAGAGTACATTATTGGCTAAGACTGGGCATGGTATGTGCATAAATGTATGCTTCCCATGCTGCCTCCTGTTCTATTTTTGATCCTTCTAGACATGCCCAACATTAGAGAGTACAAATACCTTGCCAAAAGTCCCATAAACAGAGGAAGGTGTTTTATATTATGGTAAAGACATATACACATATGTGGATTTTACTAACAGCGCCTGAAATCATTAAAAATAGATGCACTTTACAAGTAATTTCCTTTATGTTGCACTGTGCTTTGTTAGTCACACTTTAAATTGGTTCATCCAGTTCTATTTCAGTCTGCTTGGAAGACTGTAAAATAATGTAATGGGTTTCTGGGCTTTTTCACATCTACAGCATAAGAAACTGTGCAAGTGGCTGACCTGAACAATGTGATCAACAATGGATTTTTTCCTTCCTAATTATCTTACATTTTGTAAAAAATGTCACAGAAGTGAAATGCTGGTCCTGCTGACCACAACACCCCCTGATTTCAGAGAAAATGTGGCTTCCTTGAGCCCTTTTCATTGTTGACAATTCATGTGAGTGCAAACACGTGGAGCCCAAAAGGACACACCCCACTAAGGGAAATACTGTGCAAGGTGAGTAACAATCTAAATATTTACTGGACTTCCCTCTCCAGAGCAACAATCCACTTCAAAAATAATTACAATTATTAATTATTTTAAAATAATCAGGAATGATTTCCCCTCAAAAGTTACACTCTTTTATTGTAACCATTCATCACCCTCGGGGAAAAAACAGGAGAATTTCAAACTGCTGAGTGAAGCTGCATTTGGTTGAAGAGTGGCCTGAGCATTTTAAAGCCATTTCCTTTCCTCTGCCCATTTCTAGGCTTTTATGAGGACAATAAGGGAGAAAATACTCCCTCTCTCCTTCCCTTACAAACTGCAAAAGCAAAACCCAAAGAATAAAGGTGTAATTTGCTCTGGTTTGTGCCTGGCATTGGTGGCAGAGCCAGGAGCTTTCCTAAACACCACTCCAACACTAAATACCTGGCCATCTTTCCTGTAAAAAATGCTATTTTTAGAAGTATGTTTTTATGCAAGAACTCATGGTCAGCCAAGCCCTTTTAATAAAGGGAAGTTAAGGCAAACTCCTGAAATATTTTTATTCTGGAAAGGCTCTCCAAGGAGCCACAGAAGCTCAGAGGGAGCCAGGAGAATTCCAAGGGAGCAGAGCACTGTGCTTACCATCCCCTTCATCCACCACTGCTCGGATGACCACAGGGAACACACCACGATCCAAGTCAAAGTTCAGCTGAGGGGACAGAAACGAGCTGAGGTTACACAGGTCACACCAGGGTGGGTGAAGGCAACACTTGAGATCATGTAACATCAGAGCAGTGAAGGTCCCTTCTGACAGGCACCCAGTCCCTGGTCTCTAATGGTATTTAATTCTCACTGATTTCCTTTAAGGAAACACCAGACTGATTTCCACTTCTTGGCATGTTATGAAATTCAGGTCCTCGACCTTCTAATTGGCGAGAGTGAAAATATAAGACCTCACTTGAGTGCAAGGAAAACAGACTCAACTTCTCCCTTTGCCCTGCACTTCATTAAAGCACTTCAAAAGCTCTGTGTCATCTTAGA
The DNA here is from genome assembly GCA_013397135.1 of Pachyramphus minor. Lineage (NCBI taxonomy): Eukaryota > Metazoa > Chordata > Aves > Passeriformes > Tyrannidae > Pachyramphus > Pachyramphus minor. Next base: position 40,232 of record VYXB01006433.1, read on the forward strand.
AACACAAGGAAAAGGCAACCTTACAGACACTGTCCTATGCCAGGAACGGAAGTGGCTCAGAGACTGGATTTCTGGTGGTTTTTTTAATTACTGACTTGGAGATTTTTGTCTCATCTCTTGCCAAGACTGAAAAAAAGAAAGATGTCATTTCACCATGGTGTTGCAGGTAGTCTGTTTTCAGTTTTCCCATGAAAACTGAGACCCAATTCAAAGTGCTGCAGCACCATCCAGGTAGTGCTTTGGGACTCCTAAATTTCCTGCAGCCCCGATATCATCTGCAGCGTGATTCGCTCCAGCCGGTCCCTCAAGAGATTAATTAATTAATTAATTAACTCTCAAGGCAGCCACTGGCACAAATGGCCACCCAAACCACCCAGACTGCAGGAAAGGTGACCCTAATAGTTGAAAATTAATGACAACCTAAATTTTCATCCTGAAAGGTATGACTCCTGTACCTTGGGATATAACACACCTGGTCACCCACCAGCCAGGAGTCCCACAGCCCACGAGCCACATGGCTGTTTGGAAGATTCCAAACAGAAAGGATGTGCTGGAAGACCCTTATGATGTGATCAAAACTTGAGGAATGTCGATTTTCAAGCTCTATATGATGGTTTTATATTTCATTACTCCTTTAACTCCCAGAATCTATTCTCTTTCCAAAACGGCAGAGTAACAGAGCAAACACAAAAATCTCAATTAACCTCTCAGTGTTTGGTACAGAACAGACTCCTTGAACCACTATTTTCCAGCTTGCATTTTTGAACTGTTCTGGCACAGCACAGAGGGAAAATTCATTGAGGAAAATGGATTAAAATAACTGAAAAAGTGTATGGTTTTGCTTTGCTTCCTGCTCTGATTTATTGCTGCATGACAGAAACTGTTCTTTGGCCATTTGAAGGGAAAGTCACATCCCAGAATTGAGGTTGCTTTACCTTATAAACTTTGGAGTTCTCAAACAAAAGGCCTCTTTAAGGGACCATTTCACATTAATTTTTATGGCCCTGAGCACAACTGGCTCAACACAAGCCATACTCTGTAACTTCCAAGCAAACCAGTGTATTGGGAAGACAAAGCAAACTTTTATATGGAGCTTTCCACAGAACAACCCAACGTAACATTACTGTCCCTTCTGTGGGCCAGCCAAGAACTATGTCACATCCGAGTATTACACCGAGCAAAAATATGAAGGAAATCTGGGGGTTTTGGACAAAGCTGGAAAGAAATCTGAAATGTGCAACTGTGCACAGCTGAGTGTACACACTGTCAGCTCTCCCAGATAAAAGGGCTGCATTTTGGTGGCCAATAGAAGAAGATTTAGGACCAAGACTGATATGTACAGAGAGCTGAAATGGGAGGACAAACTCTTCCAAATCATAGTGCTCATTCCACACTTTCTCCAGCTCCAGTTACACCAAGGAAAAAAGAGAAAGAGGAGGATGCAGCAGAACAAGTAAAGGGAGCTGGAAGCTTATTTTTCTACAGCATCTCTCCCTTTAAGCTGTCAAAGGGACGTGACTTTAGTACTCAAAACCTTGCTGACAGGAACAAAAGTGAAAATTAAGCTTCGCAATTCTTTAAGAAGAAAGGGATCTGAGCTCCTGCTTTCCAGCTCTCTCAGACAACAGAAGGGATTGAAAAGCAGCTCTTCCAGGCTTTTGTAGGCTGAACTTGTGAAATCATCTCTTGGCAGAGAAGCCAAGACATCAGGAGACCAGACTCTGCAGGCTCTTGGTAACCACCACAGCATTTTTTAAGGCACGGGACTGATTATAGTTATAACTTCAAGACAATAGCTATTCAATCTTTCAAAATACATGAAAGATTACTTTTTCCTTTTTTTTTTCCTCTTTTTTTTTTTTTTTAAATTTTTCTTTTAAATAGGTAGTTATCTACCAGGGTTCACATGCACAATACTCTTACACAGGGCTTGGGTCAAGAATTGGACACCCTATCAGCATTGACTTCCTCGGAGAGGCATCCACAGGAACAAATATATTATCAGCAGCTACAGACCAACTCTTCTGCCTTAGAAATACCTTATGACAATTCTGCACAGAGCAGGGGAAAGCCCAAGGCCTCCCTGCTCTGGTCACACACAGGGGAAGCCTTTGGGCCGAAGCTCAGAGGCTCAAGAAGCAGAGAGTTACTGCCTGACTTGGAATTTTGCAAAGATACCAAAGATACCAAAATTACCAGGACTCCAAAATTCTGCTATGTAGGAATAGCCACAGAGCTTAATTAAAACCAGGCCCTGATCTGTTTGCAGTTATGGGTTACACTAAGAGGACACCATTCCTTCATTCAGCATTGATGCACCAGTGGGAATCTGCCCCACAAGGAGAATATCCCCTCAAAGCACTGTACTGCTGCAGTTAATAGTGCAGGATGTGGCCCTTAAGCAGCACTAGAGCAGTGTACTCCAAACTACTCTGATCATTCATCCCACCAGTAAAATATTTTGAGCACATATTCCCAATATTTGTGTGTTTATCATTTATGAGATATATACATGTATTACTGAAGTTCTTCCTGCACCCCAGTGAATTGCCTCATATGCACCTCACTTTGGAGATCACTGTTCCAGAGGACCAGCCAAAAACCCCAAAATCTTAGACCTAAAACCCACCAAAAGAGAGACTGAAACAAATATTTTTCCCATAAGCTCTTTGGTTGGCAGGGAGAGGAAGGCTGAGGAGTGGCAGGTTCCTCCAGGGAAAGCTCCAGTGCCAATCTCTGCTGCCTCTCTCCTAAACCAGCTGATCAGTGATATCAAAAGTTTCCTTCCTCTTGGCTTGATCTACCTGCCAAGTTCCCAAAGTACCTGCAAAACACGCTGTGGCAGCTGGGAGAAAGTGTCTTCCAGCCATAACTTCGTGGCACTAAATGGAGACCAGTGTTTCTGGGACAACAGGGGTGTGGAAAGAAGGGGACACTGAGAAGAGACTCACCTCATCATCCTTCCACTCTGAGAAATCAATCTTGAAGGAAGGCAGGGAGAATTGCTGGCTTACCCCTCTCTTGTAATGAACCGTCTCCGACTGCAGAGAGGGATTCTTTGTGCTGTATCTGAAGAAAGGGGGGGAAAGAAAACTTGCTGTAACAAATGACTGCTCTCTGCCAGGCTCTCACTCACTCCTTCAGGAATCACAAGTGGCAGCTCTAAGGGCAGAGCTGGCAGGGGCTGGCAGCCATTCAGTGGGGACACAAAGAGGGAAGGGAAAGGTCAAAGCGAGAAGGTGAGCACAGGGGAGGAAAAGCAGCGCAGACAGGTAAGGTCTGATCGTGTCCATACTGACCTGCCTGGAAACACTAGGTGTCAGGAGTACAGTGGGGTGCAGCAGCTTGGCAAAGCCTAGCTCCCTAAATCCAGGGCCTAGGCAATGCTGGCTTTCAGCCCAGCACAATCCTATTTTCTGCAGGAAACCCAGGACGAACCAGCAATGACCTAAGACACAACCCAGCACGGTGCTGAAAGCTCTCCCGTGCCTTGTGGGATAGCTCTGCAGTGGGAAATGCTGCTTGGCTCCACCATCCTGGTAAGCAAGTCATTCCAACCCACCCCTCTGTTCCTCATGTGCTTCCCCAAGGTGCTGCAGGGCTACCAACACCATGTGAGAGACACCAACCATCCTCCACGCCGGACACACAGACAAGAGCCACGATTCTTCCACTGTCCCAAGGCTGGGATGAACATCTGGAATGGGACCACAGCTACCATCCACCATCTTCTGCATCCAGAACCCACCTGGTGCTTTCTGCCCCAAGAGAGATGTGCCAGCGAACCCCAAAGTAGGGTGGGAACATCTGAAGCTGGTTTTACCACCAAAGCCTTTCTTGTCCAACTACCAACTGTGTGCTCAGAGCAGGTTTAAAGACCAGAGAGAATGTGAGAGGTCCCTTGCCCAAGGGACTTACACTGCAACAACAACGGGCTCCCCCAGCACAGTGAGGAGACACACAGCACAGTGATTGGGATGCATTTTGAAGTTGAAGGTATAAGAACCTGGATACCAGGCGATGATGAGTATTTATTAATTCCTCTCAAACTCGAGGAGGAAAAACCAGGCTCTCCACTGGCATGAACTGCTGCCTTTCCCTGGAAAGCCAGAATAGTTCCTGTGCCCTCTGAGGGTCCAAAAAGTTTAACAAGTGTCACAAGATTAACGTAAAATTCTGGAAGACTGTGACAAAGGGCAGGTTCAACACGTGCACTCTGCTCTTCCTGCCAAGGCAGGTGCACTACGTTATCTATGACAATACCCTCAAAGCCCATTTTGTACCATGCTGAAATTATGCTGCTTTACTAGAAGGTCTCACTCCATCCTTTGCATTTCAAGCATGGTGTGGGAGAGATCAGAATGACAGGTCTTTTATATGTGAATTACAGAGCGAGCAATTGAGTGAAGTTTTATTTACTGAGTTGTCAAGCACAATGAATAGAGCAAGCCTGTATCTGGCTCCTTTTGTGGCACTCTCAAAGCTTCTCAGCTCTGCAGAGAGGCACAATTCTCCCTCCACAGCTGGGGAAGCAGAGGATGGAAAAGTGACTTATCTGAGGTGACAGCAAGTCAGGAGCTTACTGAAAATAAAGTGCAGAGGAGAGACTGGAGCTGGGAAAGGGTGTAAAGAAGCTGCTCCTGAGTGTCAGGAAGGCTGGAGGACCTGCACTTACAGCACTACAAGCTCAAACCAGTCTACAACAGGAAAACAAATAACACTATTCCAAGGAGGACAGGGAAGAACAATACTCACATTGACTTGCTGCTTTCACTACCCTGGGAAAAGGAGTAAACCAGGCACACAGATCTTCTGAGCTGAAGAGTATGACCAAGTTATTAAGGCCTCCCCAAGTGAATCAAGTGAGCTTTATGCCTTGGACTGTGTGACTGCCTAACAGAGGTCAGACTTGATCTGGACACCCTGAGACAACTCTGGACACCTCCAGTCAGAGAGGCTGCTGAGCACCAGTGAGCTGGTGAATTCCCTGGAAGTCTGGTGAGCCCAGACTGTCCCAGAGGTCGATCAGCTTTCCAAGGTGATGCACAGGTTCCCTGCACAAGCACACACTCCCTGTGCTGCACAGGAGGACAACCTGGCAAGCTGTTACAAAGCAAGTGCCCTGCACAGCAGGGTCTAAGTGGCATCTGCCCATCTCCAGCCCCTTTGGCTGGCATCTGTTTGCATTTGGCTGGCATCTCTATTCCATGCCTGATCTGCTGGGGGCTCACGAGTAACAGTAGCAGAGAAGCTCTGCAGAAGGGTTACAGAAAAAGAGAGCATGTGATAAAGAATAAAGGACAGCAGAGCAGAAACACGATGGCTGTCCCTTCATAAAGACTGAGGAGGCTGAATGTTTGACCTGCTATTGCTCAGACTGCACTGGGCCAGGCCTCCATCCAGAGAGACTTCCAAAAAAAACCCCCCTTGGGATCACTGGAAGGTCAGGACAATGGAGGAGTGAGTGGGATCTGTCCTGTTAGGTCAGGACCAAATGAAAATCCTCAGTCACAGTATTTTAAACCTGTTTGTTCAGGTACCCCTGACAGCATGAGAATCACCAGCAACACAAGGGACACGTGCTGACTGCAGCAGCAGCCCCCAGCTCTGTCCTCAGGGCTCATGCAGCCCAACTCCTCCTGTGAGCTGTGTGACATGCACAAAGCAAAGTTTACACTCTGCACTGAGTGTAAACTCCTTCCTCCCCCATGTTAAACCCTTCCACCCCCTGCAGATGAGAGGCCCTGTGACCACATCCCAGTGATTTTTGAGAGAACAGGAACAAACTAAAATTACTCCTCAGCCTCTCTCCTCCAGCATCAGCTGTGCAGCACTTGCTGCCTGCACGGAGAGACTCAGCCTGTTGCTTCTCCCTGTGCCCAGTCCAGACCTGCAGACTCTCAGCAGCTCCCAAGCCATGTTAGAGTTTGGGAGGAACCTCTGGCTAAACAGAGTTAAACTTCTGTTGTTACACGCTCACCAGAGACCCATCATGAATGTGGGAGGGGGGGTGATTCCCCCTCTCCCTATCCTTGATCAGCGCCTGGGGAAGTTCTCAGCAGGGCACCAGCCCAGACTCCTTCACTGCTGTGCTCCTCATGCTCAGCTCTGCCTGGCACTGGGGCTGCCTTGGGCAGTCAAAGGACAGTTCCTGCTCCCACAGACCCACCAGGACCTGACTGAGAAGCACCACGTGAGGATCCTGGCCAGCCTGTGAGTTACACAGAGCATTGTCCAGGCTCTGCTCCTCAGGGAAAGCAGGATGCATGGAGCAATGCTGCCTCAGGGTAACACTTCTGACTAGAAACATCTGAGAGAATCTGTGCTTTGAAGAGCCTGTGGACAAAAGAAGAGTCCTCTTTCTTTAACAGCAGCTCTGCATGTCCCATGGAAATTTCCAGTGAAGAGAGGACAAGGCAGGGTTACACAAGACTCTTAGAGGATACTCAGGAAGTAATTCTTCCACTGCCACTTCCACTGCCTGGCAGGCTCCATGTCCTCTTACAGGTCGTGAGGGATGAGCCAGTCATGTTCTGCTGGTGTTCTAAGGGGCCAGGAGTTATGTGGAATGAGCACACTGGCCCTCCTCTCTCTCCCACCTGCTCACTCCCCTTTCATTTTGGGCCAGGATCTCACAAGTTGCTTTTGGGGAAAAGGGAAGTTGAACAAATGTCTCAACTCAAAGTGATTTTTCTTGAAAAAATAAACTCTACAAGAAGGCCATAGCCCTGGGCCTCAGTCAGAGTCAGACAAGATCCACCCCAGAGAGGCTCTCTCAAGGAGTTTGGAGATTAACCAGGTGCTACGGTGCTGCACTGCAGTCCCTGGCAGCCTCCTCCTCCCCTCCTGCTTCCTCCAGGACTGAGTTCCCACTCTGAGCCAGGAAAAACCAAAGACCTGCCCATGCAGCTGAAACCCTTCTGCCCATACCCCACTCCAACCCCTGCAGAGCTCTGCCTTGAGCTGCTGGGAGCACCATGTTCCCAGCTCCAGCCCGGCTTCAAAGCTCACACAACCGCACACAGAAAGGCACAAAGGCCACAACTCCTATTACTGACAGGGGGTTTGTCTGCTCCGTGAAATCTATAGAATTTGGCTCTCCAGCCCATGAACTTTGCACACCACAGTGTTCCCTTGGGGACTGGTGTGGGCCTGGATCAAAGCTGTAAAGGCTTGTGCCGAGCAAAGAAAACCAGCCCTCGCCTCTGACTTCTCCACACAGAAGAAATCTCCTCACAAAGAATTCGCATTAATCACCACAGCCCACGGCCAAAAGCAGCAAGAGCACCTTTCAAAGGCCCTGAACAGACAGAGGCTATTAAATAAGCAAAGGAATATTCTGAGTGCCTCTGTCTCTCCTACGCAAGCCTGAATCCAAACAGCCATGCACTGAGTTGGACTTCATTTTGTGACCCAACTTTCACACGCAGAGAGAACAGGGAATCATTGCAGAGTCCGTGCACTGCAGTGACCGTGGGAGGATGTTTGTGATGAGTGTAGTGGGCACTGCAAAACAAACAAGGAAATGGGATTTCTTTTTTTAATATATCCATTTGCCCATCAGCATCACAAACAGCATAGCCCTGAAAAGGGCAGGGATTGCAGAGCCAGACTGACCTATTTTCATTCTGTTTTCTCTTTATAACGAGAAAATAGACCTTGGCAACATTACTGGGATATGGGAGAGAACCTTTGCTGTCCAAAAAGGAAGATCTTTTGCAAAAGAATGGGCTGCAAGACTCAAACCTCTCACGTCATATATATCATGAGCTGCTGATCTGCCTGGATTGCTCATGCCTTTAGAACTGGCTCTTTTAAGTGCTTCCAGCTACAAGGGTTGGTTTGACTTCTTCCCCTGAGGAAACAACTACTGCTGTCATGTTTGAACTATGCAATCCTTCCTGCCAGCCAGCAGGATACCTGCAGCTGGAAGAGTCCCAGGGGCCCTCCCAGGAAAAGGTTGACAGTGTGCACATCAAGGCTTTTGCCAGAGAAGGAAGGGATGCATTCACAGGGCACTCACAAAAAGAAAATATGAGTTATCTCCGAGCCTGCTCCAAAACCACACTTGTTTCCTAACCCAAAGACATCTCAGGGTATGAGCACATGAACCAAGTACTGCAGAAGGCAGGCTATGAACTGGGAGTCCTTTGATTATTCTCTACAAGCCCTGCAATGGAAATGCAACGCAGAGTCTCCTCTCCTCTGGAAGGAAATCACATGCTTGGGGCAATCACCAGTGAGCAGTCGATGTACAGTTCACACACCTCCATGTTTTTACCAAATTCCAAAATCAAAGAAAACGGACACAATTGGAAAAATAAATAAAACTGAAGGTATCAAGGGCCTTGAGCTGTTCAGAGGCAGGTCAGTGCTAATTCCATGCCATTAAAGAGCCTCTGGACATAGGCAGATCTCTGTTACCCTTGGGGTGATGAACCAGCTGGTCCTCTGAGAACTCGTGTGCTTTACTCTCTAAATTCTCACCACAGAGGAATCAAGCAAAAGATATTTTAAAGGTGAGAGCAGCAGTCCCCTCCACATATACACAAATTCCCATTTCCTCCAAGAGGCTTTTACAGATACCTGCACTAGCACCCAAAAGTGGAGGGGACCTTCCCCTGGGCACAGGGCTGGAGAGGTTAACACACCTCTATAATCACCAACACCACACATTCACCTTCATCAGACTCTACTGGTCACCTGTGGTCCCACAGAAGCGATGACACAGCTCCCAGTGAAACTCAGAGTTCAACAGGTCAGGACTAGAGGCAGGCAGCGATTGGGAGCTACGTGTTCCCAAGGTGTCAGCAAGGAAACAGCAGAGCTGAGCAAAAATTACCTGGGAAGGTTTGCTGAACACTCCTCTGGGACAGGTTAGCACAGGCAGCACGGACTGATAAAGCCACCAGCTTTTAAACAGAGCCTAAATAACTCCAGGAGGAAGCTCTCTGGCTTGCAGAAGGGATTCCCTTTGGCCATGGACACCAGATCATCCCAAAGGCACAGCATTGTGGCTCTCAGGTGAGCAGAAGCTCCACAACCAGCAAAGCCTCTGCTCAGGGAGAGCCACCTCCCCTCCCTCCTTTCCCCCCAAATTGCATGACCATAACCATGTTCCTAGCAGGAGTGTCTAAGGAAGGATCACTGATACTATCAGGATCAGATGTTGTTCCAGCAGAGAAGCAGGAATTACTCGTTTAGCACTTCTAAGGAGCCATGCTGCAGGCTGGGAGAAAATTCCTGCTTTTCACAAGGGTCCAGAAAGTTTCTCCCATTTGAGGATTTAGCATCGATTTAGGAGAGTGGAAAAAAAAAAAAGTGTAATTTTTTTTAAAGAGCATCTTCATCCCAATCAAGTGCAATAGAAAAAGTTTTGAATTTATACACAGTACAGCTTTTGTACATGCCTGTTCCTTGAATGTAGCACCAAAAGAAATTAAGGAAAAGGAAAATCTACCAGCCCAGGCAGGGAAAGCTGCATTCCTGTCAGTGCAGTGAAAATGCACTTGCTCCACTCAGAGCTCTAAGAATGCAGCCCAGATTTTTTTTTTCCACTAGAATTTGAAAAGAGTAAATCAAAGTAATTATAGCACTGCCCTTACAGAATTGCTTTGCAAAGCTGAAATCAGAGCTTCAAAAGGTTTTCACTAGCAGCCAGCAAATCCAGAGAAGCAGAGATGCCTACTTGGGCAGCTGCACTAGTCCCAAGACGTGCTTCAGGAGCCACTTCCACATGGGAAAATAGCCTGGGTTGAATTAAAGCAGCTTATAAAGTCTATATTTGTATCTCACTTCCCCCAGCCCTTATTACCTACACATCTGCATGAAATCAGGATCATGCCTTCCAAAAGATTCCCTGGCTTCTGCACCCCACACTTGTGCAACATTTATTGTCCAAGAACCCCAGAGCAGAGACAGACACTTCATCACTCCTGTACTACGGGGGAATGAAAGCATGATTTAATAAATAAAGGGCCAGCAGTGGAAGGAAGAGCTGAATGTGGGTGCTTTGGCTTTTGAGAAGGTTTAGAGCACCTGGGGCTGCTGCCACCCCAGCAGGGCAGCACAGAACCATCAGCTACACATTGTTAGTGGGGAAATCACTGCTGATCCTGGTTTCATGCAGAGGGTTCATGAACACAGGCTTCTCCTCTGCCATCTAACAGAGATCCCTCTCTCAGTGAACCATGGACAGGGTGGATTAAAAATTCATACTTTAAAAAAATTCTTGGAAGTTGACAGATGTGTTAACTTTCAGAAAAACTCCACCTAGGAATTGTTCAGATTTCATTTCAAAGCCATTGGGTAGCTCGTGTTTGCTGCACAAGCTCTAAAGAACAGACTGGTGACAGTCACTGGCTCAGTGCACGGCACTGAATTTCAGGAAAACATGTTCTGAAGTGAACCAGAAACTGTGTTTTCCCCCTCCAACCAATCAATCAATCAGGTTCTGAGGGGAGAGCTACTAGTTACAGAGCACTGAAAGCAAACTCTCTTCAGAAACAGTTATATTTGGTAACTAAAATAATTCCATTAAGCAATTATTATCCAAGGCACAACTTGACAAGACAGTCTCTTAAGAGTCCAGCATGAGCAGTTTAACCAACAACAGCAAAAACTGCTGGTCTTGGGTGATTCAGCTGCAATTCCAGCCCAGCACTGCCTGGTTCAAGACACAGGTTAAAAAAGAATAAAAGATGTTTCTTTTTAGAATAACTTCAGAGTTTTGCCATTTGGGTGTAAAATGGAAAAGTACAAGTCTGAAAAAATAGATTTTAAACTACATGGATATAGGACAAAAAATGTAGCACAAGGTTTGACATGAAGCTGACACCAAGCTGTAAATGTTAATGACCAATGAAAAATCCTCCTTCAAGGTGAACCAACAGGTGAATATGCAAAACAAGATTAAAATCAATGATTTAAGCCAAGCCTTGCTGATTTGAGCCATGGCTGAAGCCTGGCAATGTAAATACATCCACCCTGGCCATAGAGACCCTCAGTTCTCCCCATCAGCCCATGGATTGTTTCCCTCTAAGGTAAAAAAACAAGGAGCACTGCAGGGCAGCACAAGGGACACTGGCCACCTCTCCATGTTGTACCTGTGTTAGGAAAAGAGGACTTCAAGCTCCAAGGCTGCAATTCCAACACCTTCACTAGCACTAAATTCACAGGAAACCTAAGGACCTGAGAGACAGAACATGGAAACTTTATCAGGATTTCTAAGGCATCCTGCTGCATTCAGCTCGGCTCAGGAAAAGCCGGATCTAAACAGAAAGTGTTTTCAGAGTTTGTCAAGAGATATTTTCCAAGCACTTTAAAAGGAGCTCATTTATTACCTCCCCAAAACAGAGGTAGCCATAGGCTTCAACAGAAGAAGGGAAGGGAACATTCTGGACCAGGACATCCTCCAGTCTGAAGAAATGCATATCTGAATTGGAGAATTGAGCTTCTCTCATTTCTAAAAATACACTAGTCATTGAATGTTAGTGGGATATTTATACTTTGCATAAAACACAGAAGCCATTTTATGGCCTGCCATACATATTTCTCCCTGCTGGAACCTCTGCAGATCCCTTCAATCGAGGATAAGTTCAGCCCCAGCTCCAGAGCATCACTGCAGAAGCCATCAGCACTACATCCAAGAGCAGCTGCTCAGCCAAAAGCCTCTACCAGAGGAAGCCAAGAGCTTCTGCAGCCTGAACCTTCCTTTGTCCATGGAGCAAACAGAATTCCTTGTCCCATGGCCACTGGAAGTCTGCCATTCCATACCAGCAGCTCATGTGTACCCAACTCACACCAGGCAGAGCACATCCAGCCACCTTTGCTCTTAACAGAGAGAGGAAATTTTTCATGGGATATGGTGTTGATTGGAATGGTTTAAATGTGCTGGTTTAGATTAAAAGGGTTTAAAATCCATAGGGATGTACTACCAGGATACGAGAAAGACCCCACAGATGACATTTGGACCATTCCTTTCACAGCTAACCCAAGGTGTACTTGGCAGGAAACACAGGGTTTCAGGGAGTAAATCCTCTCCCATCTCCCAACAGTCTGTGTTGAGGTGGCCATTTATCCCAAAAGGGGCTTTGGGAGGGCTTCAATTCTACAGACTCACTCTGCAAATGTCAGACTGAACTTTACTTTGGTGGCCCACATGCAGAAATGCAGTGAATTAGGTGATCTGGGAAAAAAACAGGTGGTATTTGAAGGGAAGGGATGTTTTTTTTAATTTCATAGAACATCTTGCTGACAGAACACACAGTTATGAGTTCCTCTCCTTTGCTGCACACACAATAATTTTCCTACACCCTAAAACCAAATCAAAAAGACGAGACAACATATTGTCTATGTGAGGGAAGTGAAAGTAATATTCAAAGTTATCAGAATATATAAAACCAAACAGAAAAGGAGGGGATTTCCCTCCTCACCACGTGTGGCAGCACAGGGGTGATTAATGCCTGACAGCTCATTCAACAGAGCTCCTGTGCCCCTCCACATGCCCACAAGCCCAAGACTTACACTGCCATGCCACCAACAAACTCCTCCGTGGCCTGGCAGTAGATTGTGATGGCAACACGGGCATCTGCATCAAAGGTGAACTCCAGGCTGTACAGGACCTTCTGCTTCCCATTCTCCTCCGTAGGACTGTCAACATCATCTTTATACCTGAAAGAGAGTGCCAGAGGATTAGAATAAACATTTATGAGATATCACCAAGATCACTCTGCAAGTCAGGACAGGAGTACTCCAGATTAGGTGTTTGGGGCAGGCAAGGCACCGTGGGCTTCCACCTCAGGCTTCCCAGGAGATCTCCATCCTTTCCCCTGAGGAAGGTTCTTCCAAGATTTCACTGGAGTAATTAAAGTGTAACAACCGTGTTGAGGGACCTCACCCAGCCTCACAGTACCAGGACACAGAATGAGACAAGAAAGGGAAATCTTGAATGTCAAACCCTGAGGAGAAGAAACATTCCCCTTCCATTTAAATCTTCATATTAGGCCCAAGATCTCCCTGCCTCAAAAAGCAAAGCAACAGACAAACGGATGTGATTCACTGGCAGGGCAGCACCACATCCTTACACATAAATCCCAGTGTAAGCCTCAACACACAGGTACCACTGTGAGCTCAGGCACTGTGTGGGAAGGGTGGAGGCAGCAGGCTGACTTTGAGAGGTGTAACAACACTCAATTTGTCACCCAGCTCCAGCCCCACTTGTTTATTAGTGTTACCTTAATTGCCACGATTCCTGGGCCAAAGCCAAGCAGCTGAACTATTCAGGAAAAGCTTGGCACTGTCTCTGACTTCACAGTATCAGTCAGACTCTCCCCTCATTAAACAGCCTGGATGAATAGGCTGCACTGTCAAAAATACTCAGAAATGTGCCAGGCATACCTCCATAATTCAATCTAAAAATTGTCAAGGGAATCCTTATTTACAGAGTTCACTGACATATAATGACTGCTGCCTAATTAAGAGGGTTCCAGCATGAATTTTACTTAACACCACGCCAAACAAGAATGAAATGTTCAGCTTCAGCAATTTAATACAGAAGGTGCAAAATAAAATTTAAGAGCAATATAATCAGATACCCAGCACATGTACTTGCACTAATGTAACCCTGATGAACCACTATAGCTCACACAGCATTCATGTCTGACGAGCTTGGAGAGCTCCAAACAAGACTTTTGCCCAAGGTTCACCCAGGTCAGAACAGCAAATCAAGCTAAATACACCCAACATGCCAGTATAAAAAAGACATATCCCCAAAATAGAGAGTTTGAACACCTGCAGCAGCCTGGACAAAATACACAGTACAGAGCAAAATCGTGTTTTTACACGAGCTGGTTGTATCCAAAGAATAAAATCATGGCACTTGAAGGCTGTAAAGAAGAAACAGTCTGGGCAGCAGGGCAGGTTTGCCTGGAAAACACACATCAACATTTTGTGCTGGACTGACCCAAGAACACAGATGGCAACAACACACTCACATGTTGTATGTGTCAAGAAAACAGCACAAGTTTCTGTGAGTTATCTCTTGCTGCTCCCTCTTGATCTGAGGTTGGCAGAGAAGGATCCAGGCTATGACAGACTTGCTGCTTCTTCCAGAAGAAGCAGGGAGGGAGAACCAGTACCCTTGCAGGAAAGCACTGATGAAAGTGCTTCACAGACCCACCTCATGTACAGGGAGGTTTTAAACAGAGATGCCCAACACACGTGTGAGCTACAGATGGACAACACAGACCAAGGCACCTGTAACAGCCCCAGGTAACAAGGTGGGAGACCTGGGGTGGGGGCAGCTCACACAGAAGCAACATGTCACCAGTACAACCACTGCCTGTTTCATCTTCTCAGGAAGTCACAAAAAGCATCCCAGATCACCAACTCTGCACCTCCCTGCAGGCACTTGGAATTTGCTTCCATCCTTCCAAGAACAAAAGGGGTTAAAGCCAGACTAGAATAGATCTGTTGCCCTGGGAAACCAGTGAGGGGCCACTACCAACTGCAGTGCCTGGAGAGAAGGTTCCTGGAGGATACATGGGAAGTCACAGAGTCTGAGTCCTGTCTGCCTGGAACAGCATCAGTGGAACAGGGGACAAGGCACATGTCCCTAAATGGTGACAGTCACAGCAAGGCTGTGTTTGTGTCTTCCCATCCAACATCCTGGTGCTGGAGGGTAAGAAAATCAATCACAGCCTTCCAGGACCTGAAGGGAGCCCATAGAAAAGATGGAGAGAGACTATTTACAGGAGCCCATAATGACAGGACAAAGGGGAATGGTTTCACACTGACAGAGAATAGGTTTAGATTAGATATTTGGGAAAAATTCTTCCCTGTGAGAGTGGGGAGGCCCTGGCACAGGTTGCCCAGAGAAGCTGTGGTTGCCCCATTCCCTGGAAGTGTTCAAGGCCTGGTTGGAAGGGGCTTGAAGCAACCTGGGCTGGTGAAGGTGTCCCTGCCCACAGCAGGGGATGAGTTTTAAGGTCCTTCCCAACCCAAACCATTCTGGGATTCTATGACCTGCCACAGAACAAGGAGTTCAGGTGAGAAAAGACTGCACAGGCAGCTCTGCCAGCTGGTAACCAGCTCAAGGAACAAGCAAAGGCTACTTTGGTGCATACTTTGAGAGGCAGAGACATCTCATGTCTCACCTTAAGGTGCAGGAATGGTGGGATGTAACATGACAAAACATCAGGGCAGTAAAAAAAAAAAAAACACATTCTGCATTCCTTCTTTCTTTGCAAGGGACGTGACAGACAAGGGGGTGGCTCAGGAGTGGTTCAGGTGCTTCAAGAGCTCCTCTGTGTCCCCCTGCACTTGAAGGTGACAGTGGGCATTGAGCCCAGCCCTACAGACAGTGTTGCTGTGAGGTGGTCACAGATGCATGCAGAGTCAGGAACCAGTGACTGTGCTGGGTGTGCCTTTGGGTCATGCACAGAGGTGCATCACAGAGCCTTCACAACCACGTGCACAGAGCAAAGAGACTGAGCACCTTTGGGAACAAGGAGCTGATCCAACGTTTTGATGGAAAAGGCAAAGCAGGACGACCAAGGGAGCCGAGGCCACCTGGTCTGACATCACTCCTGGATAAAACAATGGAAATGCTGGAATTTTTTGTTTGTCTGTTAAAGAATTAAAACATAAACATGTCATTTACAGCAGCCATGACAATTTTTTAGAACTAGGTTGAGTCGAACATAATTCCATCCTTTGAGGAGATTAAAAAGTTTGGCCAACAACTTAGTAGACCTGCAGGATAAATATTAAGTATTGCTTGACTTAGTCTTGTGAATCTGCATCACCCAGGGTTGGAGCAGGGATTAAATGAAGGAAGAACCAGTCATACCCCTATAGCACTGACTTTCATGGGGAAGACCATCATCAGAGGCTTTACTATCTGGGGGTTCTGCAGAGATTTGTCCAGTTTAACAGCCCCCAGGACTGCAGAACAGGCAGCCCCTCACCACCTCCACCATGGGATGAACAGCTACAAGGATGAAGGTTTTCTCTGCTCTGCTGGAGGTGGAAGAGAAGGGCTTTCCCTTCTCTCTCCCACACCAACTCATCTGTCTCCCCTTGGTTCCTCATCCACCTCTCAGGCCACACTCAGTGGTTTCACTACTCTCTGTGATATTCTTGCTGCTTCAGACACATTCCCAAACCACTACAGCTGCTGATTCCTTCACCACTTTTGTTCCATGATGCTACACAAATCCCAGAGCCCACACTGAAGCAGAGAGGAGGTCCCACAGTGCAACTTTTCCACAAAACACATTGTGCAATGAGTTGATCTTCTTCCTGCAACTGGAAGTGCTTCCAGGCTGAGTGAACAGCCAGTACCAGCCCCTCAGGTACTGCAGCTCTGAAATAAAGCTTCTGATCTAAGGCCAAACATGGGACACAAGCCAGACACAAGGAAGTCTTTCTCTGTTAATGCTCAACAGCAAAATTCCTGCTACCCTTCTCCAAAGATAGAAAATGCATGGGATGTCAAAGACTCAGAACTTCAACACCAATACCCACAGGTTTATTGTTGCCCTCTGAAGCTGCTGTAAATATTCAGGATTTGGCAAAGCTCCGAATTTTGTCTGGTCAAAGCTTGGCAGGAACCCCAGAGTGGACATTTCCCCATACTCCTCAATGGCACCTCTCCTATGAGGACAGGCCAAGAGGGTTGGGGTTGTTTAACCTGGAAAAAAGAAGGCTCCAGGGAGACATTAGAGCCCCTTCCAGTGCCTAAAGGGGTTCCAGGAGAGCTGGAGAGGAACTTTGGGCAAGGGATGGAGGGACAGGACAAGGGGAAATGGCTTCACACTGACAGAGAATAGGTTTAGATTAGACATTTGGGAAAAAAATCTTCCCTGTGAGGGTGGGGAGGCCCTGGAACAGGTTGCCCAGAGAAGCTGTGGCTGCCCCATCCCTGGAAGTGTCCAAGGCCAGGTTGGACAGGGCTTGGAGCAACCTGGGATAGTGGAAGGTGTCCCTGCCCACGGCAGGGAGTTAGAACAAGATGATCTTTGAAGTCCTTTTCAACCCAAACCATGCTGGGATTCTGTGAAAAACCAAAAGCTTGTGAGGACTTTACCATCAGAATCTACCTAACACCTGGACATTCGGGTCAGCATCATTTTACTGGGTGGGGGATGTGGTAAAATTAAATAGTTCTGGAAAGAATGTTCAAACCTCAACCACTGCCTGTGAAGAAGCCAAGCTGGAGAGGGCACAAAGTGTCCTTACGTGCAGAGAGAGGGGAAGGAAAAGCCTCTAGTCCAGAACTGGAGAAAAGCACAAGACAGAATGTACCCTTGGGGACTGGCAATTAAAATCCCATTTTGGGTCTACATCAGTGCAAAATTAAATCAAGCCATGCTGGCAGTGTCAGCATCAGCATTGACAGAGCAGCAGCAGCACAAGGGCCTGTAAGAGCTCGTGAGGCACAAAAAGAACTGAGAGTGCCAGGAATTGGATGGACACTGTCAAGGTGTGTGCTCATTACACTCCAAATAGTCCAGAGCTGCAACTCTGCTTGGGAGAATGGGATGGGTGAGCACAGAAAGCAGAATGGCAGGACTACATGTAATAAACCTCAACAAGTGCTCCTTTCACAGCAAGGCCACTCCCAGGGAAAAAGCCACTTCCCATTTGGCTTCTGAGAGATGTTACACTGCTAATGTGGATTCCTGCAGGGAGAACCAACTACCCTTTCCACTGCAAGTGTGTGAGGACAGCAACTTTTTCCTAGAGAAGTACTTCACCCCTCAGCTGAAAAACCAGACAATGTTCAGAGCTGTTTATCAACCATTACTTTTTTGCAAGTTCTTTCCTCTTTTCTTGTTCAATCAGTTTTGCAACCACAGGTTTTGCTCATTAAAAAAAAAAAGAGACCAAAAAAAAAAAAAAAAACCCAAACAAAACAAAACCAACCTTCAGTTTTCACATAAAACCAAGCTGAGGGGTTTGTGTGGTTATGACTCAAACTGCTCACGTTACATCCACGCTCCCAGAGCCACCTTGGCCGGGAGCTGCAGCTGGAGCCCTGCCAGAGCTCCAGCCCTGAGCCTGGAACACACAATCCAGTGCAACTCCAGGATTATTGGGAAATGCTCTGCCTGGACATGTGCCCAGTGCTCAGACCCAAACAAAGCACTGTATGCTGGGCCCTGCACCTCGGCCATCTGTTGGAAAGGGGGCAGCTGCAGATCCCAGCGTGAGCCAGCGTTTAATCCAGCTATGCTGGTTTGGATCTCAGAGTGGAGCAGTGAGAGGTAACAGATCTCCATGACTTATCCAGACCTCCTTCCCCTGTCCATGGGACACAAGCCATCTAAACAACACTGGGACCAAACTTTATCTTTATCTCACTCTAGACCAATCAATCTTCCTGGCCTGTGGCTCGCCCCAGAATCAGCTCCTTTCTGTCTTCTTGTTGCACAGGAATGCAGGAAGGAATCTGTCTGTAGGGTTTATTGACCTGACTAATATCTTCCGTTCTGATTTCAGGGCTTTGTTTACCACTCCAGTCTGTCCTGCAGAGACAGACACATCACTGGCCCTGTTTGGAAACACAGATTGTTTGGATAAGGAGCATATAAACTGCCTGAAAGCTCCAATCACAGCGGAATGCAGGAACCTTTGGACATATCTAGCAACAAGGATATGGAAATCAGCTATTCTCCAAAATCTTATCAAACACATTTTGGCTCTGGGTTGAATAAAATGAAAGGTTCAGGCAACGTTGGTACCTCACAAGTCGGAGAGAGTCTTTGCGGATATTCACCAAACTCCTCAGTGTCTTCACTGGTTCATGTGGAGCTGGAGTTACATAGGGAAACTGGAACAAAAAGGCAAATAATTCTCCTGTTATTATATTATAAAAAGCAGCAGCATGTTGCCTGGCATGTAATTTACCCAAATCAAGAGCATCTAGCTTTCAGGATACTCGGCACAGCAGAAGGAATAGCAATAGCAAATTCTATTTACAGATTGTAGTGGATTTCTGTGGCTGGGTTTGGGGGGGTGGGGCAGGGTTGCTACAGGGGTGGCTTCTGCTGGAAGCTGCCAGAAGCTTCCCCTGTCCCATAGAGCCAATGCCAGCTGCTCCAGGACGGAATTCCTGCCGCTGGCCAAGGCCGAGCCCATCAGGAGCAACAGTAACATCTCTGGGATAACACACTTAGGAACAGAAGAGTGTGGTGCAGAAAGAATTCCAGCCAGGGAAGAGCAGAGTGAGAACACGGGAACACCAAGGTCAGTGCAGAAGGAGGGGCAGGAGGTGCTCCAGGTGCTGAGGCCCCACAGTCCGTGGTGCAGAGCAGGGTGGGGCAGCTGTGCCCCTGCAGCCCCTGGGGGAGCATCGGGGTGCAGAGACCCCCCTGCAGCCCCTGGGGGAGCCCAGGCTGGAGCAGGTGGATGCTGTGACCCCATGGGAGGCCCAGGACGGATCAGGGTCCTGGCAGGGACCTGCAGCCCGTGGAGAGGGAAGCCCAGGCTGGAGCAGGTTTTTCCCAGGCAGGACTCATGTCCCCTGTGGGGGCCCCACGCTGGTTCAGCTCATCCGTGAGGGACTGACCCCAGGGAGGAGGGACCCACGGGACAGCAGGTTGGGAAGAGCTGCTGCCCAAGGGATGGACTCACACTGGAGAGCTCCATCAAGGACTGTCTCCTGTGGGAGGGACCCCATAGGAGCAGGGGAAGGATCCAACTCCTCTCCTGAGCAGCAGCAGAAACAACAACTGACCGTGACCCCCATTCCAGCCCCCTGCACCACTGAGGGGGAGGAGGGAGAACGTGGAAGGAAGGAGGGATGGGGGGAAGGTGTTTTGAACACTGTTTTATTTCTCACTTTTTGGCTTTATCCTGTCAGTAATAAATTTAAACACTATCCTCACTTTGAGTCTGTTTTGCCCATGCAGGTGATCAGTCACCGACCTCTCCCAGCTCTTATCGCTACTCATGAATCCTTAGCTGGTTTTTGTTTCTCTCTCCTCTGTCCAGTTGCAGAGGGGAGAGTGAGAGAGTGGCTTTAGTGGGTACCTGGCATCCAGCCAGGGTCAACATCAGACACAGATAAATCAAGCATTTTTCAGGATGAAAATTCTGCCCTGGCCCAGCAATTGGGAGCACACATTTTAAGAAGGAGCATTTTCACAAGTTCTGCACCCTGAATTCCCAGTTAGGAAAGCACTGCCCTCACAAGCTTTTGTTTCCACTAAAGAAACCACCTGCAGCTTGAGCAGAAGAAATGCAGCTCTTTCATGTGTGTTACAGCATGCAAACAGTGATCTGACTGCTAATCAGCATGGAGAAGCCCTGGATTACTGGGGGAAACTCTTTTTATTCTGAAACAATGAGGCAAATGTTCTGGAAAAGAAAAGAGACAGGGATAGGGGGCCTCTTTCCATTCTACAGTCAAGAAACCTCCTCTCACAGATTGTCCTTTAAATAGGGACAGTAATGCTTCAGACTGTAATTCTCCCTACTGGGCACAGAATCTCTGGTGGGAAATGTAAAGGAACTGCTTGTTGTGATCACAACCTGTACAGCTCCAGACCTTCCTGCTGGGGCCCGGGGACCACCAGCACACGTTTCTTTAGAAATGAGGAGGCAAAGCCTCTGTCACTCCAAAGCAAGAACTGGGCCCACGTCCAGAAAACAGTTTGGCTGCTCTCTGTTCAAGTGTGGTTGTTTTTTTTCTTGAAGATTAATCAGAGCTGTCAAAGGGCCTTAACTTTACATAGGCAAACTATATTCGACAACAGGCTCCTCTTAAACCTACTTGGCAAACATCCCATGGTGTTAATGGCTTCTCACAAACTCTGGTCTGGAGAAATTATGAAATTCAGTGGGATGTCAGCAAGGAAACCCAGGTTGACATATGCAGGTAATTTAACCCTGCAGAGTCAGTCCCTGCAGCCACAGGCAGTGCACAGGGGATGTGTGAGCACCCCCAGGCCTGCACAGCATTGATACATCCAAAACAATTTCCAGTTTCAATTTCCCTCCTTCCTAATTCTCTTGCCCGACTACACTTTCTGCTTGAACAAGGACTTTTCCAGGTTCTTCCTTGTCCTGCCCTGCAGAGTCCTGTTAACTGCCTGTGGTGCTGAGAAGACCAAGGGCACAGCCTAAGGGGGAACTCAGAAAGCAGAACATTCTTGTCACTGTTCCAATTCAAACACTGAGTCATCTTGCCTCAGTTTCCCCCACCTGTGAAACCAGGGGGATCCCAAACTGCCTCCGAGCGCTACAAATATAAATTAAACAATGGTCATGGTTTTTCTGAGGAGAACCACAACTCCAATTTTTCATTTCCATGTTTTGAAGTTGCAGAAAGAACTCAGAAAACAGCTGGCAAAGCAAGCTTTTCCCTTTCCTCTCCAGCACTCTGCAAACAACTCCAAACTGCTCCTACTCTTGTTACCTGCTGGTTCTTTTTAAGCAGTTCTGAGAAATCCAAAACACTTGCATGAAATTCCTATCTGTCCCTCACAATGTTCAAGAACAAGCACTTGAGCAAGCAGCTTTTCACAGTCTCACAGACACCTGTGGACACAGAAACACCTCTATGTTCCACCTGGAAAAACTACAGGAGAGAAGGAGAGACTTTCTGAGCAGCCCACTGAGGTTACAAAGCAAACTAAAACCCACCAAATATCAAGACTTGTCTTAACCCTGCCCTGTACCCAGTCAGGCATTTAGAAGGAGAACAGCACATGCTGAACACTGGCTGCAAGCCATCCAACATGCCCAGGAGCTTCAGGAAGTTCAGGCTCTGAGAGTGAATCTGCTTCCCAGCCTTCTCCACAGCATGCTTGACACTTGCTCAGGCAGGCAGGCAGAATTAGTCCCAAATTCTGTGCTCCTGAGTCCCTGTCCTTCTTCCCCCACTTACTAATTCCTTACTAATAAGCCTAGAAGGTGAATAGTGCTTAGGAAAACTCAGCTTGGATCTGAACAGACTGGAATGACACTCCCCAAGCAGCGAGGACCCCCCTGGGTCTGTGCCATCCTCCTCTACAAGCCCCACACAAGGTTTTCCAAAACAGGCAGGAAACAGAAGAGTAAAACAGAACAGAGGGACTTGCCTGAACAGGTCTATTCCCAAGGAAGTTCAAATCCATGTTCTCACCAAAAAGGTAGCCCTCAGGGTGAGGGGTGTCAAACTTCTCGCCTCCCATAAAGAAGTGACTTGCAAAGTAATTTCCTAGAAAGAGAAAAAAACACGAGGGAATTAAAAAGAAAACCCAACAAAACAAAGAAACAAACAAAAAACCCACAAAGAACAAACAAACAAACAAACAAAACTTGAAATGAGTGGTGCTTCCCAGATAAGTCTGTGCAGTTTTGAATTCACAAGTATAAAGGAGCACAAGACACAGAAAATATGTGCTAATTCAGTCTTTCCCAGTACGACTGAGGGCCACTGCCAACAGCAGGAGCAGGGGAATAAACAAAACAAACCAAAAACCTGGAATAAATCATTACAGTGGAGATCATTCCATTTTAACTTGTTTTCCAGAAAAGGGACAGGGAGCAGTAAAAGTCAGCTCTTTCCAATATTGCTCCATTCTGATGAATTCTTCCTGTTTTCTCCACTTTCCAGTGCAAAGCCCAGTCCCACAAAACACCACCAACCTGCTCAGAGAAGGATGAGGGTTCTTCCCACTGGCAAAGCCTGGCACAGCCAGAGGGGCTCCTTCCCTCCCCTCTTTCACTGCCATATCCCAGGCAAAAACCACACAAAACCTTTGCACCTTGACACTGAATTTAATTAATAACACTGTCAGCTCTAAATGCAGAAACATGAATTTCTGGAAGAGACACATGGGGAGTGACTGAAGGAAACTTCAGCTCTGAAAGTTTTGCCACAAATTAGTTTCATTCATCTTTAAAGTGATGCACCAAGGTTCAGATCTCAGGAGATGAAGTATGTGCAAGGTCATTCAGATTCTAGAGCACTGGATTAACTCCAAAGTCAACAGAACCAGTTCAGGTGCACGAGAGCAGCACAAACGTAGCTTCCTCCTAGCAAGACTCCAGGAAAACATGAACTTCACAGAGTTACAGTTTCAGAGACACAATTATCAGGAGAGAACTAAAATAAAAGCCTGTAGCCAAGTCACTTCCCTTCAAGTTCCAGAGTGGGGGACAAGAGAACTGAGCCACATGTACATTCACTTCCCAGGGTGCAATGCACAGACAGCATAAATTTGTGTTCAAATGAGCCATTCCAGAAGCAGTAACTAATCATGGAGGCACTCAGGGGGGATCTGGAGTCCCTCTAGGCAGGAGCAAACATGATTACTCCGAAATGGAAGGGTTTCCATGAATGGCTCTGTTTTTTCCATTAAGGCTTTTCTCCTTTATGCTTCAAGAAAGGCTCTTCTTACTCGGCACAGATGGCACAGGGCCTTAATGACGCCAGCAGCGCTCAGCTTTGCTGAGCTCAGCTTACAAGCACCCAGATGTTTGTAGTGCTGAAACAAGTCCTTCTTTCCAGTACCAACAACCACCTTCAGCACAGGTCCACAAGGTACTTATAGTCAGACCTGCAGAGTTAGAATAACGACATCACAGAACCACTGAGCTTGGAAAAGACTTCTAAGGATCGAGTCCAACCTGTGACCGATCACCACCTTGTCAGCCAGACCAGAGCACTCAGTGCCACGTCCAGTCATTCCTTGAACACCAATGTAGGTGTTTCAAAGGACAGGGAACCTTCTCCCACCCCTTCCAGAAGCACCAAATTAAAGAGTTGATCTGCATATAATCTCCAAGCACACTCAGCCTCCCCAGCTGAGATACACCGTGGTGGTTTCTGCTCAGAAGAGCATGAGGAACGCTGGGGGTTAGGAATAGATTTCACATTTTATGTGGGTCAAAGAGCATTATGTTTTGGAACATTTTATTTGATTAATTGTGAGGACAATGCTTGTGCAGGATGTCTCAGTACCACAGCAGTTGGTTATCTGGGATCAGACTTGGAGAACTCCCTCATATCCAGCGAATGAGACAGAAACATAGAATCAAAGAATAGTTTGGGTTGGAAGGGACCCTAAAGCTCATCTTGTTCCACCCCCTGCCATGGGCAGGGACACCCTCCACCAGCCCAGGTTGCTCCAAACCCTGTCCAACCTGGCCTTGGACACTTCCAGGGATGGGGCAGCCACAGCTTCTCTGGGCAACCTGTGCCAGGGCCTCCTCACCCTCACAGGGAAGAATTTTTTCCCAAATATCTAATCTAAACCTACCCTCTGTCAGTGTGAAGCCATGTCCCCTTGTCCTGTCACTCCAGGCTCTTGCAAAAAGTTCCTCTCCACCTTTCCCACAGGCTCCCTTCAATTAGGAAGGCCTCAATTAGGTCACCCCGGAGCCTTCTCTTCTCCAGGCTGAACAATCCCAACTTTCCCAGCCTTTCCTCCTCTGGACTCGCTCCAGCACCTCCATGCCCTTCCCGTTCTGGGACCCCAGAGCTGGAGCAGCAGTGCAGGGGGGCCTCACCTGAGCAGGGGTGAGCCCAGGATATGGTTTCAGAGCATCTCCAGGCAGGTTCTCCAGGACCTTGGCATGAAAAGGTCTCTCCTGTATAACTGGAACAACATTCAGACACAAAACTAACATGTTTAAGTCACCTGCCACACTGTCATTGTTCCACTAAGAACTACTTTGGGGATCTCTAACAAATTGTTAGGATTTCTCACAAATACACTCTCCAGCTCAGCAACTGCAAACCACAGCTGCAGTTCCACATTCAGACTGAACCTCTTTTCATCGTCTAAGTCACCTCCTTCAATGTGAAGGAGTTTTTTTTTCCCCAGAGGCACTTCCCTCAAAAGCAAACAAGAAATGCAGTCAGTGCCAGCCACAAAGAGCACAGGGAAAAATCACTCTGAGGAGCTCCTGGTGAGCAGAACAAACCCCAGGCTCTGCCAGGGCTGCTGTACAACACAACCTGCCACGTGCTCAAGGTCTCAACAGCCAAACTTCAAGACCAGAATGGCAGCAAACTGTCTCCACGAATTTATAATACGGTTTTCAGCAGCTAAAAAAAGATATTCTATTGCAAGCTTTCAGAAACCAGTTGCTACAACAACACATGAAGTTCAGAGCTCTCCAGGTAAGTCCAAAGTTAGGCATTAATCCTCTCAACCACTGTCACAAGCAACTCAGAGTTCGCCCAAGCTGAAGACAAAACACTTTAAAATCTTGCTGGAGCTCCACCTCCAGGTTCCATTTCCAAATCCATTACAAAGATAGCTTTAGGATTTTAGCCAGGCTGCCACACCTCTTGAACCCTGTTCTCACATGTCCCCCCAGCCTATAAAACCACCTTGACCTACCTTAGGTGGGTGTTGCAAGACCAGCTTTACACAGAGCTTTGTAGCTCTGGGCAGAAGGGGGATGCAAAGTGCCATCCTCCTTGGCAGGAAAAAAAGAAAAGCAAAAAATCCTCAGATTAACCCCCCCCAGAATTGCTACAAACAGAAATCCTCCAGGAAAATGCAGCGACACACTTACCAGGAAAAGAATCACACATAAATAAAACAAGGATGGAATAGCATAGAAATGCCAGAGCATTTAATTCCCCAGAGTAAATCAGGACAAGGGAGCATCACATAAAGAGAACACGAATGGGTGACACTGCTGAGGTCCAAGCAGTGGTTTTAAGAGAAATTATGGTGGAAAACTTTACAGTAGCTGGAAAAACAGCACTGGGACACCCAGAATGGCCAAGTCTGACTCATTAGTTTGTCCCATGCAAAACCAAACTGGAACCCAAGGCTCCTCCTGGGTGCCCATCAAATGACACCAAAATAGTTGATATTTATTACAACATAGTGGTGGGGTTTTATTATCATAAAGGCACCAGAATTAAGCACCAGACTGCTCCAGTCACAACTACCTCTCCCTAACCCAGCATCCTAATCCCACCTTCATGCAACCCCAACACATGGATGTGATACCTGAGTGACACAACACCCTTACAAGAACCAGGAGCACAGAGTCAACAGCACAACTGTATCCTCAGCAAAACACGGCCTGAGTCGCACAATGTTCATTAAGAGAAAGCAATTAATGTCCATTTAGGCTTCTCACCATGAATACAATTAACAGTGAAGTGACAGAAATTGAGTTTCTTTTAATTACTCAGCCAGACACTCTCCACTGCAGCACACAGAGGGATGGACTGTCAGCACAGTCCTAGGCACAGGCTGAACCAACACCCTGGTTGGATGAGGCCATCCCCCCCTCCCCACCACCCATCCCTGCTGGGCCACCAAAAGCCACCACGTAGCAAACAGGAATGTGGCTCTGAGCTGAGATAAATAACATCCAGCAACAAACTTGTAGCGAAATCAACTGGTTCTGGTCCCCAAGTGTGGTGTTCACAAGGAGCTGGGGAGAAGGCAGGAGGGAATGTCCTGGTCAGTGGCAGGTGGTGGTGGCTGTCACCAGCTCCAGGACACAGCAGGAGTAATGGAGAGAAGTATTCCACATATTTTGGGGAGAGAGTGAGAAACAACAGCTCTGTGTGAAATACAGGGACATGTTCCTGTTGTGACAATGTCACAGCACACACAGCTCATGAGGTGGGAACAAGGTGATGGACTCTGGGCACTCCTATTTACAAATGCTCCTTCTTTGATTAAAGCCTCATTCCCAATCAACACAAGGGTTTAGCTTCAGAAAGGAGTAATCTCCTTTTTTCCCCTTCCCAGAAATCTCCAGGGAATTCTCTTCCAAGAGCCTACTCCAGAGGAGAAGAGGCATCCCAAGGGTATGAGCTCCTTGCCCTGCTCCACGCTGCAGAGGAGCTCAGAGGAACAGGAGTGGAGCTGCTCAAGGAGCCGTGGGAAGCACTGGTGCATTGCTCACTGGTTCTAAAGGCATGTGAGACCATATGCACAAACATGGATCCTTCCACTGCCTCAAGCACAGAAGCACAATGGAGATCATCACTGTTCCTTGCTAAACAGGCAAAAAATTACCCATTTTTAGCCCATGTCATGGAGGCACTTATTCCTCTGTACAAACTGAGCCCTTCTTCCAAATGGTCAGGCAGGCACAATGCCAGCACAGGCTCCACAAAGCAAGAAATTCTGGTTAAAAGGTACCAGAAAAGAGGGCTCAGAGAAGGGCCACAGCAGCCTCAGCCATCCTGATGCAAGAGGGAAAATGCTGATGATCCACAACCAGAGCCTTGGAGGAATAAGCAGGGCATTTTCAGAGGATTTTTGACTCCAGAACTGTACAGCTTGCAACAAAGCTGTCACACGAACTGTGGGTGCCTCACTGGGCACTCTGGCTCATACAGACCAAGGTGGATTCCACAGCAACCTGCTCAATCCTCCCCAGAGCACGTGACTGACCCAGCAACAACCACAACAAAAGTCAATAAAGGAGAAGTGAATATTCACCTCTGCCTTTGCCACCAGCTGTGACTCACAAGGTGCCGTCACTCGGAACGACCTGGTGCGGTCACCGTGTTCCTTTCCACGGGCAGGCTGCCAGAATTACAGCCAGAATACCTGTGTTCAGGGTTTATTTCCTTGTACAACATGTTCTTCTTGTGAGGGCGTGTGTTTGCACCCAGCAGCTGATCAGACATTCACAATAAGTCAAGATCTGCTCAAACCAGAGACTTGGAAAGACAGAACGGAAAAGGTGACGGACAACCCTCGGTGATGCACGGGGCTCCAGAGGAGGGGTGACCTCAGGGAATGGTCTCTCACCACACCTTCCAGCTTTCCAGAGGTAATCTGGAAGCCAGGAGTGTGTGTCAGGCTCACACTCCAGCACACACACACACATCCAGTGCAGCCAGTGGAAAACTGGCTTCTTCCAGTCAGGGCTCACAGTGAGTGTCAAGTTAGAAATAATTAGCAACTGTTTGGCCTGCAAACATCTTGTACCACTTCCAGCTTGCTTCCCAAAAATCAAATAAACCCATACTCACTCATTCCCAGTCATCCTCGCTGTCAGGTTTTGTACCAGCCATAACCAACCTTCCCAGCTCCAAGAAAAACACACTGAGGACCAGACAGGACAGTATCCTTCTGAGGAAGGGAGGGGAGTTGCCATCCTCACAGCCCTCACTGTTCTGGGCTTTGAATCTCCACCTGGGAAGTGTCACAACCTCTTCCTCTGCCTAGAACCATCCTGAGCTTGAACAGCTCTTCTCAAAGTCAAGAGGATCCTTGTTAGATAAAGCTGAAGAAGGCAAAGAGAAAGAAAGCCCTGGCCTAACATCAGCTTTCAGAGAGAGCATGAGCAAGTGCCACAGAGAAGTAATTAACAAGCCTCTAATGGTATCCAGAGCCTTAGAAGGAAATACCAATATTTTTATACAATCAGCTGCTTGAAAGCATTGGCTGTTCCCTGTTACAAGGGAGGTATCACACAAGGAACAATTTTTGGCAGCATTACAGTCAACAGATCCCTTCCAGGATGCACAGGAACATAAAACCCAGCCTCAGGTGTGCGATGGGGTTACCCTGACAAGCCCAACACATCATTAACTTCTAGTCCAGATAAATACAACAGCACAGAAACAACAGGAAGATTATGTGAAAGAAGCAGTTTAATGTCCATTGCAAATGGTGGTTATAACTAATCCACTCCATATCTAAAATTCTGCCACATGCAGATCCTGCTGCAGCCAAATAGCAACATTTGCCTTTCCCTGCAGCCCAAAAATCTAGTTCCCAACCCCCTAAACAAACAGGGGGTGTGTGCTGGCCTGGAGCATGTTTGGTTCTCTGTGCCTGTACAGCCACCAGTGATGCTCCTCAGGGATGGGAACAAGCTCCCTGGCAGCAGCAGGGTGAGAGGAACAGCTCATGTGCCACCAGCAGCCCCAGCCCAGAGGGGTGAATCCATCACCCCCCAAGGCCTCACTCTGCAGCTGATTTGGGGCTCAGTGCTGGAGCAGATCCAGCACAGCAAGGATCTCCACCTCCCCATTTTCTAAGAGATACAACACAGCTGTAGGATTTTTTTCTGGGCGGGTTTCCCCCCTTTCATCTCCTCCACACCACCATTCCTGCTGCAGGCCAACGTGCCACAAAACAAGGTGGAACGATGGCAGGACTCTGAGATGACCCTGCACCCCCTGCAAAGCAAGCAGGGGTCCTGGCTGTCACCATCACACAGCCCTGAGGGTGTCACAGCCAGCAAGTCATGGGACACACGCAGCACTCGAACCTCTGAGAGAAACGTCTTTGTACCTGTGAGTGAGGGGACCCAAAGTGCTGCTCTGCAAATTCTCCAGTCTGCCTGGAGAAGCCCCACTAGAACAGAAACTTAGAATAATTTATAAGTAGACAAACACTGTAAGGGGGGAAAGCACCTTAATTTCCTTGATGACTCATTTTGTGAGACGTAAAACTCTTCAAACAAATTAAATCCAGCCAATTTCAAAAAATTAAATCACCCCCAGACAAGGTGGGTCAGGGGCCCACCAGTGGCACTGACAACTCTCCAAGCTTTCAGGACAATTCCCTTTGGAAAACAGACACCCATTAGGCCGTGTCATCCCAGGTCTCTCCCAGGTGAGAGCCACTGCCATTCTAGGAACTTAAAGGGGGTTGTCATGAGGGAATTTGCCATCCTATGTTCCACCAGACCTAGTTTTGTTCCGTGTCCCCATCGAACTCCGCCGTCGCTTCCCCTTCACCAGCGCTCGCCACTGACCAACAACCTGCTCCAGCCGCATTCCCAGCGAATTCCCAGCGTGGGGAGCAGAGCCTTGTGCACCCCCAGTGACCGCCCAGCACCACGGGGGACCCCAGGGCTGCGCCGGGCGGGCACGGGCAGAGGGACGGGCACTGCTGACCCCGGGGCACGGGGCGCTCCTGCCCCTCACACTGACGCGCACCGGGCACACGCGGCCCCGTCCCATCGCTCCGGCCCACGGAGCTCCATCCACGGCCTCTGGCCCGGGGCAGAGCCAGAGCTGGAGCCAGAGCCATCCCCGACCGGTGACAGCCGCTCCCGCAGCCCCTTCCGCGGCCGCCCCTCTCGGCCCGTGGGGGCACCGGGCCCGGCCCGGCCCGGCCCCCATCCCCGGCCCCCGCGGCCCTCACCGGACTTGGGCGGGTAGCGATAGGCCGAGTTGGCCTGGATGTCGATGTCCTCCACGCCCGCGATGCGGCGGCTGAGCAGGGAGCCCATGGCGGCCGCGGCGCGGGGAGCGCAGAGCGGCGGCACCGGGGGCGGCACCGGGACCCGCACCGGGACCCGCACCCACGGCGGCGGCGCGGGGCACGCCGGGACTG
>VYXB01006433.1:75867-87205 GCA_013397135.1 Pachyramphus minor
AGGGGGTGGAGGCGGGGTTCGGGCAGCGTGGGCCCTGCGGCCACGCTGCTTCTCCCCCCTCTCCGCTCGCCCACGCGCGGCGGGGCCGGGCCGGGCCCCCCGTGGGCGCCACGCGGGGCGGGGGGAGCGGGGCCACGCTGCGCGGGGGGAGCCTGGGGGGGCAGCCCCGCCGGACCGGGGGAGCCCGGCCCTCCTCCTGTCCCCTTCCCCAGCCCGTACGGACCCTCCCGCGTGGCCGTGGGCTGTAAAAGCCCCGCGCAGCCTCGTCCACGGCCCTGCCCCGGGGAGTTTTGAGTACCTCGGGCGGCCGTGGGAGAGGAGACTTTGTAGGTCAAAGCTTTTCTGGCTCCCAGACGCCTTTTTTTTCCCCCTCGCCCGCGGGCGGGATACTCCGTGACATTGACAGGGGCGAACGCCGGGCAGGGGGCGCGGGGGGGGCTCTTTCGGGGCGCTCTGAGCCGAGGGAGCTCCCCCGGAGCTGAGGTGCAGGGAAGCAAAGAGGTGCGCGGTGGCTGTCGCCGGCAAATTGCTTTCTAAATGGGATTTTTCCTCTCCTCCCGCGGCCCCGGCAGCTCCCCGGGCTGGAGCTGATGGTTTCGACGCTAATGGCAGCTCGGTAATTGAGGTGTCTGCGCTGCGATGCGGGAGCAGGTCTGAGCCAGGCCGGGGAGCTGGAGCCTCTGTCTGTGCCATGTCTGCAGCCGGAGCCCCTCTCCCTCCGCCCGGGTGGGCGCCGGGCTCCTGGACGGCGTTCGGGGGCTGTTCCCTAAGGGAACGGCTGCCGGATGGATTGGGAACGGGCTCGGGATTCCCAGGTGCTCAGTCAGGCGTTCCAAGCCGAGCCGTGCGTGTCCGGGGTGGGCTTGCAGAGATCTCGGGGAGGCCGAGCCACGTTGCCCTCCACCGTGTCCCACTGCCGGGAGCACCGTGGCGTGGGATGTGCTGCATGTGTAGCGTGCTCCGGGGTTTGTTTACTAACACAGCCTGGCTGTGTGGCCCTCTGGGACAGGCGGGAGCCGCTCCCGCCACCTCCCTGCGTTGTCGCAAAAGAGCTGGGGAGGGGATGACAGAAGTTTAACTTTTCCGTCAAAAGGCTTTTTTTTTGCAGAACTTTGCCACCGTTTGGCGAGTTGCACAAGTACAAACAGCCGTCTCCTGCCGGCTGGGCACTCACATGACTCAGAGGAAGCTGGGCTGTAAACAAACGCTGCGAGGACGAGCCGTTACCATGTTCCCACTCACTTTTGGTGCAACGGTCAGATAATTCCCTTTGCAAAATGGCCGCTGGGCACGGCTCCTTCTGGGAGCCACGCCGGGGAGGGAGCACCTCCCGACCACTCCTGCCTGCTCCCACCTCTTACCTGGGTTGCTTTTGTTATTCTGGTGCAGCACCCGTGGGCAGGCTGGTGTGTGTCTGCAGTGGGTGTAAATTGGTGGAGTTCAGGCAAGTTCAGTGGTGTAAATTAATAGCATCCTGCAAGGAGCTGCTTCAGGGGCACGGTGTGAACTGGATCAGCCTGCTTGTACCCTGAGGGTGTTGATTCTGCCTGTAAGACCATCCTGGGCAGAGGTGTTCTGTGCAGGGGGGAGCTGAGTGGCCCAGTGGCACAAGAGCAGGGGTTGTGTTCCCCCAGTTCTGTGCCTCTGTCCTGGCCAGGGCACTCCTGGCACCCATCTGCCCTGCCCAGAGCCTTCCCTGCCTGTGGCAGCCCCTGGGTGTTGGTCATGGGCAGGAGGGAGAGAGAGGCTGCTGTGAAACATGGGCAGCTTTGGGATGCTGGTGTTTTGGGACTACTTCCCTGGGCTCGTGCTGCCTTGGGGCTGCTCAGGGGCCCTCGTGTGTGGATTCTCCAGCAGCTTGGAGTGTCTCTGACCCCTCCAGGGTCGCAGGTGCTGTTTTTTTGGGAGAAGCCAGAGAGAGCAGCAGGTATCTCCCCCATGGCTGGAACCCAGCAGGCTGCGAGGCAGAGTTTGCAGAGTCTCACGTGGGGCTGAGCACTGGATCAGGCTCCTTCTCAGGCAGAAGGGTGTTGTTCAGCTTTGTTATGTGCTCGTGTCCCCTGGGGCTGCTTGGGAAGGATAAGATGAAATCTGCTTTTATAAAAGCACCCTTTCCTTCCTTTTCCTGGTGCTAAGTGTGTCTGTTCAGTGTAGTGAGCTTGTGTGTGGGGAACAAGAGGAAGAACAGGTGTCTGGCTCTGCTTGCTGTGCCCATGGTTAGATTTCCACTTCCTCTTATGTATTTATGTCTTATGAAGCCCCTTCCTTTGTGTCTCAAGGGCTGGGTGCTCCCAGGGCTGCTCCAGCACCGGGGCTGCTGGGTCTCCTATGCTGGCAGCAGGTACAGCACACACCTTCAACCACCCTCTCTCTGACTGGGTCACCACTCTTGGCACCCTGGCAGGGTCCCTGTTTGATCCACCTCCTGTGAAGCTCCTTGTTTTGCATCCAGGGGGGGTAACAGTGGCCTGGTCACCTGCTGAATGTGGCCAGGCCGTGGGTGCAGGGCTGCCCTGCTCCCACACACACCAGGGTGACACAGGAGACAGGGGCTGAGCTGGGCTCGGGCTCCTCAAGCAGAGAAGCCTTAATTGGCTTTGCTGTTGCACCAGTCACCACAGCACTGGTGACGCTGGCTGGAGACCAGGTGGCACCGGCAGCTTTGGTTACATATGTGTCCCTGGCACACACCAAGGGGGTGGGAATAGGGTCCTCACCCACGGGGTTGGGGCTCTGCAGGTCCTGGGTCCCTTGGGAGGTGGGCATTGTGCTGGGCAGAGGGGTTGCTCCTGCCATGGAAAGGGGCAGGTGGAGGGGAGGGGACACTCTTTTAGGCAGAGGGGCCTGCACTGGTGGAGTGTTTCCTCTGCCCAGTCCCAGCTGCCATCCCAGTGCTGACAGGGATCGGTGGGCAGCTCAGGGGGACAGCAGGGACCTGCTCTGCCCCTGTCTGCCAGTGGCACAGTCCAAGATATGAGGCCACTTGGAAAACAGGAGCACAGAGCAGATTTAATCAGCTTATGGTATCTGGCTGCACCCACACCTCTGACTGCGCTTCCCATTCGCTGTCCCCCCCTTTCTTATCAGGATCTGTCGGAGCGATAGGGCCTGTGGGTGTTGACATCAGACCTCACCCAGGACGAAGGGTAGTGCAGTGATGGGGGTGTCTCTGCCTCAGAAGTGTCTGTTAGACATTTCCTTGATTCTTAGACGTGTGCTGGCCTGTTCAGAGCTCTCTCTGGGCCCACAGACCCCATTCCTGCTGTATGGCCATCCTTGAGATCCAGCAGGT
This sequence comes from Pachyramphus minor, assembly GCA_013397135.1. Lineage (NCBI taxonomy): Eukaryota > Metazoa > Chordata > Aves > Passeriformes > Tyrannidae > Pachyramphus > Pachyramphus minor. The sequence goes on from VYXB01006433.1 coordinate 79,160, forward strand.
CCTGCCTGCGGGCGCTGAGGGCTCCGAGTTCCCAGCCTGGCTGGGGGCAGGGTTTGGATGTGTGTTATTAAATGCAGCTATTGCAGGGAACAGCCTTGCCAGCCCAGCGATTGCACGCTCCCCCCAAGGTTTGGGAGCTGCCAGACTGTGCAGCAGGAATTGCTTCCCCCACCCAGGTCTGGATCATTGTTTGCAGATACTGCTCTGGCTGCCACCTGGTCGTGCCAATAGTTTTCTGCTGTTGTAACCAGGAAACCATAAAACCCTTTGCTTTCCCAGGGCCTGCCAGCCTGGGTGTTTGGGGCAGAATTAGTTTTCCATTGGATCAATGAGCTGAGCTGACTCGCTGTCATGTATCCCAGCCCTGGGAATGACACAGGAGCATGTGGGCACCAGGATAAGGAGCATGTGTGGTGGTAGGACTGTGGCTGCTGCAGTTGGGTAGGGTTTGGTACAACTTCCCTCTCCTTTTTCCAGGCTTTTCTGCCTTTTTTTTTTTTTTTCTCCAGCAGCTTGGGTAACCCCACTCTTTGGCTTGTAGGAAGGGAGCAAAGTCTGGGGTGGTGTGGCAGCACCCAGCCCTGCTCCTCACACCCTGCCTGCAGGCCCTGGGGAGCGGGCTGAATGGGACACATGGGGGCTTTTCCTCCAACCAGAACTGAATCCAAACCAGTTCTCCCACATTTCCATCAAGTCTGATCTGCAGCTGAATCAAAACATTGTTTTCTAGCTCTGACTCGGTTAGAGCCTGGCACAGAACAGGAGTCAGCTTCACTAACATGGAATCATGGAATAGTTTGGGTTGGAAGGGACCTTGAAGATTATCTTGTTCTAACCCCCTGCTGTGGGCAGGGACAGCTTCCACTAGACCATGTTGTTCCCATCCTGGCCTTGAACACTCCCAGGGATGGGGCAGCCACAGCTTCCCTGGGCAACCCATGCCAGGGCCTCACCACCCTCTGAGTGAAGAACTTCTCCCACCGTTCCTGTATCAGTTCAGTCCTGTGCACCCCCAAAGCTCCTGGTGCCTCTGCTCCTCCCAGGCCTGGGCTGGGTGTCTGCCCTCCTGGCTGTGCTGTTCCTCCAGCCTTCCACCCCTGCAGCCTTCCTTGTCCTGTCACATGCCTGTGGCATGTGACATATTTACCAGACTGTTACTGGTTTTAACTGGAAGCCAACCAGGACAGTGTCAGTCATCACCATGCCCCGCCTGCGACTGAATTGGAAATGCTCTGGTGTGTGGGGTGGGCACTTGCTGCATCCCTGGGCATGTCCTGGTGGGAATACAGTGACCATGGTCATGTTCCGTTAAGGACACACATCTAACTGGTTCCTGCTGAGGTTGGGTTTGGTTTCCCTACTCTCCCTGCACACAGTGGTTGCAGAGCATGGCTGTGAGTTGTGAAATGCCTGCCAGGGTCTGCACCAGCAGTGGCTGCTCCTGGATGAGGATGGTGGTCCCAAATGCATGTGGCTATCACCTGCCCTGGTGTGAGCAGATGGCAGGCAGGGTCCCTGCCTGGGGACAGGGAGCAGCTGTGCCCAGCACCCTCCTTTGCAGGCAGGAACTGTGGGTAAGGTCAACCCTCCAGGGCCTGTTTTTGGATCATCTTCGGGGTCTGTCAAAGCCCTGCTGCTATATGCAGGGATGAGGGGGGTGCCCAGTTCACGTGCTGGTGGTAACATCATCTTCCCTTTTTTATTTCTTGCTTTCAGACTGCTCTCAGTGCTTTTTTCCAAGAAACAAACATCCCCTACAGCCACCACCATCAGATGGTAAGTGCTTTCACAGCTCCCCAGGGCGCAGCACCAGCTGGCAGGCGCTTCAGCCTGGTGCTGCTGTCCAGCTCCCTGCTTCCCAGCCCCAGGAGTGCAGGCAGGGAAGTCTGACTGGGCACTGCCAGAGCTGCCTGCCATGGGAGGTTTTCCTGGAGAGCAGTTGGTGCTACATAGTGGGACAGCAGGGCTGGGAGTGCCCTCAGAGCCCTGCACAGGGGTTGGGGCTGCACCTCCAAGAGGAATGGTCTGATGGAGGATGTTTTGGGCATGGCCAGTGGTCCATACCAGCCCCAGCATGGGGAGAGAGCGTGGAGGGGCCTGAAGCACTGACCTGTGTAAACACACATGCAGATACGTGGTGTTTCCCACCGAGCAGCAGCCACACACACGAGTCCTTGTGTGCTCTCTGGAGCGTGCAAATCCCTGGAGCCTCACCGGAGCGTGCCTCTGGAAGTGTGTAAACACAGGAGTGCGTGGGTACTGCCTGCCCCTGCGCTCTTCCAGCTGTCCCCAGACTCAGTCCCTCAGCTCTCGTGCCCCGGCAGCCTGTAATCAGCTTGGGCAGATGTGTCTTAGGGATTTACTGTCTGCTGTGGCCTCGTTTGACTCTCCAGAACAATTGGGNTTTTGGATCATCTTCGGGGTCTGTCAAAGCCCTGCTGCTATATGCAGGGATGAGGGGGGTGCCCAGTTCACGTGCTGGTGGTAACATCATCTTCCCTTTTTTATTTCTTGCTTTCAGACTGCTCTCAGTGCTTTTTTCCAAGAAACAAACATCCCCTACAGCCACCACCATCAGATGGTAAGTGCTTTCACAGCTCCCCAGGGCGCAGCACCAGCTGGCAGGCGCTTCAGCCTGGTGCTGCTGTCCAGCTCCCTGCTTCCCAGCCCCAGGAGTGCAGGCAGGGAAGTCTGACCGGGCACTGCCAGAGCTGCCTGCCAGGGGAGGTTTTCCTGGAGAGCAGTTGGTGCTACATAGTGGGACAGCAGGGCTGGGCGTGTCCCCTCAGAGCCCTGCACAGGGGTTGGGGCTGCACCTCCAAGAGGGATGGTCTGATGGAGGATGTTTTGGGCATGGCCAGTGGTCCATACCAGCCCCAGCATGGGGAGAGAGCGTGGAGGGGCCTGAAGCACTGACCTGTGTAAACACACATGCAGATACGTGGTGTTTCCCACCGAGCAGCAGCCACACACACGAGTCCTTGTGTGCTCTCTGGAGCGTGCAAATCCCTGGAGCCTCACCGGAGCGTGCCTCTGGAAGTGTGTAAACACAGGAGTGCGTGGGTACTGCCTGCCCCTGCGCTCTTCCAGCTGTCCCCAGACTCAGTCCCTCAGCTCTCGTGCCCCGGCAGCCTGTAATCAGCTTGGGCAGATGTGTCTTAGGGATTTACTGTCTGCTGTGGCCTCGTTTGACTCTCCAGAACAATTGGGGATTTGGGGCGTGCAGAGCAAGTGCCTGGCAGGACCAGAGCATGCCCAGTCTCCTGTGGGGTGGGAGCTGGGCCTGAGCCTGGTGCTCACCAAGAAAGCTTCAGGCCCAGGGTGACACCAGTGGGTTGTGGAGCAGAGGGGGTCCCCCCGAGTTGGGTGGGTACAGGAGTGGGCACAGGGGTTTCTGTCTGGGCCCTCTGACAAGAGCTCTCATCAGACCCTTAGATAACAGCATGGTCAGCAGAGCACAGGTCTGGGGGCTCCCCGTGCTGCAGCAGTGGGGGCAGAGGGGTCTCTGTGCCCCGGTGGGAGGCAGAAGATAGAGGACCCCCCAGCCTGACCCCGTGTCTCCTTCCCACAGATGTGCACTCCCGCCAACACGCCGGCCACGCCGCCCAACTTCCCCGACGCGCTCACCATGTTCTCCCGCCTCAAGGCTTCCGAGAGCTTCAACAGCAGTAGCCCCGTGGCCTCCATGGCGACCTCCCCGCCGCCCCCGGCCCCGCCGCTGCCCCAGCACGGGGCCTTCAACCCCGCCTGGCCCACGGCTTCTCCCCCTGGCCAGCAGCAGAGCATGTGGACTCCGGCCGCGCCGGCGCAGCCCGCGGGCTGGCCCGCCGCCGTCTCCCAGCAGGCCACCGTGGAACAGAAGGCCAATGTGACCATGGAGGCAGAGAGATGAGGCCGCGGCCGAGAGCGAACGCGGCGGGGAGGGACCCCTGCGTATAAATATTTTTTTTTTTTTTCTTTTTCTCCCCCTCCCCCCTCCCCAAAGAGGAGAGGAACTCTGCTGCCAGGGCGTCTGGCAGCCGCTGAGACACACGAGAGAAATAGCTGCCTTGCATGGGTTTGGTTTGAAGTAGTTTTTACTTGTTCTCGAGCTGAATGGAGCTCCCCAGAGACAGCGGGAGGCTGCGTGGGACCGGTGCCGGCCTCTGCCTGGGACCTCACTGCTGCCAGACTCTCCGGGAGGGAGCACCCCCTCCTCTCTTGGGACACCGGAGTTTGCATGCCAGTGACATTTACAGAGGAGGTCCCTTCTTCAGGGTCCCCTAGGCCGCCCCACTGGGCAGAGTGGGTTGTGCCTGAGTGTTTCCCCCCATCCCTTGGCCCCGCTCGACTGGGTGGGGGCAGACACCCCACGAGGCTTGTTTTTTGTAAGGGGTGGAGAGAGCAAGGGCTGTTTCTGCTCCACCACAGCCTCCACCCTGCACACACCATCCTTGCTGGTGAGCAGGGCTGGGGGACACCTGCTTTTGGGGAGGCATCTGGCCCCTTGCCCAGCCCCCAATGGGGAGCAGGGGGTGAGCCACCATGGCCCGGCTGGGCCAGCACACCCTCCCCTCCACCCCCTGGGATGGGGTTCTCCCCAGGGCTCTTTTGCATGACACAGTGTAACCCTAGAGACTGGGATCGTTTTTAACCCCTCTGTTCTTTTTCCCGGCGGCTGGAAGTCTCTCCGGGTGCGCCGCAGCCGCTTGCAATACACGCTCTTCTGCTTTGAACCCGGTGTCTTTGCTTCGTTTGCAGCAGGGGAAGGTTACCCTGGCTCAGTGTGTTTCAGATCCCCTTTCCCAGTGGCTCCTGTGTGTCCAAGGGGGGCTGGCTGCACATCCAGCTGCTCCAAACACCCTGTTCCAGCAGCACGGTGCCACCAACTGTCTTTGGCCAAGTCCATGCAAGGCTCAGCCACAGCAGGAACCAGCCCAGCTCTGACTGCAGAGACCCCCCCCCAGGCTGATGGCATGGCTGTGCTGAGCTCTGGGCTCCCTGTGTGACACCCACAGGTCCTGGAGCCTTGCTGTCACCTGTCCCCTCTTCGCCAGGTCCCTCAGAGGTTGCTGTCCCTGCAGGGCCCTCTCCCAACAAGGCTGTGCCCCTGCATCTCTGCGCTCACCAGTCAATAATTAATTTGAATCTCTTATTTGTGTTGCTAAAATAAACAGTGTAGGAGTGATGGTTTTACCCTGGCTGCCTCTTGGGACAGCCTTGGCAGAGCCTGGGAGCGAGGGCTGGAGTTGGGGCTTGTGAGCTCCCCTGCATGGAGCTGTGCTGGAGCTGCCAGCTGCAGTCCTGCCCCACTGAACGGAATGGGCCAAGCTGGTGGCATCTGGAATGAGGCAGGGCTGTGCACCTTGTGTCCCAGCTGTGGTGGCCTGAGCACATCAAGGCCAGGGTGGAGTCCTACTGGGAATGGGGATGGTCTGTTGAGGCAGGGGGTGTGCACAGAGCCCACCCAGGGGACACAGAGAAGGGAGACAACTGCCTGTGAAACAGGTGAAGCCACATGGAGACCTGGGTGGTGGGGAGGGGAAGCTGCTTCTGACTGTCCCAGGGCCACCAGGAGCCATAGGATTGGGAAATCAAGTGCTAGACCAGAGATCTGGACATCTGACTGACCAGAGAGAGCTCATGGGGACATGGCATAGCCCAAAAGTGCCTGGTTGCTGAGTCCCCAGGGATGGCACAGGAGAGGCAACATTAGGAGGGAGTATTTCTGTGGTCCCTAGTGTTAGCCCATGACAGTGAGTGGTTACCAGGGGAGTGTGACTCCAACTCCACCAATCTCCCTGCACAGCCCTGGTGCACCTGCCCCCCTCCAGCCCCCCATGACATTTTACAGCCCTGTGGCCAGCCCAGACAGCTGTGCACTTTGCCACCAGCCCCCGAGGAGCCTCTCTTTGTCCACATGGCAGCACCTGCAATGCAGGACAAACAGCCTTACATGGAGCATGGCATCCCTGGGAGCCCTTCAAGGAGTGTTTACAAGTGTGCTGAGCCCACATGGCAGGGCTGGTGGCCCGGGGCACACCCAGGACAGACAATTCCATAAGAACGGGAAAATGTAGTTGCTGTTGTGTTTGAGGATGTGCCAGGAGCAGGGTTGGAGGGCCTTCATTGCTTCAGTGTGAGAAGCAGAGACACTTAGCACAGGGAATCAGCCATCCCCTGCAGAGCCCCAGCCCTGCCACCACCCTGTGTGCCTTTGCTTGTTCACAAAACCCAAGCCCTGCTCCAGCAGCACCTTGTTCGTGGCTGGGTGCTCCACCATCCCATGCAGGCTCCACATGTTCCCCCAGCCCTCCCCTTTGCCTCCTTGGAGCCACCCACCATTGTTCATCGTTGGCTTGGCATGGCCACAATGTCCTGGCACGCTGAGCTGCTTCAGAGTGGGGATGTGCCAAGTCTGGGCAAGCCTGGACTGAGCCTGGTTCAGGCACCAGCCATGGCACAAGTGGCTCCTAAGCTGAGCCTGCGGCTGTGCTCGCCTGGGTGTCACCCCACAGCTTCCTGCAGCCTCGAGCACTGTTCCTGCAGCTGGCCCAGCACCTCTCTGCCCAAACCCAGCCCCTGGGTGAAACAGGGAGGCTGCAGGAAGGTGAACTTATGGGTGGCCCTAGAGAGTGGGTAGTGAGGACATCCTGAGAGAAGCCCCAGTGTGTCCCCAGCAAGCAGGACATGGGGTTGCAGCCTGCAGGCACTTGGGCATGGGATGGGCACCTTCTTTATCCTGCAGGTGCTTCATCTCACACAGCAGCTTCTCCAGACAGGCAGCCACATCCTCCAAAGTGCCTGAGTCAGCTAAAAACGCACCAAAGCTTTGCTCCAGACAGTGCTCACCCCCAGCACAGCACTGTCCCAAACCCAGGTGGCTTTATGGCTGTGGAAACCCCCTGGCACTGCTGACAGGAGGTGGCCAGGCCTGTGGAGCTCCCCCTCAACTGAAGTGAAAGATGTGCAAAGGGGACAAATGTCCCAAGAGAGCTGGTGCCTTGTCCCTTTGCTCTGTGGTTGTGCTCAAAGCCAAGGTCACAACATGTGAGATGGGACTGGCCTGGGGCTGTCAGGTCTCCCAAGGGGTGAAGAAGTGCTGGGTTTGCTGTGGGCCAGGCCCATACTGCCCGTGGAGAAGAAAGCAGGGCACGAGGCCACCACGACTCGCTTTTGCACTGCTATGTGTGAGTAAGACAGGTATTTCTGATGTAACCTACAGCATTTCCCACTTGGAGTCTAAACTTGAACTTGTGCTGTGGCAATGTCTCCTACAGGATCCTGCCTTGACATGGGGACAGCTTGCCTGAGAGGCAGCACTGCTGTCACCTGCAGCTCAGCCATGCCAGAAAGGTGCCTCTGTGCTTCCCCAGGCTCCCAGGTCTTGGAGTAGCAGGTGCCATGGCATGGACATATCACTGTCTAGGGCAGGACACAGTGTGGCACCGTGGGGGACAGATGGGACACTCTATAGGGCACAACACAACAGAGCAGGTCAGTGCATGGGCAGGATCCTGTGAGGATCAGGCTGGGGAACAGGCAGGCTGGGATGGCACCAGAGCTGGGCATCGTGTGGGGCAGTTCGGGGCATGAGCTGGGACACCTTGTAGGGCAAGGGGTGTGTGCAGGATAGGGCTGTTCAGCCTGAGCTGGATCTCTCTGGGGAGACCTCAGTGCCTAAAGTGCCTAAAGGGGCTCCAAGAGAGCTGGAGAGGGACTTTGGACAAAGGGCCTGAAGTGACAGGACAAGGGGGAACAGCTTCGAGCTGAAAGGGGAAATTTAGCTTAAGATCTATGGAAGAAATTCCACCCTGTGAGGGTGGTGAGGCCCTGGCACAGGTTGCCCACAGAAGCTGTGTCCAAGGCCGGGTTGGACAGGGCTTGGAGCAACCTGGGCTAGCACCTGGAAAGTGTCCCTGCTCGTGGCAGGGGGTGGAACAAGACGATCTTTAAGGTCCATGCTTTAAACCACGCAGCAACTCGCCACAGCTGCCCGGCCCCGGGCCCTGCCTGGCGCGGCCCGCAGGCCCTGCCCGTCCCCCGGCCGGCCCAGCGCGGCCCGGG
>VYXB01006433.1:87263-145976 GCA_013397135.1 Pachyramphus minor
ACACTGAGTACCGCGGGGGACACGGGCGCTGCTGGGAAGGGGAGGGCTGGGAGTCAGTCCCGCGTTAGCTCTGCGAGGAGGGACCAGGGCTCGGTGCTGGGCCGGGTCTGGAGCGTTCGCGGCGGAGCCGCGGGGAAGAGGCACGGCTGGATGGGGACATGGGCCGGGAGAAGAGGAGGAGGCGGCCCCGGCTTCGGAGGGGCCTTTAACGCTGACCAAGTGCCGCAGGGCGCTGCTAAAAGCTTAGAAAGCTTTATCTCGGTGCCCTCGGCAGGGCCGGGGAGGGTTGGGACGGGAGGGCTGGAGGGGTGAAATTTAATCAGACGGAAAGCGAGGTCGTGTACTCGGGAAAAGACTTCGCGGTGTAAGGCGAGCGCCGGTGCCCGGCCGAGGTCATGAGCCCGCCGGGAGGAGGAGGGACTGCGGACAGGGCAGGGCTGTGAGGGGAGAAAATGGGATCCCGGGAGAGCAAGAGCCAGGCCTGGGCACCAGTGTGTGCCTTTGCAGTCATCCCTGCTCGGGAGAGACGAGCTCGGGCTGGAACTGCCTGTCCAGTGATTCCTGAGGAATGATGAGCCCGTTTTAGAGGAGCCGAAAGAAGGTTGACAAGCAGGAGGAAAAATGATGATGGTGAGGATGATGTTGTCCATTAGCACGTTGGCAGTATGAAATAAGAGCTCATTCAGCTAATGTGCAGCACGGCACAGCAACAAATACCAAGGAATTAATGTTAGTGGGAAGCTAGGAGGTCTTTGACTATTAAAATTATGAGATCTTGGTTCTGCCTCCTAGGGGGACTGGAGAGGCAAAGGGTAGGACTTGAGAAGCAGTATTCAGTTGCTTTAGGAAAAAGCACAGGGGGTTCTCATTGCTGCTAAACAGAGGAATGGGGTTGGGATCCTGGGGAGGGCTCCAGGGCTGTGCAGGGAAGGGGGAACAGGCAGGCTGGGATGGTCCCCTGGATCATCCACATGAGCCATGCTCAAGGTTAACCTTCTCCAGGTCACTGCAAGCGTAGATGTGTGTGTCCCTTGGCCTCAGGCGTCACTGGAAAAGCCATTCAGAGGTGGTCTCCTTGCACCAGTGAGAACTGGTGAGGGGACTGGCAGTTGTCATGTTCCAGGCTGAGCCTGAAATACCAGGTGGTAGAGACAAGGTCAGGCACAACAATTTTAAGTAGCAGTATTTTAAATTATAATTATAATGGGTTTGGAAGAACTGTAAAAGTCTCTGCAAAACACTTTGGGAATATGCACAAGAGCCTTCTATTTGTTCCTTTCACCCAACGGGCTTGAAACGGGGCTTTGATTTTGGCAGAGGCCCTGCTGCTTTCAGAGTGTGACTGAAGTAGGCAGCAGGGGAAAGTAGAGTGAGCATTACATTGTGTAGTACATAATCACAGTATGTCATTCATTCATGTTTAGGAACTAAACAAACTCGTGCGGGTGTGGAAAGCACAAGCTGAAAACTTCCCTTTCCCAAAGGCTTCTCTGTCTCGGTGTTGTAACAACGTCCACGTGCCCCAGGAAATCCCCGGAAGCATTTAGTGATGTCCTGGCTGTATTCTCCTTAGGTGTTACGTGAGGAGCTAATTCCTGCTTGGAGGTGGGAAGGCAGTGACTTTGTGAAGCTATAACGAGGGCAGGGGATGGAGCAACTTCCCCAGATGTCCCCTGAGTGATGCCACATGGAGCAAGCGTGGTCAGTCCTGCCCAGCTGCTGTTTTGGGGGTGGTGGGGCTGCAGTGGCTGCTCAGGGAGGTGCTGGGAGAAGGGATGTGTGTGTTCATATGCTGAGTACCAAAAGATCTTGCCACAAGTGTGATGGGGACAGATAACAGTGAGGGAGCTTCTCTTTATGAACTTGAGCCCTTCCTAAGAAGATGGAAGACCATGGTGAGCTTCTTGTGTTCCCTCAACAGATGCTGCACCTCAGATTTGGTTCTGAAACTCAGGTCCTCATGTTTCTGTTCTGGGGCTCTGTCTCAGCTGCTGTTAATGGAAGGAGGGAGAGTGGCTCTGTCAGACACCCTCTTTTGGTTTATGAGCATGTTTTTGAAGATCGTTTCCTAATCAGCCACTTCTGTGCGTGGGAAGCATGGGGAGGCCACTGCTTTCCTTCTGGATGAGGTACAAGTGGCAAACACGCTCTGGGAGCACAGATAATGCACTCCTGCAGCGGAGAGATGCTCAGCCAGGGGCCAGACAGTACACAACACCCACACTGTCTGTGTTTCGGGGGATTTGGGTTCTTGGCACGGTGTTGTCACCTGCAGAAATGTTGCCATTGCCACTCTTACTAACATAGCAAAAAAGGGGATGGAAGTAACTTTATTATGTGAAACAGTACCTTTTTTTTTTTCCTCTTCAGATGTGAATTTAGCAGATAAATATATGTGTTTAAAGGATGTGGTTCGTGTGGAGATATTTCAGTAAGAGGATATTTCAGTAAGTGGTTTTAGAAGGAGATACACAGACTTCTTAACATCTGCTCTGATCCAAGGCTTGTTTTTCGCTTCTGAGTAAGGAGAAGTATGAAATTTAGTGTTCTACAAATGGTTGTGGTACATTGTAAAACCTGACATTTGGTTTCTTATAATTGCTTTAATCAGGAGAAGATATCCTGGGTTGAAAGGAACTAAGTTTTTTTTAGAATAGTGGGTTTTGTTTGGTCTGCAGTGGAGCTGTGCTTCACTTTTGCTGGTATTACCAGGGCTCTGTGCACGTGCTGAATGTACCATGTGACAGTTTTCCAATGTGCAGGGTCACATTTACTCAGCTTTGCACCAAGCAAAAGGGGATGGCTGCCAGGTGAGCTGGGGAGGCAACGGTGTCTGCAGAATATGGAGATTAAAATAACGAAGGCAGCAGGACTGAATACACCTTCAAGCTTCTAGATAGGTGTGCCAGCTTCTCAGAAGGTGTTCTTCCAAACTGATCTGTGCAAAGCACCTGGAAATAGGGAGGACAGGACAGTCGGGAAACAACAGATAGATGCTGATATGCCTTATGCCTCTTAATAGAAATGTTCTAAAAGGAAAGATTTTAACTGTGCAGTACCCTCCCTTCTCCCTGATACAGGAACAGTGATGGTTTGTGGTTGTTGGTTCAGTTGTTCTGCAAAATATATAAGGTTTTTGGTTGGTTTTGCTTCTGAGGACCTGATTTTGCAGCTGCTACACAGGCAAAGGACTCCAGCCTGGAGCCAACTGATTCTCCTGAAGGTTTCTGAGCAAGGCACCTGAGCACACAAATGTGCAAACACGGATGTGCATGTACCTTTTTTCCTTCAAAAAAGCATGTGATGAGCAACTTCTGCCTTGGGATGTGATCCTCAGCTGGCTGCCTTCCTGCTGTTCCCAACCGGCACTCGGTATCCGTCCCACAGCTGGGGAGAAGCAGTGCCACGTTCAGAGGTAGTGAAAGATCTTTACATGCTCTGCACAGGACCCATCTCCTTCTCTGATCAAAGGGAACACAATTAGAACAGGTACTGTAGGAAACCACGATCCATTTTCTCCCAGAATAAAGTCTCTGAGGCAGGGGGAGCACAGTTTTTATTTCTGGCTCAGTGAATCGCTCAGGGAAGCTCTGGGCTGCTGTTACAGTTTTGCTTTGGGCCCATTCATTCTGAGCTGCCTCCTGGCTGCAGTTTAAAGTTTGTGCATTTGTGGTGGTGAGAAAGGGCTGTTTGAGAGCAGCCCTGTGCCAGTCATTGATCTGGGTAGAGGATGGAGGGGTATGTGCACAGCACATACTGTAGCTGTATTTCATCCTTATTTACTCCTTGTGTTGCGTGATCACAGAGAAGAGGAATTTTACTCACAATTTGAACCATAAGAGCCTGTTTGCTTTGGGACAGTTTGCTTGAACTCTCATTTTGGGAGTTAATGGCAAGGTTGGGTCTGTGTTGTGGTTATCCCAGCCATTCCCAGAGCTGGGAAGAGGTGAGGTCTGTGGGAGCTGCTTTCTCAGCAGGACTGGGACCTGCCTGGGACCTGAGACCTGGGTGGGCTGCAGGGAGAGATACTTTGACTGCTCAGAGGGGCGTGCTGGGCTCTCTGAGCTCCCCTCATGGTTTTAACTTGTTCCTTGAAAAAAAACCCACAGAAATACAGCCCACTCTGAGACTGAAAGGACTTTATAAAAAGGAAAAGCAGAGATTTGCTCTCTCTTGCTGTTGGGCTGTGTGTGCAGACACAGCTCCCGCCTCACCACAGAGCTCAGCCTGGAGGCCGAGAAGTTTTTTGTCAGCACTGACATCCCCAAATGGGATCTGCTGCTCAGAGCAGGAAGCCCTGACTGACATCACTTGACAGTTGNGTCCCCAAATAGGATCTGCTGCTCTGACTGACATCACTTGACAGTTGAACCTTTCACCAAGACAAAGGTGGTGGCTGAGGCGTGGTTACACCTGAGCTGATCTGCCAGACTCTGCACAATCAGCTCTCCCCTCGCAGGGACCGACTCCGAGGGTCTTCCCACTTCTCACCTTGGCAACTTCAATCTGACAGTACCTCATGGTACAAGATAAAATGAACTGGAGTTTTTTTTCCCCAAACATGTTTTGAAGCACAGTTATTTGATTGAAAAGGTACACACACCTAATTTATGAGGGATCATCAAGGAATTGTATTAAAAATAAGCCCCTCATTGCTCAGAAATCCCTTGTGCTTCCTCCCAGAGCCCCACAGCTGGAGAGCAGGTATAATCTTTTAGATGATGGGTGAGTGAACAAGATTAGTGTCCTGGGGAGAATTGTTGTAAAATTGATTTCATTTAGGTCATGGAACAAAGACTGTCGCGTGGGAAGACTTGAGCCAAACCTGAGTGCAGCCTGGCCTTCCTGGGGGCCACATGGGCTGAGGCTGGGTGGGAGATGGGAGCACTTGGCTTCTGCTGGGCCATTCACAGAGTCACAGGAAACCTCTCCAAGTCATGTTTGACCTTGTGCCCTTCCAGGGCTCCTCACCCTCTGCTAATAACATCCCTTAGACTGACTGTGCTTTCCTTTTGGGAAAGCACTTGTCCAGCCTGTAAGTCTTTGTGACATTTGGATGCTGATGTTGTAGAGGAACAAAAAACAGGGCATAAACAGGGAGCAGTTTGTGCCCTGGCAGCCGTGCACAGCCAAGGGGGTGTTGCATCGAGGGGCTGGTGCTGGGAACCACCAGCAATTTCTTCCCGACACAACCAGAGCTAAATTTGCTTCCCAGGAACAGGGGGAGGGTCAACTGCTTTTTATGGCAGTACCACGTCTTTGCAGAGCTTTTGAAAATAAAGATTGGCTAATAGGTTCTGGATTGACTTACTCATATCTCCAAGACTCAGAACAGCTGCTGTCCCATGTTTTCTCTCCTTGCCTTTTGGGTTGTTTTGTTGTGGGTTTTGGTTTGTTGTTTTTTTTTTTTTCCCTAAATGGCCATGACTCAGCTCTTCCCTGCTGCTCTCTGAGTTTCCTGGTTTCTGAATAGGCTATTCTTGGGACAGCAATTCCTGACAGATAGGAACAAGGGGAGTGTTGTGTTGTTTTGTTCTTCATTTCTCCTGTGGCCTGTGCTAATGCTCTGTTTCGCCCTGATTTTTGCTTTGTTCCCACATTACTGAATCGTTGGGTGTCATCTGAGGCATGTTCTTGCCCTTGTAGCAAAGGAGCCCTCTCAGGCATGATTCAGGCTGTGATCCTTGCACAGCACCAGCTTTTCTTTCCCAGCAGCGTGGTGGTGACAATCCTCAGTGTGGAGGGTTAGACTGGTATGACTCTGTGTGTTGTAAAGCTTAAATCTGCCTTTTTTTAGCCCCTCTGACTCCCAGGGGCTGTGCTTGGATCCCCTGTGGAAGGAGCAGATCCAGGAGAGGACCTTGCCAGGGGTAGATACAGGTGAGGACCAGCACCAGACGCCGTGTCCGTACGTCACAGGAGATATGGAGACTCCATGCAGGGCTGAGGCAGCACCACAGATCAGATGGCTCAGCCTGACTGTGTCTGTCACAAGTGAGGGGAAAACATCACCTAGAATTTAAAAACAATGAAAAAACCCTGTCTGATTGCTTATTTATTGCCCACCCATAGATGACAGAGGCTGGGAATCTGTAGGATGCTCTGAAAAGCCTCATGGGGCAGCTTTTTAACAGAAGCAGCTTTTGGATTTCTTCAGAAGTTTATTCCTCTCTGATAAGGGCTGGGGAAAGTCACCTGCCTTGGCAGGTAGCACACCCCAGGCCAGGTGTGCTGGTGGCTGCTCTTGTTATGCACTTGGAAATGAACGTGGTGTCTGATATTAAACAATCCTTGCTGGGTTTTAGTTTTATTAAGAGCACAGCTCTTTCTGTCAAGGCACAGTTGTATGAGAAGGGGAAGTAGACTGTTGTATATTTTGTCTGGAAAACACGGTTGGCTTTTTAAAAAACCCAGAGGCACTCTATGTTTTCTCAGAGCCTGTGGTTACCAAGAGGAATTTCTCAGACTGGAGGACTGGAAACACAGGGGTAGTGTTCTTCCTTAGCATCCCTCCACGTTTTTGGATATGCTGTATTGTCGTTAAGCCAACCAAGATAAAAGCTTTTCTGTGTGAGGAGGCTTTGGGAGCATTCACTGCCAGATTAAATTAGCCTTTCTGAGAATAAATTGGTCGTTGTGATGTAGGCAGCCCCACTCTCTGCAGCTGTAAAACCCGCACGTGCTGGTACCCGCAGGAGATAAATGAGAGATGTGGTAGCTGTGTTCAGGGCTGTGCTGGTAACAGGAGATTAGATTTCTGGCTGGGGATGAATGAAAAGCAGACTGGTGGATTTTATTGATCATTTCTCCAAGTGAGAAGCAGGCCACCCTTTTAAGAGAGGGAAAGGAACCCCTGGGATTTTCAGCACGGTTTTGTTTTGGGAGGAAGTCATGGACTAGAGCCAAGGCTGTACCCCTGCTGCAGTGACTGCAATCTGGGATGCTTTGGAGGTCCTCAAGGGTCCCAGTCACCCAACACATGGCAGAAGGGGAGTGTTGGAGCTTTGTGCTGGAGGAGAACTGGAACAGGGAGTGGAGGAGGGCAGTGGGGATGGCCTTTCCATGTGCTGCCAACTCCTTTGTGTTTGTATTTTTGACTGCCCACTGGATAAGTAGCTGCTGCAGCTCTTCCACATCACCTGGAGCATGTTTGTGTTTTGGGAATGCAGTTCCCCCAAAGTCCATGGTGGTGGTATTTTGCTTTTCAGACTCCCTCCTTGCTGGGAGCTCAGTTTGGAGCTGCCTGCTGGGCTATTCCAGTGAGAGAGAAAATAGTTCCCAGCTTGTTCAGTGTCATAACTGTGGCAGCTGCTCCGTCTTCCTCAGGCTCAGGAGAGGATTTCAGCCCTGAATCCTCTGGAGCAGCTGAGCTATTTACCTGCCTGAGGGCATCCTGGTATTATGGGCTTGAATCCCAGTCCCATCCCCTGCTGTGAGAACAGTGGTGCGGCCTTGGGGCTGTTCTGAACCCTCTGACCAGGAACAGCAAAGCAGAGAGGTGTTGCCTCATGGAGAAAGGGTTTGGAGAAGCCTAGAGCAGGGACTTGAGGGGGTGTGTTGATGTGTGTTAGGGGTGCTTTGAGTCCAGCTGCTGTGGTAGATTTCCAGTGAGAGGTCTCCTGGCTTTGTCCACGCTCTGGAGTCGGAATGCCTCATATCCAGGGGATGTCCCAGGCATGCCAAAACTGGGATGGTGCCTGGAGAGGCACGAGGACAACACCTCTCTTCCTTCCCCCTTGTTTGCAAAGGGAATGCAGCTCTGTGTGCCCAGTTGCAGGTCTGGCTGTGTCCTGGTCATTGCTCTGGTCAGACCTGCTCACATTTCAGATGTGGCTTTGCACGTCCCCACTGTCCCCTGGCAGGATGGCTGTGCTGCCTCTGAGCGAGCAGTGGTGGCAAATCAGGCTCAGGTGGAGCAGCTTCTGGGTGACCTGAGGGGCAGATACGTAGCAGGTCATTATGTGGGAGTTCTGGGGAATGGCTACGGAGCAGTTGGCAGGAACTGGTGCTGCAAACTGAAACCACAGTCATGAAATGCCTTGGAGGGACAATGACTTTCCTGGACTGGGAAGGCAGTGTGGACTGGCCAAGTCTGGTGGGAACTGGAGGGAGAACTGGGAATGGCAGGAGCTGTGTGTGACTCAGGGGTGCCCAGCACTGGGCACACTCAGTGCCTACTGATTAATCCAGGGGTTTCCCCCTCTGTGAGCTGGGACATTGTCATCTGTCTTTGAGAAGGCCCAATGGGCTGGGCTTGGGAGCAGGGGAGTGCAGGGCACCCTTCTCCTATCAAAGTGCCACAGGACAAGCCAGTCCTATGCTGGTGGCCCTGGAGAGCGGTCCCAGTCTGGAAATGGAAAGTTCTGTGGGAGCAAAAAGGTGAGTGTGGTAACACAAGTGGCCTTAGCAGGAGAAGTTCCTCCAGTGCATGTGTCTCTGGATGTACATGGAGACTCCTTGCTGGCAGCAGGACTCAGGAGAGATCCCAGACCTTCCACACACACTCCTGCTTAACCCCAAACCATGTTGTGTTGCAAAGACTGAGCCGGGGCTTTACATAAAATGGAGTGACACAGAGCCCTTCACACCAGTCCTCGGGAAAAAAGTGCAAGGTGACACTGTACCTGTTAAATCTGAATGTCAGCAGATTCTCTGGTGCCAAGGGATCTGTGAGGATGGGAAATGCTAATGTTGGTGGAGACTGGAGTTAGTCCTACAGTGAGCTGGTGTTCTCCTTGGGTAAGAAAACATCAGTTCCATGACATATGTTCTGTTCATCACTTGAAAGGAAAACGGGTCTGGAATCACCACCACTGTATTCAAAATTATTTCATTGTGCTGCAAAATCTGCAAGGGAATTCTGAATAGGCTCTTGGGCTCTGATTGATTCTGAAGCTGAAATGCAAAAGTGCTGATCCTCTCTGACTCTAATGTCCTCCTCCCTCCTCACCGTTATTTAATGGAAGTCACACATCTGCTCAGTTTGATTTGGCAATGATGTAGCTGTGTTATTTGACTTTCTCTAAAAAAAATTCTCTAGGAGGCAGAAATGCAAAAATGAGTGCATAAAGAAATAAAATATTTTTAGTTTAGTTTTGGGAAGGAGATCTCTAAAATCCTGAGCTGAACTGTGGGACGTGGTGGGTAATCACTGTGTGTTCACCACCTCTGTGCAGAGCTGGGAGGTGCTGCTGGAAGGGGAGGCAGCAGACTCTGACAGCAGGAGATGCTTTTTTGTGTAGATAACTGAAGAGCAGAACTTGCCATGAGCTGGAGGCCTGGGAAGGACTTGGGGTGGTCCATGGAGAAACTCCAGGTTGCCCAATCTCCAAAACCCCGAGTGCTGGGAGTGGGAGGGACTGTCAGGGAGGTCAATCTGCCTTTGCTTCCTTCCTAACTCATCCTTAAGCCTCTGTTACAGGCTTCCATCAGAGGTGAGCTCAGATCTGTCACTGTCCTTAATGCAAGGAACTGCAGAGCTTCTTCCCAGCCTCCTGCTTGCCTTAAGCTCCTTGAGCTGGGGTATTTTTGTTTGCTGGTTTAAAAGAACAGCTACTCTTGTGCCACACACAAGTTTGGTGTTACGTTAAGACAGCAGTGTTGGAGTGAATCTTGGGTTTAGTTGCTCTATATTCTGGCAGGTTGTGTTATTACTATTATTAACCAGATATCAAAGGGATGATGTAATGCAGGATGCATCCTCTCAGGGGGAAAATTAAGGACTGGAGGCAACAGCTGCTGATATCACTGGGTGTTTTCCCATGGATGTTATCAAGTGTTAGCTTGGATTCTTTGTGAACTCCATGGAAAGTCTCATGGAAAAACTCTCTGGTTCCCCAGGGATTTGGCTTGCATCACCCTCCTTTTCTCATCTCCCTGGAGCAGATTTCTGGGGTGCAGAGGCTTTACTGTTGTTTTTGATCACATCCATGAGAACACCTGGGATATTGCAGCCTGTCTTCTCCCATGCAGGCAGGTCACTGCCAGCTGGAAGGGTCTGAACAGTTAGAACTCCTGAGTGGGACAGTGTGTTTTCCAGGACCAGGAGAATGCTCCCAGCTTGTTCTGTGTTCAGGAAACTGTCTTTGGGAGCCAAGTGCAGCTGCCCTGGTGGTGCAGAGAGTCCTGTGCACAACTGAGCCTTCCCCAGTGCCTCTGCATGTGTGAGTTTTGAGGAGTGGGGTCATGGTTTAGTGGTTTAAGGGATACAGGGGTAGTGCTGGGTGGATGATTGGACTGGATCATCTTAAAGGTCTCTTCCAGCCTTAACAATTCTATGGTTCTGTGATTTTAGGGCCTCTCCTCACTGGTCACAGGCTCCCTGTTGGGATGTCTTGTCTCCTTTGGGATGTCTCTGCTGGCCTGTGGTGTCTCCCACGGTTGGATGCCACAGCTTGGGAGCCCACAACAGAGAAAAAGAACTACCCTAGTTGTTCTTTTCATTTTGGCTGGTTTTTCTTTAAATGTTCAGGTGAACCAGGTCCTGGCAGGGCTGTTTCTGCAGCCCCACTGTGGAGATGCCAACAGCTCTTGGTCAGCCCATCCGGAGGAGAACAGCCCTGGAGAGAATCCCAGAGGCAGCAGCAGGTCCTGCAGACACTCCTCCTGCACATAACCCTTTGTGGGTGCTGCAGATAAACCCTCTCTGTCTTAAACAGGGGGGATTTGGGGTCTGGTTTTCCTGATATTGATGCAGAGGAGCTACATGAAGCAGTAATTTGAATCTCTGGCTAGCGGGGGGTGAGCCAGGGCTGCGCCGTGGAGATTATCTGATTGTGCTTTGGATTTAATGCCCTGAGAAATCTTGCTTTGGATACAGCACCTGGCTTCCAGCGAGGATCCTGCTCTGAGGTGATTTGCCTGCTGGCTGGTGGTGGCACACAGAAGGTCAAATGTGTCCAAGGTTCCCAGGTAAACCACTGCAACGGGGATGCTGCTCCAGAGGTTCACTGGAGAGCAGAGCAGGGAGCTTTGGTTGTCTGACATACCTGGATTGAATGGTGACTAACCTTCTCCTCCAGCAGGAGAAGGTTTGTTTTAAAGGACTGCTGCTGTCCTGCCTGGCCAGCTGAGCTCTCCATCCCTGCACCGAAGGAACCGCCTGAGCCTCCTGGAAGCAGCAGTTTTCCACAGCTGAAATCTTAGTGCAGAAGTGTGGGAGAAATCTGGGAGCAGCCTGGCTGTTCCTGCACAGTGGGTTTGCACTCCCTGGCAGTGACTTGGAATTGGGAAAACACAGCTGAGTAGCTCAGAAAAAGAACAGAGCTTCCCTTCAGTCCTTTGCTCAGGTTTCTGTTCCCATCACGCCTCGTGGCATGTGTTCTCCTGCCGTGCCCAGGACCAGGATGAGGAGTTGAGGAGGTGCTGCCAGGGTTAATGGTGGGGTAAAGGAGCGGGCACATGGTCAGGGATTGCCAGGGCACCCTCTTCCTGAAGGAGGCTGAAGCTCTGTGTGCTGTTCATTCCTTCCCTCCTGGCTCCGGTGCAGGCTGGAGGCAGCAAATGCGCATGGGAAGAGGCAGGGCTGAGGAGGAAGTTTGGCTCCCTGACAGGGAAAACATCTTTTTGCTGTTCCACATAAAAACGAGGCAGAAGTAACCACTGATACTGCTTGTTCAGCAGGGGTTGTTGCTGCCTTTCCCTTGAAGGTAAGAGCTGTCCGGTGGGATTGTGTGTGGTGCGTTCAGGAGCAGTGGGAGCTGAGCCCCATCCCGGTGGTTTGTGTGGGAACTGGCATGTACAGGGAGAGGGAACATCCCTGTGTGCTCTGGGCACAGGGAACACAGGGAACACAGCTCTTGTCAGGCTTTGGAGGTGCTGCTCGGAAATGCTGTTGTGGAGGAAGGAGGTTGGGATTGCCAGGATCAGGGTTCTCTCTCCTTTCTGCCTCTAAAGCCACTTTGAAGGATAACTGGCTTTCATCAAATGAAATTTTGCCAGCATCCTGCTCTGCCTTTTGTGCTCATCCCTTGCACACCTCTCTGCCTTCCTAGTCTCAGTATTTCCCAATTTCTGGAGCTGGTAGCCTGTGACACCAAGTACCTTTTCCTGGGGCCAGGAAAGCTGGGATAGTGTTGGCAACAATGCTGCTCCTATTTCTAAAGGAAGGAGGCTGGGCTCAGTGAGGGAGCCCTTCATCTTCAGAACTTTTGGCTTTTTAAAGCTGTATTTACAGAAGCCTGGAAGCTGGAATCTGTGTCTGCTTGATGTGCCATGGAGCTGAAAGTGCTCATATCCTTTATTCATTGAATTTTAGCGTGGTTTTTTCCTTTTCTAAATATCAGAAGTTGGGTTTTTTTTGTGGAGAAAGAGCTCCAAAAATGCACAGCAGCAGCTTTTGAAGTGCCAACGTCACTGAACGTGGTCGAGGATGAACAAATGCTGCTTCCTGCCTCGGTGGCTGGAGACACTGCTCCCGTAGGGAAAACACAGCCAAACCACTGTGGGTCTGAGTTACCAAGTGCAGGGGGAGCAGGGACAGCACTGAGTGTCTCTGCTCGTGGGAGGGGATCTCAACTGTGAGGCTGACTCAGAGCTGCACCATCAGGGCTCGCACGTGAGTTAGACCTGCTCTGTCCTTGGCAGGTCTGTCTCCCCTGGGGACATTTCAGCAGCACAAACAGCTGCTGCCTG
The DNA here is from genome assembly GCA_013397135.1 of Pachyramphus minor. Classification (NCBI taxonomy): domain Eukaryota; kingdom Metazoa; phylum Chordata; class Aves; order Passeriformes; family Tyrannidae; genus Pachyramphus; species Pachyramphus minor. The sequence continues at coordinate 99,897 of VYXB01006433.1, forward strand.
GGAAGAATGGTGTTACCAGACCAAATCCTTGGATCTCCAAGCAGTGCAAGAATGATCTGTGGGTGTCCTCTTCGTAGCATTGTCTGTTTTATGGTGCTGGGACCTGTTCTGGTGGAACAGTGTTCCCTGGTCCCAGTGCACACCAGTTGGTTTTGGGAAGTGGCGCCCACAATACCTGTCTGGAGACCAAGTCAGATGGACAGACCTTTCCTCTTGTCATGTTTGAATCCCAGACTGGCTCCACAGTGATCCAACAGAGGGAAGTGCAGCCAGCAGGGGACACTGGACCCTGACACACCAGCTCCTCTCATCACTGCTGGAAGCAGCTGGGAGAGCTTTGTGTCACCAGTTTTGGATGTGTCAGTAATGGGAACCAGGAGCTTTGGGGTATCAATCAGTGCCCTTTGGACAAGGGCCTGGAGTGACAGGAGACAGGGAATGGCTTCACACTGACAGAGGGCAGAGTTAGATGGGATACGGGGAAGAAACTCCTCCCTGTGAGGGTGGGGAGGCCCTGGCACAGGTTGCCCAGAGAAGCTGTGGCTGCCCCATCCCTGGAAGTGTCCAAGGCCAGATTGGGTGGGACTTGGAGCAACCTGGGCTAGTGGAAGGTGTCCCTGCCCATGCCAGGGGTTGGAATGAGATGAGCTTTAAGGTCTCCTCCAACCCAAACTATTCTGGGATTCTGTAATCCCTCGTTAACTAGATCCGGAATTGCTGTGCACAGGAAGAAGCTGATTAGAAAGCCTTGTGTTTCCTCACCAGCTCCTTGACTGTGCAGAGAAACCTCAGACACACCTCTTGGGCGTGGGGGTTGTGTCCCAGGCTGGGGGGATCTAGAGATTTGTTCTTCTCACCCAAAAGCTGCCTGGAATGAGACCCTGGGTTGATTAGGGAGCCCAGAGCCAGGGGAGGACACGGAGTTCAAGGCCACAGCCAGCTGGGAGAAGCCCTTTCTGCTCTGGGGCCTGCATGGAGCTGTGCTGTCCTGGCTGTGTCTGTCAGTGCTGTGCTCCAGCAGGTTCATGGGAATCCTTTTTCATTTTCTTCAGGAAATCTGCAGCCTGTGGGGGCCCTTTCTGTGTCCTCTGCGTTCAGCAGGAGCAGTGTTTCCAACGATTCCGTGGTGGATTTATCCTCTGTAGTTAGTTTGCAGTAGAGGAGCCAGTAAGAGCTGCTCTTGCAGCTGAGAAGAGCTAATCTGTATTTTTAGCTGGAAACAACATCTCCTCTCTCCATCCTCCTACTGGTAACCAACTCCTGTGGAGCTTTAGGATCTCGCAGTGCGTCCTTGCTCAGAAGGACCTGCTCTAGACGTTGGTGATTTCATCAGATCTTGAACTTAAGGCTGGTAGTCTTGGCCTGCTGCAGGGCTGTCGGTGCCAGGGTGGTGAGGGATGCCCTGGGGAAGCCGTGTGCCCTCCGGTTTCCCACGGAGCTCCCCATTGGAAATGGGCTGGGTTTGTGCTGCTCGCATTAAGATGAAAGAAAGCACAGGAGAAACAGCTTCTAAGAGGCTTAAAAGCAACAGGCTTTTCTTTTCCTCCTGGGAAGGGCACACAGCCAACATCTTGCTCTTTACAGATCTCTTTTAATAAGCAGAATATTGCATTAGGAGTGACTGAGCCTGCCAAGAATGAGCAGAACAGCCCTGCATCCCACAGCTTCCTTCATCCCAGTGCACGTGTGGCTCTGAGATCCACAGACCTTTGCCCTGTGGATGCCATTCCCTGCTGGTCAGGGTGGCAGGATTAATGGCTGGCTAGGCCTGGGGCTGTTCCTTCATCTGAAGGGTGTTTTTAAGAGTGGATGGTGGAGCATGTGGGTGGGTCTCCTCCTCTCCTGTGTTTTCTTTCCAGCTCTTTGATGGGAGGACTGAGGCTGGGGACTGTTGAAAGATGTTACATTATGGGAAACCAGCATCCAAGCGGGAATGGGAGGAGATCTGTCATGTTAGAAAAGCTGTGGGCTCAGCTGGCCTGTGGGGGCAAGGAAAGCTCCCTGGCAGGCTGGTGTTCCCAGGTGAGGCCTCTGGGATTCTGCAGCTGGGCTGGGCTCAGCCAGGACCCCTCAGGCACAGGGGAAGGTCTGGGTGTGCAGGGTGGGGTGTTTGGCGACTTTCAGAAGACCAAGTCCTTCTCATCTCCCCATCCCCAGTGAGCTAAAAGGAGCACGGCCCAGTTTGCAGCTTTGTAGGTCACTGAAGGAGAAGGCTCTGCAGTGCGCTGGGAAGTGCCCTGTGCTGTGACAGCTCTCCTTCCCTGGGCTTCTCAGGAAGAAACTGGAGAGAGGAGCGGGATGGAGATGACCCCCAGCTGCCCCGGTGTTACACTTTGAAACTGCCTGGCTGCAACACGCAATGGAAGATCTCCAGGGAGAAATATTAGTCAGTAAATGTGGACATCGAGGGCAGACCCTGTGCCTGTCAGGGATTTGCTCAGCTCCTGGAGGGATCAATGTGCTCCTCTGTGAGCAGCCACAGGTGGTGGTGTTCCTCCATGGCCAGCACTGAGTGATGGTGCTCCATGGACTGGTGACCTGATAGATTTGCTGCTGCCTTGCAGGAGGCTGCTGGGGAGCAGGGAATGTGAAGCAGGAAAAAGGAGCGGAATAAAGCAAAGCCAGGAGGTGAGGGAGGGATGGATCTTCCTTCTGTGCTTGCCAAGGCCTTGGCTCCACTCGACCTGGGAGCTGCAGGTGGAGGTGGCTGTGCCCCACGGGCTCCTCTCTGGGCACACCTGCAATGCAGGACTGGGGCAGCACTGGCTGCCTGGCCTGGTGCCCATGGAGGTTGTGCCGTGCTGTGCTGTGCCAGGGAGGTTGGCGTGTTGCCTTGGGGCTGCCCAGCACGTGGCACTGGTGCCAGCAAACAGGACAAGCAGGGTCACATTTGCTCCTGGCCTGTTGGGGTGAAGGATGGAGGGCTCAGGGAGCTGCTCAGCCCACAAGGGGAGCTCTCAGCTCTGCTCCTGGGCGCTGACAGCAGTGTCACCCTGTGTCCCATCCTGATGGCAGCCATCCCGAGCACCGAGAGAGCAGCCTCTCATTTGTATTTCCCAATTTAGTCACGTTATAACTGAGCCAGAGAAAACAGGGAAATAGGGTTTCTTGATGTTGTTGCTCTTCCTTGGATCTCTGAGTGTGTTGGTGGGGCTTTGCCACATGCTGAGGACACAGAGCCTCGTACCTGCCATCGAGGGGGCACGTGGGGAGGTACCTGCTCTCCCCCCACCTGCACTGGGGACAAGAGGGGGTTTGGTGGGGTGGCCAGGGCAGCACTGCAGCTGTGACTCCTCTCCATCTGTGTAACTCCTTCTCTCCTTTTGCACAGATTTGGTGGGAGAAGCCAGATCCCAAACTACGCTGCTCAGAGGAATTGATTGTCTCAGCTCTGTCGAGGCCTCTGAGCTCTTGCTGCGAGGGAGAGGACAGGTAAATAAGTACCCCATGTAAAACAGTGGCTCCAGCTACTGCTACTGTAAGGTAAGACCAGCTGGTCTTACCTTGGCTCACTGGATTCATTTACAGATTTACTTAGAGCTGCTCTGTGAGTTTGCAGCCTCTTGGCATTTGCACTTCAGGCTCGGGGNCCTTGTGCACAGATTTGGTGGGAGAAGCCAGATCCCAAACTACGCTGCTCAGAGGAATTGATTGTCTCAGCTCTGTCGAGGCCTCTGAGCTCTTGCTGCGAGGGAGAGGACAGGTAAATAAGTACCCCACGTAAAACAGTGGCTCCAGATACTGCTACTGTAAGATAAGACCAGCTGGTCTTACCTTGGCTCATTGGATTTATTTACAGATTTACTTAGAGCTGCTCTGTGAGTTTGCAGCCTTTGCCTTGGCGTTTGCACTTCAGGCTCGGGGGTACTGCCACCCTCGGGGCACGGCCTTGTGTGTCACTGTGGGTGGAGCTGGGGGGCTGTGGGCAGTGTTGGCAGCTCTTTCCCACCTTTGGTACCCCAACACTGCAGCCAAGGCACTTGGCACTTGGGTTCCAGCCCAGCACTGCCCTGGACTGTGGCCGCACAGCCCAGAGCTGCCCCGAGGGGCTGCAGTTCATCAGGTGTGGGCCGTGCAGGGAAGCTCTGCAGAGCCAGCAGGAAGGGGTTACACCTTGGATTTGCTGCCTGGTCACAGCCTGTCCAGCTTTGGGGCTGCACCCCTGGTTCTGCCCGGGGTGGGTGCTGAAGCCAGTGCAGCAGTGGCACCAGCCCTGTCTCCTTCTGCTGTCACCTCCTTCCCCAAGTGCTGTGCAGCTCCAGGCAGGTGGCACCACAGGCTGGTGTTTTCTAAAGGCTTCTGTCCCTGCAGGGCCACCCTGAGCCATGTCCAACGACCCCCCGCCGCCCTACCCAGGGGGCCCCTCGGCACCGCTGATAGAGGAGAAGCACGGCCCCCCCTCTGCACCAGGTACTGGGGGTGGTCCTGGCTCCTCAGGGGGGTTGTGCTGACATTGTCCAGCAGAGAGGAGCCAAGCAAGTGTGGATTCTCTGGGAGTGCCCTGGCTGTGGCTATTCCTGGCAGTTCTGCCCTGCCACGCACAGTGTGCTGGGGAGAGTGGCACAATGCCCGGCTCCATCTGTCCCCATGTCACCCTCAGGGAAGGCAGGAGAGGTCATGGGGGCAGCAAGGAGAGCAGGAAGCACTCCCAGCTCAAAGCTCTGCTTGCTGCTATGGGTGAGGTGGGTGAATTTGGGCTTGAGGTGGTGCCCCCCTTCCATGCTGGGACCAACCAGCCAAGGCACCATCTCCCCCTCACCTCTGCTGCTTCCCTGGCTGCTGACTCTGTGTTTCCTTTCAGAGGGTGTCACCCCTGTCGTGGGACAGCCCCAGGGGCTTCCCATCCCCCCTCCTGAGTTCGGGCCCCCCCCGTATGAGCCGCCCTCGCAGCCGGGCTTTGTGCCCCCCCACATGCCCACGGATGGATCCGGGCCCTACGTGCCACCAGGTGAGTCCTGTGAGGGGCTGGGGGTGCAGGGGGTGGGGATGGGGGGCAGCTCGTGGCTCCTGGTGCCCTGGGGAATGGTGGAGGACACAAGGAGGGGCTGGAGCTGCCATTTGGGGCTTGCAGTGAGGCTCCTGGGGATGGGCTGGGGGGCACAGTGCCTGCAGCAGGGTTGGCCCCAGGTCTGTACCCCAGGTGGTGGTGCAGCAGCAGGATCCTCCCCACTGAGGATCTGCCTCTCCTGCCACGTATAAAGATGCTCACCTGTGCATGTTTCTCATTCACAGCAGGATTCTACCCACCCCCAGGCCCTCACCCCCCCATGGGCTACTACCCTGCCCCGGGCCACTACCCCTCTCCTGGTGGCCACACGGCAACGGTGCTCGTCCCACCGGGAGCTGCCACCACAGTGACGGTGCTGCAGGGAGAGATCTTCCAGGGTGCCCCTGTGCAGACGGTGTGTCCCCACTGCCAGCAAGCCATCACCACCAAGATCTCCTACGAGATTGGGCTCATGAGCTTCCTCCTTGGCTTCTTCTGCTGCTTTGTGGGGTAGGTGCTGCAGGGGGAGCTGGGGCCTCACGATGGGCACTCGGCCCTGCTCCTGGTAGCCCCAGTGCTGGGGGTCTCGGCTGAACTGCTGGGCAGGGCTGGGGTCTCAACATGGAGGTGGAACAGGGGCAGCAGAGAGTTTCTGGGGTGACAGCCCCTACTCATGTCTCTTGCCCATGTCCCCTGTGTCCAGGGCCTGCCTGAGCTCCCCACTCTCTACCTCTTCTCTCCCTGTGCTCCAGGTGTGATCTCTGCTGCTGCCTGATCCCCTGCCTGTTCGATGACTTCAAGGATGTGACCCACACGTGTCCCAACTGCAAGGCCTATATCTACACGTACAAGCGCATGTGCTAACGGCGCCCCGGGAGCCACTGGAATGACACCGGCCCCTTCCCGCTGCCGTCTGAGTCTCCGCGTGTGCATCCGTCCTTCGCTTCCCCGCCGGTGGTGTGTGTGTGTTATCCCTCCCGCTCAGAGCTGCCACCACCTGCCCCGAGCTCTGGTCCTCACTGGGAACAGCTGGATTGGCGATGCTGGCGCACAGGGGAGGTGGCCCCAGGCCCCAGATGCTGTGGGGGTGCCCTGCAGGAGTGGGGGCATCGCTCTGCACCCCATTACACTCCGGGGTGTGAGCGAGGCCCCTCTGCCCTGGAGTAACCCCAGTGCTGGAGGGGCTCACCCCAATCCCACGGCACAGGGGATGGCTGCTGGGATCTGCTGCAGCCACAGGGAGCCCAGGAGGGAATGGGGGGACCTGAGCAGCCCACGGCACACTCAGGGGACACAGCACAGCCCTTGTGGCACTTTTAGGAAGGGGCTCAGAGGGCAGTGCCACACACCGGGTTTCAGGGTGGTTCATGGCCTCCTCCAGCCCGTCGGCAAAGCCCCTTCCCAAGGAGAGGCAGAGCTGCCTGTGAACATGGAGAGGGGACTGGCAGCAGCACTGCACCCTTGATCAGCACCTCCGTCCTGTCCCCCGTGGCCGCTCCAGCTGCATGTGCCCCCTCCCAGCCCCGCCGGCTCCGGGGCAGGGACAGCCCCCGGCAGCCAAAAGCACACCCGGCATGTCGCTGCCTGCCCGGCACGTAGAGTAGAGGAGTTTGTTACCAGGCCGCAGCTCCGGAGCCCCGCCCTGAGCCCGGCGGGGTCCGCGGGCCCCACCCCGCACTGCCCTGCGGGGTCCTCCTTGCATGTGGGTGTAGGGGGTATTTTTAGCTCACTTCAGAGGGGCAGAAGGAAGGGAGCAAGCAGGCAGTGACAGGAGCTGCCAGCAGCACCCTCACAGGCACGGGCAAGAGGACCTGGGAGCCATGGTCAGCCTTCAGGGGCTGCTCCTGCCCTGCCCCTGCAGCCCCCGAGCAGAGCAAGGGAAGGGCTCTTGGTACCCAGGTCTGCAAACACGGCCCAGCCTGCACAGGCAGCTGCTGTTTGCCCAGGGGTGGAACTGTGGCACTAGTCAGTGTTTTTATGTAAATAAATAACAGACCCTGAACTCGTGTACATCTTTTCTTCGCTCGTGCTCTGCCTGCAGGGGAGCTGAGGATGAGGAGGAAGAGCAGCAGTTTCCCTACCCCAGCAGGAACCCCCTCACCAGGAACTGGGGGAAACCCCAGGGGAGGCAGCCAGGACCATGGGGTGCAAGGGCAGGAGTTTCTCAGGGACTGCCTGAGTCAGAGACAAGTACAACAGTGTTCCTTTCTCCCCCTTAATCCCCTCCCCAGCCTCCCCAGTTCTCCCAGTGATGCGCTTCTGGCTTTCCCCAGCTATAGCATTGCAACTTTTTATTTCAGTCAAGGCTTCAGGAAAAATAGTCAACAACCAACCCTCAACCCCAAAGTTGCACAATACACATCTGTCACGTCCATACCCCTCCTGGTCCTGCCCCCAGCCCCAGGGTGCTCCTTCCAACAGGAGTCAGACTGGGTCCCAGGGACAGCACACCCCACAGGACACTCCTTTGAGGTAACAGCCCCACAGCACAGCCTCAGCTTCTCAGGGTGGGAAAGCAAGTGCTCTTTGCTGAAGAGGCTGATGACACATTGTGGGGATGCTGCCCAGGGCAGGAAACCCCCTCCAGACACTGCTCCGGGGATGGAGAGGAAAAGCCAAGCACATGAAGCCTTTGCCAGGACAGGACAGGACATCTTTAGCCTTAAAAGCTGCCCCAGCCTGGGCAGGGCAGTGGTGCAGTGGAATCCTCACCCCCTCACACCGACCAGTCCTGGGCACTATTCAGCTAAAGACATCATATCACAGCGGTGTGCAAGGAGGCTTGGACAGTCCCGCAGGATTCCTCACTCCACCTCTGCAGCCAACTCACCACCAGCGAGGGAAGGGTCTGAAAACAGACAGGGCACGTCTCTCTCCTTGCCCCCACGCCGTGCCAGTCACAGGATGTACCAGGCTGCAGCTCCTGCTGCCACTGCCACGCAGGCCGCCAGCACCAGCTGCACCAGGGGCTGCCTGGCCAGACCCACCACAGTGTGGAAGGGGCAGCCGGGCCCTGCTGCACCTGCCAGGACACACAAAGCACTGTTAGTGCTGCCAGGCTCGTGCCACACACATGGGGCAGCTCCCCCTGCCCCCACCTACCCAGTTTGTCTGCGTAGTAGGGGCATTTGCGGATGTCTCCTTTTCCGTCGTGCACTGGAAACCCTCCGTCCTGGGCCTCTTCTGGCAGCGACCTGCCGATCTTGTCCAGCTCATCAAACACCTGCAAGTGGCCACAGCGAGCATGTGAGGCTGGCACAGCTCATCCAGAGCCCTGGCATCATCTGGAGAACAAGCAAGCACCACTCTGGCATCCCCTCCACCCCCCGACTCCTTTGGGAGCACCTCGCTGCAAACCTGTGCTGGCACCTGGCACATGTTACAGCTCCAGGAAGGAACAGCCCATCCCAAAAGCATCCAGTCAGAGGCAGGAGAAGGCAGGGCCACCCTGCTGCTCCCCTCCCACCCTGCTGCAGGTGGGAGTGTGAGCCAACTGCACACCATCAGTGGCCAGGCAGCCCCTCCAGCTCTGCTGCCAGAGGATTCTATAAGGATCCTGATGAAGGAGCCAAGCACATCCTAATACATTCCTGACCAGTTTAAACCACATCAACCAGCTACAAGCACAGACTGAAGCTCCCATCCAGTAGCTAAATCTGTGTTCATCCCCCTGGGGCAAGTGGCAGCTCAGTCAGGTTTGATGAAAGGCAAATGTTATAGCAGGAACAAGAGGCTCCAGACATTTTTGGCCATAGGGCAACATGTCAGACCTGAGACAGGAGGTGATTGTCACCAGGGTGGTGCAACACACTCAAACTGTTTGAGGCTGTCTCAGAATAAGAGCTCTACTCCCCCCACAGCTTCAGAGCCACACAGCCCACAGGAATCTTGAAGTCATATTCATTTTGCCCCAATCAAAGGCCCAGCTGTGGTTTTGGAGCATGGGAGGAATTCCTGCCCAACACCAGCTCCAGAAGCTAATGGAGAAGCTATTTAGAGTAGAATCCCAGCCCCACAGGACAGAGGGGCTGTGGTGTCTCAGCCCCAAACCACTGCCTGGGTGCAGTCTGACTGAACTGACCTGGATCAGACCCAAAAGCAGCAGCACCTGCACACACAGGAGCTCAAGGGATTTGTTTAGTACCTGCATGTTAAATCTGAAGGCTCTGTTGGCCTCTTCCACGATCCTTTCCTTGGTGTTCTTGTCCAAGTCCAGAGCATTCATCCTTGCTCTGTAAAGCTGCTTGAACTGCTGTGCATTGGAAACGTTCTCAAACACGTAGAATTGGATCCCTTCCTCAGTACTGGGCAACTTCAGGGCCCTCTGGGCCACCTTCTTCAGCACCTGGCCACCTGAGAGGTCCCCCATGTAGCGGGTGTAAGCGTGAGCCACCAGCAGCTCTGGCTCGTGCTGTCCCACATGATGGATTCTGTCCACATATTGCTGAGTTGCCTCTGAACACTGGATCTTCTCTTTCCAGTCTTCTCCATAGAAATATTTAAGGTCTTTGGCCAGTGCTTCCCTCCGGTGAAGCTCCACGGGGAAATAGAGAGGAGCAAAGACCGGGTTGTCCTTGTTGCGATCCATCTCCTCCTCCAGGGCAGAGTAGGTGAAGTGCAGTGCCACAGTGGCCAGCTATGGACAAAGCACAGCTCACCTCAGAAGCCAGGCCCTGGATCAGCACATCACACCCCAGCACTGCTCCCCCCTGCTTGGAATTGGGGTAAACAAGGAGGAAACCCCCAGGCTCAACACAAAACCAGCCCCAAGAGCTCATAGGAAGCAGGTACTGCTTGAAGGAGCAGAAGCTCTGCTCTATCTACCCCCATAACACCCCCAGGGCTGTGGGGCTCTGCCTGCAAGTCTGCATCACATCAAAGATCAGGAGCAGAGCAACACTCACCTTGAAGAGCTCCCTCCTGATCCGTCCTTTCAGGAAGTCCTTGACAAACTGGGTGTTCTCGGCACGGTCATGGGATTCCTTAGTGCCCTCCTTCAGCAGCTCCGACAGGTCCGTGGGGCTGCAGGGGACAGGGAGAGCTCCTTTCACCCCACATCCACACACAGCTGTGAGTTTGTCCCTGCTGTGTTTGGAGGGATCCCCTTCAATCCCTAACATCCCAGGCCCAGACAGGAGGAGGTGAAAGGTGGGACCCTCAAGGCCACCCCCCAGGTTGAACTGGCACCAGCAGGAGGAAGCAGGGCAAGAATACCCTTAAAAAGTTCATTTCTTCTGAATTACACCAGGTTTGCAGGTTTCCAAATGGTGTCTTTCTAAAAAAAAAAAACCTCATTAAAATCTGTGATTTGTAGTTACAGCCACTGCACTTACTGGAGGTTGGTACAGTATCAACACAACACTCAAATCATGCCAAAGTGCACCTTATGGTTTTATCAGCAGTTTGCTGCAAGGTAGCACGTCCCTGTTAGCTGGAAGAGAGACTTTGGACACCCCAGACCCACTGAGTGTGCCAGGAGAGCCAGGAAACATTCTTCTCATGAAGCTGAGCCTGTCAAGTCAAAGAAGTCGACCAGCCTATCTAGGTCATCTGGGAAGCACCCTATTCTCCCTTCCCATTTTCCAGGTCTGAATCCTTGGGTTTTAGAACATGTTTGTGAATTTGGTTTTGGAACTAACTTCCTAAAAAATGTTCTTGCCTGGACCTGCAGGTATTCTGCATAGCAAGAAAGGCAGCTCTCCAGAGTGGAGTTCACCTCTAGAGTCACCTTTCAAAACAAGCTGCTATCACATGAGCCTGCCCAGCAAGCCATGGAAAACTGGCTCCCTTGGCCAGGAAGGCAGAAACACAACCACCAAATGGTCACAGTGTTTGTGACATGTCAGTTTGATAGTGGCAACCAAGAAAACAAGTGTGTTGTCAGCCCTGCCAGGTTGCTCCTTCCCACCCCTTCCAGTAGTTTGATTAAACAGATTTTACTGCTCGTGTAGTTGATCAGTCATCTGCTGGTGTCTCTCACTTCTTTCAGATGAGGAGAAGGATCACTCCTGGACCTGGGCTGTGTCTGTGCCATGGTGTATGACAGGACTCACCTGACATTGTTGTCTTCTGTTTCCTCGTAGCGTGAGACATCCCCGTCTTCTCTCCACTCCGGGCCCTCCATGGCCGATGGCATTGCTGCTCAGTGCTGGGGATCAGTCTGAAAGGCAAAATCAGGGAGGGGTTTTTGGGGGAAGCTGCCTTAGCAAAGGGATGGCTGTGAAATGTGGTCTAGCAAGGAGCCTCTGGGCTGCCCCCCAGGCAGGGGGTGAGGAGCAGGCACTCCCAAGGAAGCACATTGGTTTGTTCAGTTCAGCCACCCCAGGAAAACCTCAGCACTGACACCCAGCTCACTAAATATCAGCCTCAGAGATCTACAACACAGTGAGCAGCCTGCATTTGGGTTCCCCCTTCATCCCCTGGCTGGAGATGAGAGCTCCGAGCTGGGAATCTGCACTGAAATCATGAGCGAGCAGCTTTCCCCTGGAGCCACCAAATATTTCACCCAATGTGCTGCTCAGAGCAGAGTCACAGGAAAAGGAAGCACCTCCCCTTCACTCAGGAAGAAGAACAAGCTGCATTTCCACAGCAGTACAGAGCTCCCCTGGAAGAAAGCAGTAGGGAATTAGGCCTGCTGAGCTCTGAAGTCAGGCAGCTCATGGGAAACAAGAACATTCCCTGTGACAGAATATAGGAACTTCCAAAGCAAGGGCAGATTTCACTGCTCCTGCTCCCACTCACTGCCTCCTCTCCTGCCTGGCAGGGTTTACTTCAAACCCCACAAGCAGCTGGGTTCCCCCTCCTCTTTTGCAAAAGGAAAGAAAATCTCCTTGGATGTACCAGGATGCACAAGACTTACCCAGAAGCAGAAACAAGGGCTCACTCACTGGATCAGCACATCACACCTCGTCACCACTTCCCCCCACATGCAGCTGGTAAGCAAGGAGGAAACCCTGAGGCTCCACACAAAACCAGCCTGGAGAGCCTGTACCAGGCAGGTATCACACTGGCTGAGCACAGAAATGCAGGCACCTCATTTATAGAGTGGGCCTGTAATCAGCTTCGTGCAGAGCAGCACCACTACCCTGGAGGCAGCCTTGGCAGAGGAGCAAGGGGCTAAGCTGCTGCTGGCTCTTTGGAAAGCCTCCCTCCTGCAGGACCTGGCAGGGTAAAGTCTCTCCCACACCAGGATAGGGAAGGACAGGGCAGGTGGGAACACCAGCACATGGGCTCAGATAGGTGAGGAAACCACCTTCAGGTGCTGTACTGTCCATGTGATCACTCCCCAGACAGCACACAGGACTCATCTTTGCTCCTCACACAGCTCCACCTTCAAACACTGGGAGATGCCCACTGTGGGGAAGGGAAACCAAAGCAGAGGCAAATCACCCACCTGAGCTCAGCCAGGAGCCTGTCACAGGCACAGGAGACACATTCACCTCTGCCTATGCAGATCATCTCTCCTGCTCAGCTTAAGGCAGGCCAGACCTTCTCAAGAGATGCAGATTCCAAAATGAAACTAGACAAACGAGTTCCAGCTTATTTTACAGTCCCAGAAAGCCAGAAGCCTGGAGGTAGGGTGTGCTGTCTGCACACACTCCTGCAACAGCCCCCAGTACAAAGCAGCAGGTGAGAGCAGAGCTACAGAGCTGTTCAGCACCACTCATCCCTTGGGAGAGGCCTGAGGGCTGACATCAAATCCAGCCTGCAGGAACACACCACATCAGCCTCAGAAACTCATGGTTAAGAGCAGCAATGGCTCAAGGCTCCCAATGGCCACAGGCACACGGCCCTGAGATCACCTCAGATCACCCAAGATGGATAACAGAAAGATCACCCAAGACACCTCTGCTCACCCCTCAGAGCCTCCCCTCCCACGCCTCAAGCACACTCGTGTTCAGCAGCAGGAACTGCTCCCCACATCACACAGGGGGACCTGGGGGGGGTCTCAGAAGCCCTTCCCCAACCCTGTTCCCAGTGTTGTAGCAGCACAGCTAATGAGAGCAGTGAATGGCTGTGCCAGGAGCACTGTCTGCTGATGGGAGCAGGGTTCAGCACACAAACAGGCACCCAAGGTCTTCGATGCACTCTGGGACTTGTATCTGCAGCTGTGCAGCAGAGGCTCAGTGTGACATGTTCTCTCCATGGCAATAGGGCAGTCAGTGATGACAGCAGTCCCTGCAGCCCGAGGCAAGGGCAGAACACGTGCAGGAAATAGGGAAGCTCAGATTATTCTGATACAGTTTCTAGTACAGACACCTCCCTGATGAGCCATGGATTGAAGAGACGTGACAACACAAACCAGCCCCGTCCTTTCCACTGCTGAGCTACTGCACAAGAACTGGGAGGAAGGAAAGTTGGAATCATTGTGTCTCTTATCACTACACATTGTTGCTTTTACTCAAAAACTGGCAACGCCAGTCCCTGGTCACAGCCCTGGTTTCTCAGGGTGCTTTACTCCTCTGGAAAGGAGGTTGTGTCCCACGTGCCAGGGAGGAGGCTCAGGCAGCTGCCCACCTCCTCTGCAGAGGCTGGAATGTCATTCCATTTGCTGCAGGAGCTTTGCTCATCCAGGACCTGGCTGATGTTCAGGGTAAACACATATCTTCACAGTGCCCAGACAGCAGCCTGCCTGGAAGAAATCCAACTCAAATCAAAGCCATGAGTTGGGATAGCAGGGCTGGAAAGTAGGGAGGAGGTTTGGTACAGGACATGTCAGCATTCCAAACATTTCCTTCTCAGTGACAGCAGTCAAACCCTCTGAGAAAACATCCCACCTCATCCAGCCAGCAATGACTTTGCCCCCATGTACATCTCCTCAGCAAGCCTCACACCCCAGATGCACAGCTGCTCTTCTAGGGTAGGAAGACAATCCCAATAATCCTGTGCCTTTTGAAGGAAGCAGACACCACTGCTGCAGGGAAGCAGGACTGGAAGCCCCAGAGTTGCTTGGGCACCCTGGGAGAAGTTCAATAACTCACGAACACCAGGCAGTACAGAGTTCATGTTTGCTGTTTGAATTTTATGCAATTTCAAGGCATTTCCCCACACACAGAGCTCAGAGTGTGGCTGGACCTACCTGAGCATCACTGTGCTGGAGACAAACCCCAGAACTCCACTCTAGGGGCTGGAATCATCTCAGAGGTTACCTGGCAATCCCAGCAGGAGAGACTTGTGTCTCCTCCTCCCTCTGGGGAGGAACTTGGCACCGGCTGCTGCTGGAAATGGAGCCTCACAGAATAAATTACTTCATTACCTGATCCCAGGTAGGTTTAAGGCTTCATCTGGACACAGCCAAAATTTAGCCAATAATTCAAGTCAAAGACACTTCTAGCAGTGCCCACACAAATGCTATTTCTGTCCCCTAGAGCTGCAGCCCAGCACCTCAGCAACCTGACCGAGGGAAGCTCCTGGTGAGCACACAGACCTTGAGAGCTCTGTCCTTTGGTGGTGGCCTTTGTGCCAGGCAGCACATCAGAAACCTATTTTCTCACCTTGGCTATGAGAACAGCCAAGGGACAAGCCAGTCAGGGCTGGATCTGGGATAAGAAAGAACACGGTGTGACAGACACACATGACTACATCACAGAGCTCTTGCTCTGGGGAGAGCCAGTGCTCGCCCTGCCTGTCCCAGCACGCTGACAGCTGTGCCTGGGACACAGCGCCGAGCGGGGCCAGTGACAGGCACTCAGGGTGTAAGTGCTGAGCCTTCAATAGGACAGTTGTTTCACCCAACACCGGAAAGGCAGAGACAGCGAGAGGCCTCGGAGGCCTTTGCCCTCCAAGCTCTTCTCTGAGCTCGGGGGGGGTCAAGGAGAGCCGAGGGCCCGCCTCGCACGGCTCCCGACCCGAAGCCCCGCGCACCCTTAACGATCCGCCGCGCAGAGTCACCGCGGGGCTCTGAGGCCGCCGTGTCCCGGAGCGGGGACACAGGGCAGGGATCCGAGAGGGCCGACAGCTGTGAGCCCGGCCCAGCAGAAAGCTCGTCCACCACAGCCCCAGGCCCCGGCGGGCAGAGGTGCGCGGACGCGGCCCCGAGGCGGGTTTGCCGGCCCAGCGTCCCCCGCTCGCCCCGCAGGGTGGTCGCGGCGCTGCCAATCGCAGGGCCCGGAGCCCCCCGCCCCCCGTTGCCATGGAGACTCACCGGAGCCGCCGCTGCCGCCCTCCGCCCGCGGCGCGAGACAAAGACCCCGCGCGGCCGGCCGGGATTTATTGATGAGGGGGGGTCGCGGCGCTGCCAATCAGGACACACGGACGGCACGCGCCGGCGCCGCCGATTGGTGGGAGTGCCCGGGAAGTCACGCTGCGGCTCTGGCCCCGCCCCTCACCTGGGCGGTGCCGCGCCATGCCCCGCCCCTGGGGAGGTCGGCGCGCGGCCGCGCACGCGCAGGGTGCGGAAGTAGCGGCGGAAAAGGAAAGATGGCGGCGGCGTTGCTTCGGTATCCGCGGTTTTATTGGCGGCGGCAGCAACGACACCCATCGCGGCTCCCGCCCCGCGGCCCCGGGAGGGCCGGCGGCACACGCGGACAGCCCGAGCAAGGCGGCTGCGGGCGCCAAGCCTGGGGCTTCTCTGTGCTGCAGCACCAGCCCGTGGGCTGAGGGGGGAGCGCGGCGCCTCTGAACATAGGAATCAAGCGTTTGAGATGGTCCGTTTGGTTCACTATTAACGGTCCATTAGCTCCCTCTGAAATACACCAGGCACATTCCAGCTTCCTCAAACCACTTTCTCCCAAGAGCCTCCCCTGCTGAGCCCACGCTCCTCCCCAAACCTCCAGCTGCTCGCACTGTCCCTCCCTTCTCTCTCTGTCCTTTAGGGCTTGTTCTCCTAAAATAAGCTGCCTTCCCGCTCCAGGAGCAGAGACGCCAGGCTCGCGGCGATCAGCCCTAGGGCTGCCCGGCCCCGTGGGTGCGGCGGTGCCGCAGCAGCGCGGAGCTGACGGCGAAGCCCCTGCCGCAGTCGGCGCAGGCGAAGGGGCGCTCCCCGGTGTGTGTGCGGCGGTGCTGGGTGAGGTGGGCGCTCTGCCGAAATCTGCCCCCGCAGTCGGCACAGGCGTACGGCCGCTCCCCGGTGTGCACCCGTCGGTGCCGCAGCAGCGCCGACCTCCACAAAAAGCTCTTCCCGCACTCCGCGCACCCAAAGGGGCGCTCCCCGGTGTGGAAGCGGCGGTGCTGGATGAGGTGCGAGCTCACCGTGAAGCTCTTCCCGCACTCGGAGCACCCGTACGGGCGCTCG
This sequence comes from Pachyramphus minor, assembly GCA_013397135.1. Classification (NCBI taxonomy): domain Eukaryota; kingdom Metazoa; phylum Chordata; class Aves; order Passeriformes; family Tyrannidae; genus Pachyramphus; species Pachyramphus minor. The sequence continues at coordinate 116,117 of VYXB01006433.1, forward strand.
CCCGTGTGAAACCGCCGGTGCTGGATGAGGGCGGAGCTCACCGTGAAGCTCTTCCCGCACTCGGAGCACCCATACGGCTTCTCCCCGGTGTGGACCCGCTGGTGCTTCACGAGCTCGGAGCTCTGGCTGAAGCTCTTCCCGCACTCGGAGCAGCCGTAGGGCTTCTCCCCGGTGTGGACGCGCCGGTGCCGCGCCAGCGCCGAGCTCAGTCTGAAGCTCCTCCCGCAGCTGCCGCACTCGTAGGGCCTCTCCCCGGTGTGCACCCGCCGGTGCTGCACGAGCTGCGAGTTCCCGGAGAAGCTCTTCCCGCACTCGGAACACCTGTAGGGCTTCTCCCCGGTGTGGGTCACCTGGTGGCGGAGCAGCCTGGAGCTCACGCTGAAGCTCTTCCCGCAGTCGGAGCACTCGTAGGGCCTCTCCCCCGTGTGGGTTCTCTGGTGCTGGATGAGGTGCGAGCGCTGCCGGAAACTTCCCCCGCACTCAGCACAGCCAAAGGGTTTCTCTCCAGTGTGGATCCTCCGGTGCTGGATGAGGTTGGAGCTCACCTGGAAGCCCTTCCCGCAGTCCCCACATACCATCAGTCTCCCCACAGATGGATTTCTCTGCTGGGTAATGTCTGGCAGCCTCTTGAGACTCTTCCCAAGCAGCATCACTCGGCTTTGCCTCTTCCCCAGAGGTCTCTGAACTCTTTCTGGCCTGTGTGGGACAACTGGGTCCTGTGCTGGACTCTGGGAGTTGTTTTCCTTGGAGAGTCCTGAGAGTAAAGCCTCAGCCTCTGCTGGCCCATGGATGCCTGGGTGGACATTCTCCTCTTTCTTGCTCACAATCCCATCTTCAGCTGCAATAAAAAGAGAGTCCAGAGAGAAGTCACAGGCAGGACAGGAAAGACTGGACAGGGGAAATCAAAAGAGGCCAAATTCCAAAAATTCACCAGATTAAGTATAAAAAGTTTTGATATTTCCCTCCAAACTCTACAATGGATTTCTCTTTGTTCAGGAATAGTACCATGGAGTTAGAGCAGATGGATGAAAACTGCAGCTCCCAGGGAGAGAAAACAGTTCATCAAATGCTAATGATTGTTTGGGAAAAACAATCAAACCCCACATCCTGAGTGTGTGCAAGGAGGGGATGGATCCCCCCTTTTAGAGAAATTCCAGCAGAGCTGAGGCAGATACAGAGGATGACACGAGGGATCTGTACTAATGGACAAATTCTGTACAAAAGATGACTCGGCTGCCCATTCTGTAGTGAAAAGGCACAGCTGACAGGGCTATTGCAGAGGACTATAAAACCACAAGTGGCCCATGGGTGGGGATCTCTGACATCAAGTGAGCTCCTAGAGGGCAGTGTCAAAGCCGACCAAAGGAGGCAGCAACTCACTAAGCAACCGAATACACCGTGGAACTGCTGGCTGAGAGCTGTCACAGATGCTAAAGGGGACACAGCTTCAGATAGTAAAAAATTACAGGCAAGGCTGTGAGTAGGGAGACATGGTGTGCCTAGTTCAGGACCTTCTCAAGCCACAGAGTGCCAGGACCTGGGAAAGCATCCATGGACACAGCACTGCCTGCCTGCCTTCTCTGGGATCCAGCCCCAGCCTCTGCCAGAAACAGCAGCAGCGCTGGGAGGACTGTGTTCCATCCTGGTACCACCAATCCTGCCAATTCTCGTGTGGTTTGGGGACCCTGGAGAATTTTTTCTCACTGCCAGGTTCACAGAGGACTTGGCAGTGCTGGGTTAATGGTGGGACTTGATGATCTTAGAAAGCTTTTCCCAACTTTAATGATTCTATGACTGTACCACCCCCTCACCTGCACAGGTGTTGCTCAGAACCATCTCGGTCTTCACTTGGAAGGCGCAGAGGTGGGAGAACCACAGTTCCTCCTTACGATCCATGTGGGAGATCATCTCCAGCTTCACTCTGGGGGTCCTGCTCCGTGGGGGAGACACGGGGTGGGTCAGACAGGCCGGGTGGGGACCCCGGGCTCGGACCCCGGGTGCACCGGGCCCCCTGCACCGCTCCGAACCCGTGGGAGCCGGGAGGGGCTGTGGGGGCTGCCCAGGCGTGGGGGGCGGCCTGGCACGGACTCCGGTAAAAGCCACCCGTCCCAGCCCCGCCGGTGCCCGCGTCCCGTCCCCGGGGGTCCCGTCCCAGCCCTGGGGGTCCCGTCCCGTTCCCAAGGGTCCCGTCCCAGCCCCTCACTCGCTCCCGCTCGGCGGCTTAACGGCCGCTGAGGCGCCGTCACGTGACGGGCACTGGTGGCCAATGGCGGCGGCGCCCGCGCCTCTGAGAGCGACCCAAAATGGCGGCAGCGATGGCGGCAGTGCCGCGTCCCCTGAGAGCTCGTTACCCGCTGCCCGCTCCGCTCCGAGCCCTCCCCACAGCCGCGGGGCCTCTCCCGTGTGCTGGGTGAGCCGCCGCGGCTGCCGGAGGGGCTCCCCGCAGGCGGAGGGTTTCCCTTGGGTTGCCTCAACAGCGCTTCATGGAGGGAAGCGAGTGCCCACCCCGGGGCTCCAGATTTCAGCCTGGTGCAGACTATGCACCCTCCTGCCCTCAAACAGACCCAACACTGCTGTTTAACCTCCCCCCCCTTAAATCTGTTCTAGGTTGTTACTTAGAGTTTAGAATCAGGACCTTATAAATTGTTTATTGTATAGAATAGAAATAAAAATTGATGATATTCTTTATAAAAAAAATAAAAAATAAAAAATTTACATTCCAAGTCTATAAATACCTTTAGATATCTGGCTTCTTTTTGTGAAGTGTTGTGTCCATTTTGTTCAGTGACTCTTTGCACACACTGAAGTGCCAGAACAGAAAGAAGTCAGAAGATGTGAAAACTGATACACAGAAGAAGACAATTTAGGGTCCAAGACTTCCCCAAGAGTCCCAGACAGTTTCCAAGTGGGATCAGTCCAGTTTGGAAATGGGACTGATCAGAAAAGCAGTTTTATTGCAGGGTGTAAGAAGTGCTGAAGAGATCCAGTGGGCACTGTAATCTTGCATTCAAGACATCTCTGCCAGGGACACACTCAGGCCACACCAACAAGGTCAAAGGGCATTCAGGAGATTCAGCAGAAGGGATTTTAACACAGATCCAGCCTGGAAATGGATACACCCCACTAAATTCTCCAATCTACAGGGCTTTCTCATGACATTGAGTGTCAGAGGTGCTTTGGGAGCCATCCCAAAGAGACCAAAAAAAGGACACCTCCACTGCTCTGCAACTGTTCTAGAAACACAGATTTAGAAAGTTTACTAAAGGTGGCAAAGTGAACTGAAAGAAAGTCTTGTATGTATTTCTACAGCACTCCCTGCCTTCACAATCAGCAGGGCAAAGTGGACTGAAGAAAGGAAGGTGGAGCTGAAGAAAGGAAGGTGGCACCACTTTCCATAGTGGATTGAATACTGGAAGGTAAAGGGGGACACGTTTCCCAGCCCAAAGCCAGGGAAAAGGTCATGGCAAGTGTCACTGAGGGAAGCACCAGCATGAAGAAAAGTTGGGGACCTAAAACCTATTGGAAAAATGGAAAGAAAAGGCACAAGAGTAAAATCAGGGGGAAGAGAGGCTGCAGGGGAACTGTGTGCTGAAGGCAGGCCAGCCATGGAGGGGTTTGTGCCATGGGAGCAGAGCGCCCTGTTCTCTGGGATGTGCTCTGGGAGCAGGGCACAAGGAGGAGCTGTGCTCCCACCCAGCACCCACCACTGGAGCTCCACCTGGGAATGGGGTTTCCAGCTCAGCAGCGAGGCCTCCACGCCCAGGACTGTCAGGGTGGAGGAGTGGCCTTCGCTCGGCGTCGCCTTCTCTGTTTTTTGTTCTCTTTTCTTTTCTGTACCTGCTCTTTCCGGGCTCCGGCCATGGTACATGTGATACACTGAGAATCCAAGAAGTCCAGCAGCTTTGCCTTGGAAATTTTGATGCCGTTCTGTTTGAGCTCTGCGTGCAGATCTGCCAGCTCGAGTGGCTCATAGAAGAGAATCCTGTTGTACAGGGCTGTGTTGGACCGGATGTAGCACCTCACTGCCTCCAGCTTTTCTTCTTCTCGAGCTGCTGCTTGAGATGCTGGAAACTCCTCTTCCTCCTCCTCAGATGCAAAAGCACAGGCTTCAAATCCATTCACAAAAGAACTAAAAGCAAGATCAAATAGACCAGAGCTCAAGGAAAGAACAGGCTATCAAGGACAGGACTAGAGTTCCCCAAAATCCGTGATGGTGAACCCCTGGGACTTCCCTCTACAGGATTGTAGACTCTCCCCTACTGGCACCCACAAAATGAGTGAGGCAGAACATGGCAGGGGGTCTGCAAACTTCCCCATCCCAGCTGTGACAGAGCTGGCCCTGCAGATCCAGCCTGGAGCTGTCTGGCATTCCAGGCTCCTGACCCATACTGCATCAGGCTCTGCCCAGGGTGCTGTGCCATCCTCTCCCAACTCCAGCTGCAGGTTCTCATGGAACATGGAGTGCTCCTTGTCACTAACTTGCAGACCAGATGTGCCAGTTCTGGGCCTTGCCCACACACAGCCACAATCCCTTTTATGTTCTGAGAATAGCTCAGCAGGAATTAGACTGAAAATCCAAAGCCTGTTCCTTTTGGAGTAGAGTGCTGAGCTCCAAATGACACACCCAAGCAAGTGGCAGGGCCATTGTAACCACAGACACCCACCTCTCTTTGCCTCATTCCTACCTCACCTCTGTCCTGCACCATTGAGTGTTTGGGTTGGGATTTTGTTGCCTTACCTCTGTGATCCAAAGGAGATGTCGCTTCCATCCCCTGAAGAAGCTGCCGACTCCTGAGATGCCGAGAGCATCGGTTCCTCACCATCAGCTGCCAGAGGCCCTGAAAAAACAGATGGCTTTTCCTGCTCTTTGGCTCCTTCTGGGTGAGACGTCACTTTAGTTCTCTCCTTGGGTGCTGCACAGCCCTTCCCATAGGATCCATCATCAGCCTTATCCATAGGGAGCCCTGAAGAAGCAGTGACCCCCTGCTTCCTCTTGCCCACAGCCCTGGAGGTGCTGGCACCCTTCCTGCCTCCAGCCCGGCCTGCCTTCGGCTGCCTCGGCCGTCGCGCCGGGGACTTCTGTGGGAGAGGCTGGGAATAGGGGATTTCATCCTCAAAGTCAGAGTCCCCGTCCTGGTGAGTGTACTGGAATATCTCCTTCAGCTTCAACACCATCTGGCGTTTTGGGAGAGCACGAACTCCAAACCTGAAAGGGAAAGGTGGGAGTTTGGGTTACAATAACGCTGCACCTTCCACTGTCCCAGCTCAGGACAAGGAAGTGCAGCTGGGAAAGTGTGATGTCACCTCAAAAAGCACTGGCTGGAGCTTCCCCACAGCTCACCTTCTTCCACACTACCTGCCAGCAAGTTCCTGCTCTGAAGAGCTGCACTGGTGGAGGTAACACTTACCTGCTCAACTCCTTCTTCAGCTGCGGGGTCTCCATGATGGAATAAGCTGGCATGGGGGTCACTGGAGTGCTGGGAGACCTGTTGTGCTCCTGACAGGAAGGTTCTGCAGCAGAATGAAATTATCATGATCAGAATTAGCAGAGAAAGAACTTAAAATGGCTGGTAACCTCTCCTCTAAGTGGTAGAAAGCTAATATTATAGAGGAATTGTTTAATAGCAACTACTTTCTTCTAAGCTGTTTTAGTTATTACTCAGCTTCATATTAGACTGAACAGTCAACACTTCACTTTTTTTTTCTCTGAACTGGGATACTTGGTTTTTATTGACTTTACATCAGAAAACAGCTTAAATTGGGACATATGTCACATCTGAAAATGAAGCCCATTCAGGGCTGTGTTAGAGCAGGGAATGTTTACACAGCAGTTAAAAGCCATGTTTACTGAATTCTGGGCAGTGGCTCTTCTCCCAGGAGAGAAATTTCATAACAGAGATGATGCAGAAAAAATTGAGCAAATCAAGCTACTGGGGTCCAGAGGTAGATGCTGATTTAATGACACCAGTTTACTGATACCATGAAGCACAGTCAGTCCCACACATCGTGTTCTGAACACCCCTTAAACTAATCACTTAGTATGGCATAATTAATAATACATTTCATTAGATACTGTGACATCAATTACGGGTCTTACATGGGAAGAACCATGCAAGGACGTGTGCTGGGCATGCAGAGGTGTCTCACAAGGGCCCAGATGCAGCAAGAAGGCAGCAGGAGGCAGCAGTGCATCCACAGAGCTTTGCAGGATGCAAGAGCTTTGCTTTGCTGCATGGATGTGTGAAAAGCAAGACTGCACAGAGCAGCCACTTCTACAGGGAGCAAATACCCACTGGCATGCAGGCTGAAGGCTGTGTTTTGTTCTGTTTTGATTGTTTTTTTCTCTCCAGGTACCCACAAGCTGCTGCAAGGAGTACTGCCACTTTAAAGGACTGGTGTGAACAAAACACAAGTGGCCACACTCTGGGAATCCCACATTTATTCAGGCTCTCTCCCACAGCAAATGACTGCACCTTCTTTGTGCCTGGCCCTGCCACCTGCTTCAGATCAGAAGGCCCAAAGACCCTTTAAATAGTCAAGTGAATCACAGGCGAGACAAGCACTTAAAATGAACACAATTTTAACTAGTAACAATAAATCTAGTAATAATTTATTCCAATAAATCTACTAGGAATACAAGTTCTCACCAGGAGTCTTGACAGGATCTATCTGAGAGGCACCAGCTGCAGCTGCCAACCTCTGAGACAGAGGAAGAATCTCTGGAAAGTCATCTTCCTTCTCTTCTCCATTCCAGTCATCCCATATTTTGGAGTTGAGGTAGCTGGGTCTGCTGCCCAACGATGAATACGCCTCAACAGGGCTCTTCTCAGGGCAGAGCAAAGTCGTTCTCCTGCCAGCAGGACTTCCTTGGAGAGGGGTGCTGCCCTTAATTCCCGGTGTGTGGAGTGGGCTCTCCCACTGGTCCTGCCAAGAGCCAGGGCTGGGGCTGCTGACCGTGCTGATCCTGGCACAGCTGACCTGGCCGGAGTCCTGGCTGTCACCTCTGACAGGTGACAGGCACTCAACATGCCAACAGTCATCAGTGGGGATCGGGGGCTCCTCACAAAGCAGGACACTGCTGCCCAGAGAGGGCAAACTCACTTCCCTTTCACTGTCCTCGCCCTCAACCACGCTGGTGTTCGGTTTATCTTCCAGGGGCTGCTCATGGCACGGAGGTTTGGATACACCTGAGGCATTGGCACATTTGATTTTGGTGTTGGTGTGGCCAGGGGAAAGGAGAACTGGATCCACTGGAGAAACTGGTGGGGACCTCTTGGAAAGGGATCCTGCTGCTGGGCTGTTGGATAGGCTTCTTTCAGTGGCTGAGTTCTCCATAGGCAAATCTTTATCTGGCAGTGTTGCTTCATGGACTTTCTTTAAATTTCCAGTAATTTCATGGTTACTATTCCCTGCTGCTAACTTCTTTGTGCTAAGTTTAGATCTTGGACTCTTTAAAGAATTAATACTTGTGACGTGAGTCTGTGTTGAGAAGCTTCTGTTGTTGCTCAGAACTGGTGTGCCTGGCACGAGCCAGGAGCTGTCTGTGCCTGAGGACATTTCATGACTGAGCCTCTTCTCAGGGCTTGGGTTTGGACTCCTTTTGCTCTCTGTACAAGCACCTGTTTGTCTGCTGAGAGGCAATTCAGGGGACACCTTTACATCTTTACTTACATGCACTGTGTCTGTATTGCCACATGAGACCTGGGCTGATCTCTGCTCTGTTTCAGAGATTGATGAGTTATGTTCAGGTTTTGGTACCTCAGGACCTTGTTCTGTGTCTGTACACTTCAGCTGCCCAGGGGTTTCCATTTTCTTCAGAGCAGGGCTGGACTCTGGTGACTTCTTGTCTTGTTGTAACTCCATTTCATCATCAGAAGATAAAACAATAACATCACCCTCCTTGTTTCCCTGAGCTGCAGCATCCTGAGTCCTGCCTGGTGATGACAACACTGGGACATGTGTGTGCCTTTTTATATCACTGTGGGGAAGCTCTGCTGGAGAAACTATGTTCTCGTTTCTCAATGCAGCATCCAGCTCCTTGGCTTTCTGGGAGTGTACTTCATCCCATGGAAATGATTTTTCCTTGTTGTTTTGCTTTGGTGTTGACACATGCTCTCTGACAAACTTTCCCTCTGATTTTGGAGATGCAGGTGAAGAGCCAACATCAGGAAAAAGGGGCACATAAGGTTTGGGAGCTGGACTCCCACAAAAATCATTCCTACATGGAGAGTGGTTTTTCTGTGAGTTGCTGAACAGAACTGAATCATTAAGATCAACATGTTTTTCATTAGGAGACTTTCCTGATTCTTTGGTAACTTCTTTCATTGGGGAGGGCTCGCAGTGATCCCCCTGAGAGGCAGAAAACAAGCGCTCATAACTGTCATTTATATCAGGAGCAGCCTGGAAAGCAGGAAACTGTTCCTCACAGTGATCTGCCTCATCCTTTGAGACCTGAGATGACTTGGAATCCCCCACAGCTTCACCTCCATTAACAGCCTCCCCTTCATCAGCACCATGGGATGCTCCATCCCAGTTTTGAGGTTCACTGTGGTGAGACACGATAGTGGTCTGTGGATGGTTCATGCTCTTGCACCTATTTATATTCTGCATTTTCTCTTCTTGTGCAGACGAGTCACATTTAGATTTTTCCACATCATTGCCATCCCTCAGAACTTTGAAGCTGTTGCTTATTGAAGCAGATTCAGGTCTCTTTCCCTCTTCCCCCTCAGGTGGCTGGTTTGTACCTTGAGCTGTCTCAGTGTCACTGCACATGGTGTGGTCTGTTCCCTCACTCACCTCTCCTTCACCTTTAGCCATCTTTCTCTGAGTTGCAGCGAACTCATAGATCTCCTCCAGCTCCTGTTCACTCACCCCACTGTCATCTTCCTTCTGGCATTCAGGGGTCAGCATAGCTTCTTCCTCCTCATCTTCACCCACCCACACTGAGTTCAAGAGATCTTGGAAGTTCTCAGCTCTGTCCTCACAATCTTTGTCATCCCTCACAGAGAGAAGATCATCTTCTGAATCCACTCCAGAAGACACTTGACTCTCTCCAGTGTTGTTTTCACACTCTGCCATCAGTTCCTTGACACCAAACCTGTGAGGATACAATAGGAACATTAGTATTTCCTCCTCCAGTATTTCTTTACCATTTGCCTACCTGATCACTCCTGTGAGCCTTGGAAGGAATTTGCAAGAGGATGCTTGTTTCCTAAGATGTACAGGTTCCAGGATACTCCTAAAATTCATAATCCCCCTTTCCATGTGTCACTCACATGAAAGCATCAGGCACATTCTTCTTTGTTGTGTTTGACCAGCTACACGACTACACTAAAAAAATCCCTTTGCCACTGGCAATGGAAGAGACCTCTGGAATGGCTGGGGCTGGATAATATCTGCCACATGCAAATTCCATGGCTTTTTGGAGTGACAGGGCACCTTTACATATATTTGGGCAAGACTCAATCATTTCCTCCCCCATATCTCAGCAACTGCATCTGTTTCAAGCTCTTTACTTCATGTGTGCCTTGGACCATGACTGAGAGTGTGACTGACACAACACATTAGAGTTCTGCAAGTGTTGTTCAGATGAAGTGAAAATCACATATAAAAGATATGCTCATCATTGTCAACATCAGCTGCCAATGCACCTCCTGAGACAAAACCCTTGGGCAAAGTCTGCTGAGCATGTACTGAACACAGAAACTCTCACACAGGTACAGCCTAAAGAGAGACTCGTGGAAAACATGAGGGCAGCATGTTCTTATGTCCAAGTTTAATTTAACATGTGGCAGAGGACTATGGAATTTGTAAGCCACTAAAACTGCAACATATCAAACTCAGCCTGGAGAAGAGGAGACTGAAGGGAGACACTGCAGTTATAACAAATAAGGGGCAGAGTAGGGGCAGGCCCCGAGCTCTGCTCTGGGGTGACGAGGGACAGCACCCAGGGAAGGGCTGGAGCTGTCAGGGCAGGGTCAGGTTGGATCTCAGGGAAAGGTTCTTCCCCTAGAGGGTGGTTGGGCACTGAACAGACTCCCCAGGGCAGTGGGTACAGCACCAATGCTTCCACAACTCCAGGAGCATTGGGATGATCCTCTGGGGCACAGGGTGTGACTCTTGGGGCTGAGCCTGTGCAGGGCTGAGGGTTGGACTTGATGACCCTCATGGGTTCCTTCCAACTCACGAGATTCTGTGATTCTGTGAAAGTGGGGTCTGTGTGGCTGACAGCATCAGGGGATCCAAAACATGCTTGTGACACAAACCTGGCAGCCAGAGCACCGAGCTGGGGCCGCAGCCCTGCAGGGATGTGGGTGTCAGCAGCATAGAGGTAGCGCAGGAAGGCTCCCACAGCCGCGGCCGTCACGTCGCTCAGCAGCACACGGCGCGTCGGCGCGGCCCCGTCCTCCTCCACCACGAACCCCTGGCTGTGAACCTGGGGCACAGCAAAGCAAAAGTCTGTTTGCTACGAAAGGAACAGCAACACCAACGTTCAGCCTTGTTCCTCTCAGCTTAGCGCTTCTATTCACATGTGTCCTGCCCTGGGACCAGGACCCGATGCCCCTGACAAAAGCCAAGATGCGCAGTTATACAGAGCTCCCCTTATCCTTCCTGACCCCATGGCTGTTTAATTACTCATTTTAGTCACACATATAAAAGGTGGTCTTAGAGTTCTGCACTTAGTTCTGGAATCAAATTACTTCCCAGAGCAGAATTTCCAGAGTTATCTACACCTCTCTGCAGCTGAGCTTCGGGCTGAAAGGGATGAGTTTACCTGCCGATGATGTGATGCCCAACCTCTAGTTCTCACAGGAGAACAGACACCACACAAAAAACTACTCTACTGACTGGAGCATTATCTTTATGGGTCCAGCCTGATCTCAGGTCTTGGCCAAAATGCATCTCCAGTTCAGTAAGGTCTCATTCCCTTGGCAGCCAAATCATGTATTGTGTTATCTGAAACTCTCTCCAAAGTTAGGGGACCCCACGCAACAGAAAACACGAGCTCCAAAGTTATCTCTGATTAATTACTGTCTTCTTGTTACTCAAAATCTCCCTCGAAGAGGAGCAGTCCCTCACCTATCCAGAAAATAAATATGAAATGCTGCTCTGCAGGTGTCAAAAATACAGCACAGGGCAAATCACACAACTCTACCTACACAAATGATTCCTGCCCACGAAAACAGTGGATGGGAATGCTGAAGCCAGGGTTGCAGGAAATAGTAAGAGAACGTGGCTAACCCAATAGTTTTGTTTTGTGGGCACACACACATTTGCTAATAGCTGTGAAGATCCCCTAAAAAATTCTTATGAAGACTGCTGGGTGGCAAATACGAACTTGCTTCCCCTCCCTGAACTTCCACAGAGCCCTTAAAAATGGCCTGAGTCACCTTGGGGGGAAGCTACGGCCAACAAACATGAGGAAAGAACTAAACTTTCCAAAGGGCAGCTTTAAGGAATGCTCCTTTTGCCAGGGAGCTGCTGTGTGGACTGGAGGCAGCTTCTTGAAAGGGCAGAACTCAAATGTCAGGCTCTCTATCCTGTCTGCACAGGAGCAGGCTGGGAGCTGTTCAACCTAAAATGCTCTGGCAGCATAAGAACTCCTTCACTAGCCTTGCAAAAAGCAGTCAATGCAGATACCATCAAAACAAGAATGACAAACCTCATGTAGGTTATTTTAAAGTTCTTCCCAGAATCTTCCTACTCCCTGCTCACACTTCCCAGCCTGAGTGCCAGGTAGGACACATCAAGATAGACAAGGCAGTCTGAGATTGCACAGGAACAAAAATTCAAGGGCAAAAAGCACTTGGGAAGCTTTCTCCACTGCTCAGGGGTGGAATGCAAGGAAGGATCCTTGGCTCCTCACAGACAAAGTACCACATCTTTCACCACTTTGTCGGGATTTGTTTTGGTTTTCTGAGCTGAAGAACCACTGCTGGTGCTGAGGCACTGGCCATTATGCCCAGCAGTGCTCTGTGCTGGTCCTGGAGCACTGAGCGGCCGTGGGTGCCACTCCCAGTGACGTTCCTGAAGGAATGGCAGCAGCACTTACAGCCTGAGCAGCCTGTGGACACCGCGCGTACAGCACGAACAGGTGCGCGTAAAGGACCTCCCCAGAGTCCACCTGGAACTGCACATCACTCAGGTGGGGGTTGTTGATCATTGCTCCAAAATCTTCAGCCAGCATCCTGAGAGAGGACTAGGACACAGAAGGAACACAAAGACAGATGTCAGGTTACAGCTGCCAAGCACTTCCCTGGAAAAACAGAAGGAATAATAGAGTTTTTCAGCGCTGTTGTGCCTGAACACACCACCTCTGCCTCCTGAAGACAATTATCAGGTTTATGAACTTTAGGTCTTCCATGGGACAAACAGACATTCCTGGTTTTGTTTTCCTCCACTTTTTCCCAGCCTGTCCATTGTGAAAGGCAAGTAGGTGTTGTACTCTGCTGTACTTGTATCACAGCACATTATCACCCTCAGATCCTCACCACACCATTTCCTGGTGTGGTCTAACCACAGCCTGGAGCTGCCTCTTAATCTACTGCCTCCCACCACAGTTTTAGGAAACTGTGATTTCCACTTTAACAGACTTGAACTCAATTCACTATAATTAGGGTAAGAGGAAAGAGGATGACTCAGGGCTGGGGAAACGAGCCTTTCCCTCTCTGACAGTGACAGCTGAGAAGAGCAGCTCTGAGAGCCCCCATGGAATAAAACTAATGTAGGTGTCCAGTTCAAAGGAATTTATGAGCATGCTACTGAAACACCTTTTGAAAATTTCACTCAATTTAAAAAAAGAAACATAACTTCTCCTATCATTCTAAAACCCCTTGGTGGAATTTTGGGGAGGGCTGGTTGACTGAGCTACCTCAGACTGGTTATGGTGATGGTAAAGTCAAGCCTGGGATATGCTGCCAAAGACAGCCAGGATGAACGCTCTGGAGCTGCTCCCAGTACAAACCCCAGGCAACCACCTAAAGACTCAGATCCCTGCAAGTGTTGCAGCTCTGGAAGTGGCCAGTGTTTCAGGGAACTGTGAAACACCCTCAGCTCACAGCTGGATTGAGAGGCTGGCTGGCTGTCAGCAGAAACCAGTTGAGGGTTAACACCCTAATCATTGATTTTGTGCTTTTCAAACCTACTGCAGAGCTGAGGAAGCGCAAGTTTTAGGGACAATCTGTAGCAGATGCGGTTCCACCTGGAACAATACAGCTCTTTATTTTATTAGCAGGTTTCTACATTAGCAGTGGGCTGTGGAAACCCAACCTTTCTCCCTTCTGCAGCCAACAGTAATTAGCAGCACACATGGGAGCAGCTCCTCCAGCATTCATGGGTGGTCTGGGGAAGACTCTGCACGTCCTGGCAGTGATGTGGACTGATCTCTGAAGGGAAGACAGGAAATTCAGTCTGGAAACTAATCTGATGTTTCTTGCTTTTCTTATTCTTGGCAGGTGGGACACCTGCAAGGCAGTTCTCGGGAAGCCAGTGAACACAGCCTCCCGCTGGTCCCTTCCAGGCACAGAGCCCACAGCAGCTTTCCTGCTGAGGCTAAAATTATCAATCAAGAGTGGGGAAATTAAACAAGGCCAGAAACCTCCTGGCTGCTCCACTCTCTGTGCAAGGCCCAAGGACAGCTCCAAGTGGGTATGTGCTCCCGTTGGAGAACACACCAGAGCATTCTCTCCTGCTGAGGAGGTTGGCAAGACTGGACCCCACCGATGTGACCGAGGGTGTTCAGCATGGTGGGGATGTGTTACCAATGCAAGGGGTGCCTCTGCTCTGCATGGTTACACTCTGTCTGTGCTCAGATAAAGCACAGATCTCTCCCACTGGCAACCCAGCTCTTCAGCAACACTTCATTTGCTCAGGAAAACTATGATGGAATCAAACTGTATCTGAAAAAATGGTCATACTGGTTTTGCTGGGTGCAACTAAGGAATGTCAGAACAGTTTCTGTATTGCTAAAGGCCTCTGGTTTAATAGACTCAGAAAACAAAACAAGACTTTTCTCCTGCTAAGGATTATTTTTAATACTCTCAAAGTATACCTAGAGTTTCTGTACCAAGCAGCTCGGATGCTTGGTATAGCTTACTTTTCATTGTTATAAACAAATACNTTTTTAATACTCTCAAAGCATACCTAGAGTTTCTGCTATAGCTTCCTTTTCATTGTTATAAACAAATACATAAAAAGTGGGAAAAAAAGGCTTGTCCTTACTTTTTTACTGCTGCTCCTGAGGAGGCTCTTCTCTTTGGATGGGGGCACAAAGCCACTCTGTGGAGGATCACTGGGACTCAGTTCTTCTCCTCAGGGAAGAAAATGCACATCACAAATCACATACAACTTCTCTGTGAGCCAGAGTGACCTAGGAACTCCTAACAGGAGCTGCTATAACCAGCCTGGCAGTGTTGAAGGCTCAGCCTCCCCCTCGTGCCTTTTTGGAGGGTCTGGCTCTGGGCTGTGACAGGCTGTGGCTACCCAAGCACCATCCAGCTGTTATTTATATACATTATAGGACCAGGGATCCTTTGCTGCAGTTTAGCAGGGGAAGTGAGGAATATCATATCCAAGTGCAAACACAGGCAGGTGAGCTGAGGAACCATGTTCTCTTTCACAGGTGAACAGGACACACAACACATTCTGCTGAGCAGCCAGACCACCTCAAGTGGTATTATTGACCTTGAAATGTGCAGTTGGGCACCACATGCAACTGGGACTGGGGACACTAGAGAGCTGCCCATAGAGGAATTCCAGATGTTGGTACTTTTTTCAACCCTGCATAGGTACAGATAAACTTCAGGTTTGGATAATCCATGTCCAACATAAAATCACCCCTCTTGTGCATCTCTCATCCGAGTGTCTCAAGACCTGAAAAGACAGTGCACACAACAGAAAAGCTGTCCAGGTAGAATCATGGAATGGTTTGGGCTGAAAGGGATCTTAAAGCCCATCTCATTCCACCCCCTGCCATGGGCAGGGACACCTTCCACCAGCCCAGGTTGCTCCAAGCCCCATCCAAGCTGGCCTTGGACACTTCCAGGGATGGGGCAGCCACAGCTTCTCTGGGCAACCTGTGCCAGGGCCTCACCACCCTCACAGGGAGGAATTTCTCCCCAATATCTAATCTAAATATACCCTCCTTCAGTTTGAAGCCAATTCCCCTTGTCCTATCACTGCATGCCCTTGTACAAAGTCCCTCTCTTGTAGGCCCAAGATAAGCAGGGATGAGGATTTCGTTCCAGCTGTTGAACACATCCAGACTCCCTCCTGGGAGAAAATACTTGTTGTCTTTAAGGGAATTTAAAAATAAAATTTAGCACCTGCTGCCCAGGAGTTCTCTTAAATGCTGGGATTTATGAATTATTTCAGAAATGTCAGGTTTATTACATCTAAAGCTTACTGTAGGAAAATGTGCCCCCACAAAAACACCTCTTGGATCAACACCATCAACCTGTGGGTGATGTCATGGCTCTCTGACTTAGCCCAGTGTAAGTCTGGCTCTGTGAGGCTGAAGGAACCAGGGACAGGGCTCACAAGACTGCCAGAACTCACCTGGCTGCTCTGCTGCCTCGACGTGGCCAACATCAAGGTTCCACTGAGTAAGGGTAAGTCCTTCCCTGGCCAACTCTACCAGGTCCTGCAGAGTCTGAACATCCTTCTGACTGGGAGATAAAAACTGCCCATCTCCCTCCAGGCCTGGCTTGGATTCATCAGAAGTTTGGCCTCCAATTTCTGTGCAAGTGAGTTCCTGAGAAGTGAGGTGAGGCTGAATTTGCTGAGATACTTTTGGCTGATGAGATCCCAACGATGGCACAAGGTTCTCTGGCTTTTCATTCTGATCAAAAGAGGAGGAAAAAAAAGACACCAATCAATAATAGGTCTTGTTTTATATATTTGCAGAGCTCGGAGTACGGTCTCTACTTCTTACTTTTGAAACACCTGTGAAGGAAAACTGAGCATTCCCCAGGTACAGGGGCTTCTGAGGAACAGCTCTCTGCAGTTTTAAGAAGGACTCTCCAGAGACAAGACAGCTCTGAACAGAAGAAAGAAAACTACAACAGAAAAATTGGTTTCTCCAGAAAGTTGGTTTCTCTTTGCAGGCAACTGCCAAGCAGAGAGAGGGGATGGAGGAAATGCTCCCAGTCCAACACCTAAATATTTCATTACAGGTGGAGCACCTGCAACAGTCACAGCTGAAGCTCTCCAGGTGCTTCTGTTCTGAGATCTGAAATGCTTTTGCAGTTATGTGTAACCTTGGAGCAGATATTTTCCAGGTTTGGACTCTGTTTCCCAATAAAAAGAGTTTGTTTATTTCTAAGTAAAAATGGTTTAGCCATTTCTGTGAATGGAAAGAATCAGAGGGAAAACACACTCTTGCCATGATTTTAAAGACCTTCCTACTTTTTATTTTTAAACTTCTGTGGCAGTTTTTGGCTTGAACGAAGGTCAAAACTCTTCATAGAATGAAGTCCCTCCACCCACTCCAGCTCCAACCTGCAACAGTCCAGAGAAACACTGGGCTTTGACTAGGGAAGAAGTATTAAAAAAAGCACCTATATATGCACAGTAGTTTTTGAACAGAAGCACCAAATAATTCAAGGGAAGAAAGAAGGAAGGAAGGGAAGTGATATCCTTCTTCTTGGAGAGACTGAAAGAGTTTTGTCTGTTTCTGTGGGCACTTTTTATAAAAATACAGAGCACTGAAAGAGGCAGATCCAGGTGAACCCAGAATGAAACATTGGCACTGAAAGCTGGATCAAAGCTCACGTGCACCAAGAGGCAGCGAGATGCACAAGGGAAGCCTGGAGTGCAAATGCTTTGCTTTACAACTCCAGGCACTCACACCTCTCTGTGCTAGAATATATCAGTCTTCAGTTCAATGTTTTCACCCAGATCCTTGCTTAGTGCAACACAGGGGCAAAGCTCACACTAGAATTGACCAGAGAAAAGTGCCAAGAAGGAAAATAAAAGTAAGGCTGCTGTAAACATGGACAAACTAGTGGCACAATGAGCAGGATGGGGGCCCTTTACTCAGTACTCTCTGTTCCCATCAGTTTTATTTTCTGAAAGTTTGAGGAATAGTGTGGTAACATGAGCCTTGGTCTCCTCTGAAAGGGAGAAATGAAAGTTCAAGATCCCAAAACCCTGTTAAACCAGGGGAGAACAGGGCACGAGCAGTGAGTGTGCAGAGCAGGGATCACTTGTTTAAATTCCAAATGAGGAAACAGAAGGGATACAGGGCAAGTGAAGTAGGGCACACACACATCAAAGCAAGGACAACAGAGCATCCCACCTGCACAGGCTTCCAAGGTACTATTGGAGGGGTCAGAGCAGCAGTGTAGAATGATTCAGGGTCACAGGGTCCTGTCAGAGCACTGATCTTCCATAAAAAGCACTCCTTGGCTTTGGACAATGGCAAGAGCCAGGCCGCTTTCCCGGATTCACCCTCCAAAATCTTGCTAATGGGAAGCTGGGGGGTGGGAGGGAATTCCACCTCTTCTGCAAGAAGCATAGCCACCCTCTCCTGGATCCTCCTGCGGGTCTTCTCCGGGTCCTGCAGCAGCAGCGGCGGAGGGGCAGCTGGGCCTCTCTTACGCCGCTTTTTCTCTTTGAAAAGAAGAGGAACCCAAGTAAACAGACAGCTGAACACGCAGGGCAGGGGAGATCAACACAGTGATGGCCAAAAGGCAGCCAGCTACAAGCTGAACACAGCAAGATTTCTGCAGGTCTGAAGCCTCGTATCACCCTTTACAGGAGAAGTGAACTGTGGAGAAGAGGAATGACTCCTCCTCACACTGCTCTGCTGCATGTTGAGGGCTTTCACATCTCTGCAAAATCTGATCCCTATGGAAGCCATTGGCAGCCATGCAGTCCACCTCCCAGACCCATGGAATGTTGCCTGTATGGCAGTCCTGCATAAAAAAGGGAGGGAAAACCACCAACAAATCCATGAAGGACTCATTTTCTTATGTTCTGTTCGTGGATAGCAAACCACAGCTCGCACAAATGCTGAGCAGCTTCCATTTGGAAATCCTGTGTCTTATTAATGGTCAACCCCAAATCCAACTGGGAGTACTTACTGGCAGGAGGAGACCTGAGCAGGGTCATGAAATCTCCCCTCTCTACAGCTTTCAGTGCTCTCTCCTACCATTTTTCTGCCTTGCTAGACCCTTCTGCATGCTGACACAGTGAGGCACATGCTCAAAGAAATGCAGTGTACACACATGTCCACTGCAGAAAGGAGACAGAGATAGGAGAGAACACTGAAAAAACTGCAATAATTGAGGTTGCAGCAGGAGGAATAGCAAAAAATCTACTGGAATAGTAAAAAAAATCACCTTTTCATGTCATTCCTTCTTGCAAGTTTACAAAAAACAACAACCAATCAGTGAAAAAAAGCACAAGATTCCCCAGAGATTTCACTGAAACCCCCAGACAGCCTGCTGCTGTTCTTGACTGTGTGTGGATACTGCATATTGTGGAAGCTCTGACAGCTTCAATAAAACAGAAGCAGGGCTGTGATCCCTCCTGTACCCAATAGGAAGGTTTTGGTGGAGAGCAGGCTGTAGCAGTTACTCCTGCAATGGCACAGCCTCTGACACTAATTCACTGTAACACATACCTGATCCTGGCTTCCATTTGATTGGGAAAGCAGCCACTGGTTTCACATTTGTAACTGATTTTGCTTGCTCCTGCTTTTCCTGCTCCAACAGAGAGCGTGACATTGCCATGGCAACCTGCAAATCTTCATCCTTTGGCTCCATTTTGGCCCTTTTCTGTGTTTTCTTTGAGTCCTCGTTGGAGGAGCCTTTTCGCTTTGCCCTGCTCGGCTGATTGCTGAAATCCAAGAATGCAGCAGGAAGCTCCAGTTAATGTGACTGGATCAGAGACAAGAAACACTCCAGACCAGCTGCTCTACTTGCTCAGAGAGATTCCCATATCAAGCATAATAAAAACCATTCAGTACTTTCTTTCCTAGCAGAGAGCAAAGGGTTTCTTATCATTCATGCAACTTAAAAGTAATTTGGAGAAAGTACTATTTTGGAAAGGTAAGCACAAGGAAAGGCCACAGCACTGATGTAACATTGCTATCTCTACCTGGAATGGTTTTTTGTACCAAAGGGGAACTAACAAATTGAAGCAGGGCAAAAACAAGACCCCTACAAAATGCTTCCCCACTCCTCTGCTTCCACAGGGAACAGGCAAGTCCCTCCTTAGCACAAAGGGACTTAACAAGCCCCTCTACTCAGGCCCCCTTTGCTGCACTCTGAAGATTCTGCTCAAATCCAAATGAGCAGATGCAGCTCTGTACCAAAACACATATTCACATTCCAAAACATCACGTCTGCTTCCTCTCTGGCTTGGAGTGAAAGCACATTCCCAGGACAGCCACGAGCCAAGGAGCTGAGGCAGAGGCACCGCAGATCTCAGGAGAGCCTGCACACTTGTACCCTGTGCTCTGCTCAATCAGCTCAAACACACTGTTCAGCTCTACTGAGTAATTGCCTCATAGAGCACAAATAATTCTGACAAACCAGTGTAAGCTCATTTACTCCCCATTTTGCTCCTGCCTGCTGGCTTTTAAAGTTATCCACTAGCTGACCTCCTCTGAGGGAAAGCAAGATGATTTCTCCCAACTAACCACCACATCCTCTTCACCTGGTACTGGGTGACCTTCTTTGGGCTTCTTTGGGCTCAGGGCTCACCCAGCACCTGAGTCAGCCTGGCATTTACTGTTCATCCCAGGCCAAAAAGTAACCAGCACTTTTTATTTCTCCCAGCTTACCTGGGACAGTGAAGAGGTGCATCACCAAGTGTGGACACCTGCAACTGCACTGCCTGAAGAAGCAGATTAGGAGGAACATCCATCTCCACAGCACAGCGTTTCAGGTGACTGACTCTGCTCTGTGGGGTTTGGAACTGCTTCCCACAGATGGGACATTCAGGGACCACTGGTTTGCTGGAGGATGACATCTGTGCTTCCTCCATCTCATCCAGACACCTGTGAGACCATGGCAAAGCTTACCTATGGACACTTCAAAGCTGCCCACACTAAGGTTTAAACCATATTAAAGGAAGCACAATCGTGTGTAACAGCCAGAAGCAAGAGTCACCTCTGTGATGAACATGACATTCAACAGTCACAGGGAGATTATGGCCTCACCTGCGTATTACAAACATATTGCTTAAAGGCAAGTGCAGGTAATAACCTCAGAATCACAGAACCCCAGACTGGTTTGGGCTGGAAGGAACCTTAAAGATCACTCCCTGCCATGGGCAGGGACACCTTGCACTAGATCATGTTGCTCCAAGCCCTGTCCAGCCTGTTCTTGAACACCTCCAGGGAGTCCACAACCTCTCTGGGCAACACACTCCACTGTGTGTCCATCACCTAATCCCTCTCTGCACTCATTCTAACATTCCAGCTAACTTATAAACCTCTCTTAACAGAGAAGGGAGCAGTTGATTAACACCACACTCCAGAGTGATGATCAGCAGCATGATCAACTTCTAATAATTTCTGTAGGCCAAGACTATGTAAAAACTGTATTTGTTCTTTTTCTTGTTCTTTTCAGCATTGGCCTGGCTGATACAGAAGCCCTGCAGGGCAACACAGCCAAGCCTCTGCTTTCAGATCAAAAGGACTTGTTAATTCAGGCCATAAAGGTCAAGGCCACTATACAAGAACCCCAGCTCCTGTGTTCTTTCAGGGCTGAGCTGAGTGAGGAGGGTGTGGGGGGCTGCACGTGGAAAGGACACCTCGTGCTGGTGTTTCACCTGTTGACGTGCTGCTCCCGTCGTGTCGTGTTCATGGCTGAGAGATCCTTCTGGCAGATCTGACAGAAAAACAACCCTGCATCCTCCAGGCCTGCCAGGGCTTCCTCTTTGCTTTCCTGCTGAAGAGCCAAAGCCAGAGCACCGTCATGTTCCACGGATGGGAGCTGGTGGGTATCTGGCAGAAGAAGGGAGAGATGGTCTAAGAGGGAAAGCTAAGAATCCTGTCTGAAAGGTGAGGAGCCATTATACTCATGATTATTAGTTTATTGAACTAGACATGCATTGATGAATTGCAATCTCTCTCTTGCATCTTCACATGTGACCTCTCACAAGGAAAGCTACCACCTGCACCCTTCAAACACTCCAGGACTGGCCCAGGGGCAGGAGGGGGTGATTTGCTCACAGTGTCAGAGCCAAGGAAGGTCAGTTTTGGCTGAAGATTCTGGGGAGTTCTGCTTCCAAGAAGATCCCTCCAGAATCTACACGAGGTTAATTCAGCCTTAAAGAGGATCTGGGGAGAAAAGCATGGATAGTCCTTTAACAACAAAAGCTCTCTCAGGGATCTGGAGTGATTTATTCAGTGCTGCACACCAAGCCACTAGGCCAGCAAGGAACAGAGCCCAGGAATGCAGGACTGCTCCTCATGCAACCACTCTCACCAGCCACTCATTCCACACACAGCAGAGCTAAGAAGAGAAACGCACCATCCTCTGGAGGGTTCTGTTCCTGGCTTCCATCAGGGAAATCCCCACTGGCTGCAGCCCCTGGCACACTCCCATCTGTGCTGAGTTTCAGCTGCTCAGGTGCCACCCTCTTGAACTGCTGCATTCTCTCCACCACCAGCTCTGCCACCCGCACCTTCGGCCCCGTGAGCGGCTGCACCTTGGAGGGGGGTGAGGAGCAGCTTCCTGGCTGTGTGGCAGGAAGGAAGGGTAGTGTAGTCTGGGAACAGCCACCTGGGGTATTTACTAGAGGGGGAGAAAATACCAGTTTTACCAGTCAGTTTTAAACACACGCTGAGAACTGCTGGGAAGCCCTTCCCTGATAGCAGCCTGGGCCAGGTGTGGTTCTGCAACAGCCATTCTTAGAGAAGAAGTGAACAATTTACTGACTTTATACTTGATAACCACAGTAACATCATCAGGCTTCTGTGCTACAGTGGAGATTGGATACCTTTATATCCCTTTTAGAGGGAGGAATATTAAGGAAGACCTTGCCTGAAGGTTACTGCTGAGAACAAGGAAGGCAGTCCCATGGCCCCACTCCCCCCAGTGCTCCCAGTGCACAGTGTCCTGTTCCTGACCTAATTTATCAGTTTAAGGACTTCCTGCACTGGTGCATTCTGGCCATCATGTTTAACAACTACTGAAGGATCAATCCTTCATGTATTAATCCAGTGCCTCTCAACTGATTCATATTTTTGCCCTTGACAACATCCAGTGGCAGTGTATTTCACCACACCATGATGCACTGAGTCAAAAAGTACTTCAATATATTCTAAGCTTGAGAAGATTTTAGGGTGTTTTTCTCAATCCTGACACTGTAAAAACCAGTGTCAGAATCATGACTGCCCAACACACCACTTTGTACCAAGGCTTCACCTTACTGAGGGACATCATTTGCCTGCAGCACAGAGCACACTCCTAGGCTAAACCCCAAGATGAACCTAAGCAGGTAAACACAGGTGGAAAGACAAGGTGCAATCCTGCTTCCATCAGTGCTGCTGGGTGTCCCCTCCAGCTGGACTTCTTAAGACCTCTACTGAATCAAAGTGTCTTTTCAGTCAAAACTGAGCTGTTTTCATTCACTCACCTGTCAGAGGCCTCTGGCTACACTCAGTGGTCCCTGTGCTCAGCTGGCTGGCAAGGAAAGGGCTTCTCCTTCCATTTCCTTGTGCAGTCTCACCACTACAGGCTGCAGCATCACCCTCTTCTTTGGGCACCAATGTTTGTTCCCTGTGGAGTGAATCTCGAGGCAGGTTTGTCTCCTTCACTGCTGGTAAGTGATGACAGGTTTGGCTCTGAGCAGTACCTCTGCCTCTCCTTAATTTGCCCCGTGCTGTGGTGCTCTTTGACCTGTTCTGAGCCCTCTTTGCTGTTTCAGCACACCCAGTCTTTTTCTTTGCCCCACTCAAAATATTTGCCCACAACTCTTTAAAATCACTGTCCTGTTCATCCATTGGTTTGCAGCTCCCAGTAACACCGTGGCCTAATGACACTGTGAGGAGTGGAGGGCGGGATCAGGTCAGGTTTGCATCAGCCCTTCCAGCACCTCAGGGATGTCCTTTCTCCAGAATCCAACAAGGTCACCAGACAGAGTGGGCCCTTCTGACAGTTCATTCTTCCACACTTAATTCCCAGCCATTCAGTAGAAGCATGTTCTCTGTCCAGAGACCCCACCTTCTTTCACAAGCTGTTCTTTAGAGCACTCCAGACGTGAGTTAAGCACCTCAGTTTGTGCAGAGCATGCACAGGATCACCCTGATTTGCTACAGACCTTCAGAAAGACACTTATTAAAGCCCCTAAATAAAGAGAAACAAAACCAGGTGGTTATCCTGTGGAGATGCAGTGTGGGACAGAACTCTGAAGACGAGGAGAATTTGTATGAAATAATAAGATCAGAAAAAGCACACATTGACCCCAAACACTGCCCCTATAATTGTACTGCAGACATGCCCAAGCCACATCAGCCAGGGAGAGGAGAGCTTTTAAAGCAGATATTTGATACAGGGTAGGCTTTTGTTCCAGAGCTCAGGATTTGAGACTTTCCTTTTGTCCTCAGGATTTGAGACATTCCTACTTATATTTATGTAACACAAGACCAGTGAAAGCAACAGAGGAGGAAAAAACCCAAACCTCTTTTTTCAGCTCAAGCAGCGATTTTGGAGTGTAAAACTCTGCTTTGAGACACTGCAGTTCTAGAGAGGAGAGTCCAACCTCATTTTGAGAAGTAAATAAATGGAGCTTCTGGCATTTCAGAAGGACAAGCTGGAGAACAATTTTATCAAACATGTTCATCCTTTTTCTCTTTTTACCTCCTCAGCTGCTCACTTAGGATTAGCTGTCCTGCTCATCCTGGATTCTTCCCTTAAGTACTCAGTAAACCATGGCACTGACCATGTTTCACAAGCTGCTGTCACATACACAAGGTAAACAGACTAAACAAATGGTATTTTTAAATGAGTTTCTTAATCTTTTCAGCTACTGCAAGAACAGCAGCACTAGGCAGGGATTACTTGGAACAGCACTGGGTACAATGTCCAGATGGAAATGCCATCAACTCCCAGGCAACGTTAAAACCAGAACTCTCTTCTTGATGTTTTGATCGTCCTCTTCTTCCTAGTCCTGAGTTCATGATGGTTCTGGCTATTTGACCAGAGGTTTTATATTGCTCCCAAAACCTCCTTCTTTCAAACCTGAACTGGGGTGTTTCACTTGGAATGGCAGCAGCTGTGGCTCAGTTTCTCCAGTAAAGCTCTGGGCACAGAAAGACTCAAAAAGCAGGAAAAATACACAAAAAATTGTTTTCTCAAACGGTTTGGCTGCAGCCATGAGAGGCTGAGGAATGCTGGTTACACACTTTCATGGGTCAGCCTTTCCTGTAAGCAATTACAGATGTTAATGGATTTATTTATTCTAAACTCAGGCTCCCAAACCAGCAGAGGATTTTGCTGTGAATCTTGGAGTCATTTCCTGTCAGAGAGAAACTGAAGGTTTATGCAGCCAGTTCATAAATTTACGTTTCCTGGACAGAGTCTTGGTGTAGTTGTCACTGTAAATTGACCATTTTCTTCTAAGGAGGAGACAGCATGTAGAGAAATCCCACATCTCACATCCTCCATGGCTTTAAATACCTCTCACAGACATCTGTACTGACACAGGACATCTGTGCTGCTGGATTATTTATGGTGAGTTCCTGATATTAAACTTTGAAACAGATCAGCACTTTTGCATTTGCATTCAATTTTCAGTGCCCCAGGCAGATAAGATCAGACATACAAATGACATAAAACTAACCAAGAATTTATCTGTATTACTCCTCCCTTTCCAGACCTGCATTTACAGGCTCCTGCTCTGCTCAACATCTCAGAATTTCTGATCTTCTGCTATTGCTGCCCCTAACAGCCAGCTCTGGCACCAGTTAGAAAGGCTCAAAAAGCAATGACTTTGAAAATAATTTCTTTCAGAATAGTACTGAATTCATTTTGGAAGATTCTAGGACTCAGCAAATCACAAAAGTGGTCAAATAAAATAATCAACAGCACTTACCTCTCCACTGAGATTCTGAATTTATAGCCCAGCTGTGCTCTTCAAGTAAACGTGGGTCACCAAAATGGTACAAAGCAGGACAAGTAAGAATGAAAGATGGAACCTGGAAAATGGAAGGAAAATGTTGGATTTAGTGCATTTTGTGCTGACTGCTCTTTTTGCTTGAGTTCCAAGCTGCAGGGGGAAGGTGACAGTGATGATGCTCTGCCAGTTCCACTGACCTGAACACCTGAGCTGTGCAGGAGAGTCAGGTGCATTGCTCAGGACCTGCTCAGCTCAGCTCTGCAGGATGAGATGCTATCAGGTTAAAAATATATAATGTCAGACATCTGAAAAAAAACTTGATGATCATTTCAACCAGTTCAGCAGGTAACTTCAGGGGAGCCTACAAAAAAGATGGACTACAAGAACATGCAGTGACAGGACAAGGTGCAACAGCTTCCAACTGCCAGAGGGCAGGGTTAGGTGGGATATTGGGAAGAAATTCCTCCCTGTGAGGGTGGGGAGGCCCTGGTACAGGTTGCCCAGAAAAGCTGTGGCTGCCCCAGTCCTGGAAGTGTCCAAGGCCAGGCTGGACAGGGCTTGGAGCAACCTGGGCTGGTGGAAGGTGTCCCTGCCCATGGCACAGGGTGGAATGAGATGAGCTTTAAGGGTCCCTTCCAACCCAAACCATTCTGTGATTCTATGACATGAAAGTATGTACCTATTACATGTCTTCTATTTACTGCCTTGTAATTACTTAGTTAAATCATAGAACCCTTAAAAAAACCCCAAACAACCGGTAAAACATCTGCTTAAAAAAAACCCCAAACAGGTAAAACATCTGCTCCCTCCTTCCAGAGCAGCTTCTCTTTTAACACTTGAAAGACTATTTCCACCAGCAGTCCAACCACTTGACACAAATACACAACATCTGGGCCTGCTCACTCGCTGCTTTAAACTGTCTGTCTGTTCCAGGAACAATTCTCCTGCCATTTCAGTCTCCAAGAATATGTCATCAGTGTGGCTACAACATCAATGCTAGACAGGCCTCAGAAACTTGTAGCCAGCAGACACCTCCTCCCCTCCTGAGCCCTGCAGTGGTGCCTCAGTATCTCTCCTTAATTCCTCATCTTCAAAGAAAAATTGACTTGATAATTCAAAAAAAAGAAAGTATCCTGGGAGCAATTTCTTGTATTTCACAAGAAACACTAAGGGAAAATGGATTATTTACCATTAAAGTAACCTGAATTATTGTCTGGGGTCCCCAGCACAGGAAGAACATGGACTTGTTGGAGCAAGTCCAGAAGTGGCCACCAGGATGATTAGAGGGATGGAGCACCTCTGGCATGGCTGTATTCCTGGTATGCCAGGAAAGGCTGAGAACTGGGATTGTTCAGCCTGGAAAAGAAAAGGCTTTGGGGTGACCTAACTGTGGTCTTTCAGTACCTGAAGGGGCTGACAAGAAACGTGGAGAGAGACTTTACAAGGGCCTGGAGTGCCAGGACAAGGGGGAATGGCTTCCCACTGCCAGAGGACATTGTTAGGTGGGATGCACCATGCTGGGTTGGCACTGGAAGTTTTATTCCCCCCTCCTCCTTTTGTGGAAGCTGCAGCCCAAAGATCTGAAGGCTGGTCACAAAACTTCCAATCAAGTCAGACCAGAAACAGCACAGGGAAAGAACTTCTGCAGTGTTTGCTCTGGCAACTGCACCAGAAGGAGGTCCCTAGGGATTCTTCCAGACCAAATCCTGTAACAAAAGTCTTCCTACAGGTTACTGATGGAGAAGAACTGACATGTCAACAGTGTAACTTCTGAAAAAGCACATTATCCCCAATCCTTTTAGGGACTCTTCACTGGAGCCTGTTTTTTGCATTAACCAACACCTTTATCATGACTTTCTAAAGACATGACACTGCATCTGTACAGTGCAGGGTCTCTGTGGTTGTGCAAGTGCAAATAAATTAACACTGAGGACACCAGAGCTTGTTCTAGGAGGAGAGAACAAATATATAAGTGCAAAACAGGAATCCAAAGTCAGGTACAACCCTCTTGTCCAGGTCTGTGCCAGCTTTCCTGTGCCAGAACAGGACAACAAAACCAGATGTGGAAAACAGGGAATGAGAAATTAACTCAAGTCTCTAAAAGCAAGGAAATGATAGGTAGGAAAATCATCATCAGATTCCAAGGAGATTTCAATTCAGATTCCAATTTCAGCAATGTCCAGGATCTCTGCCTACCACTTCCACACCTGTTATCCCATCAGTGCCACACTCACATCCCTGCTCGAGGCTACACCTCCCCCTGCCAGCACCTTGTACAAATGGCAAAGCATTTCACAGTCACTACAAAATCTGTCCCATCCCAGGCACAAATTTAAATCACTTACTTACACAACAAAATGTCCCTCTCCCAGCACTGTCCCCGAAATGGGAAATTCACTTTACACCTCCCTTGGAAGGACAAAGGGGAAGTGAGTACAAAAATCAACACTAACGGTCGCTCAGGTGCTCGTGGTTGTATGCAAACACAGCAGCACCCAAATCACCCAGAGAGGCAGCTGATGATGCAAAAATCAAACTGACTTGACTGAAAACATCAACAAGTTATTAATTTAAACAGAAAAATACAACTGAGATTAAGGACCCAGTGAAAATACTTCAGTAGAGGCCCCCCAAAGATAAAGGAAGAGAATAATACTTATTAAAAACTAACCTGGTTTTCAGAGGAAGAAAAAGAATCAGGGTAATAATAAAAAAAAAGATGTAAAATAACATCACGGTGATGGAATTGGATTGCACTGATCATAAACAATGAAAATAAACAATGAATATAAACAGTGAAGTGGATTAAAGCCAGGAGGTAAAATTACCTGGCCAGAAAAGTTAAGGACTTTGAAAAGAAAGATCTTTTTGGTGTCCATCAAAACGCGAAAGAAAAACCTAAAGGGCCACTAAATCAAAGTGTGGAACTGTTAATCCTGTGAATACTCCTATAATATCCATTCCCTGGTGTTGCTGCAAACAGCCTTTTCCAGGAGTAATCCAAAACACACCAAAAAGCAGATGCTGAAGGTGTTTCTGTCACGAGAACTGGATTGTTTGCAAGCAGAAGTCACTGTGATTTTTCAAAAAGGACAATTAGGGAAGTAAACACTCATCTTGCACACAGAGCTCAATGCCAGGCTGTTAAAGAAATGGCTTAGATGGGAATTGATGAAAAAAGCTGGATAATAAAATTAAGACCAGCCAACACAGTTTATGAAAAACCCAGAGCTCCTACAGTCAGTTAATACCTTCTTAACGAGAGTTCTGTTATCACGGGGGGTAATTCTTCTGTAAACCATTAAAGAAGGATCAAGGGACAAAATGATTAATTAAAATCCTACAAAATCAATAAAACACATTTGAAATTATTAAAATGCAGCTGCAAACGGCTGTCACTGAGCATGTGTGTTTCTATTACCATCCCACAGAGATTAACTCTCTGCCTGTCCTGTTTTTCTGTATTTTAGATTAGGAAATGAGTTGGGAGAGACACCAGCCACCAGGATTGAGCTGTCTGATGATCCAGAGAAGGGAAGTCTTGGACAGCCCATCATTTTTCCAACCACATTGTGGCCTTGTCCCAGATGTCTGACTCCACTCCAACACTGATAATTGTGACCACGTCAATCAATTCTGTCATTTCCTCAGAGTTTATACAGAGACAATGGACTGAGCTTTGGGCTTTACTGGGCAGTACAAATGATAAATGGTTTTGCCCAGCTGTAATTACAGCTTTATTTAAAACCAGAAGGGTGAAAAGAAGTACCTGTGTGTCTGCAGGGTCAGGCACAAAGTGCTGTCAGTAAAGTAGCTGAAACTGTCTCCCTTCAAGGCAGGCCCACATCACAGTACCATAAAATGGCTTGGGGTGGAAGGGACCTTGAGGATCATCTCATTCCACCCCCTGCCATGGGCAGGGACACCTTCCAACCTGGCCTTGGACACTTCCAGGGATGGGGCAGCCACAGCTTCTCTGGACAACCTGTGCCAGGGCCTCCCCACCCTCACAGAGAGGAGTTTCTCCCTCATATCTCATCTATCCCTGCCCTGTGTCAGTGGAAAGCCATTCTCCCTGGTCCTGTCACTCCAGGCCCTTGTCGAAAGTCCCTCTCCAGCCTTCTGGAGCCCAGCTTCCTTGTGCCCAAGCCTAGAAGCAAAAGATGAAATCCCACATTGCTTCAGACCCCCAGAACTGCTTTCCCTGGTAACACTGCTTGAAAGACAGTTTGCTCAAGGCTGGTCACATTAAACTATGTTTTCAATGAACGCTGCCAGCTGCCAGTGCCCACTGGCACCCCCTGACACACAGGTCTCCTTGTGCTTAACGGCTCTGCCTCTGCTCTATCCCTGAATTTTTGCCTTCAAAGCCACGTTAACACCCGGGACGGAGCTTCCCCCCAAGGTCCGGGCTCATCATCCCCCTGAACAAGCACGGGGTGACGTCATACCGCTGACGTCAAGTGGCTGACGTCATACCGCTGACGTCACCCCAGGGCCAGGCCAGTTCCGCGGTGCCGCCTCCTCGCCGCCAGGTGGCGCCACGCCACGCTGACGGCGCCGGCGTCATGACGTCACCCCGCCCGCCGCCGCTCCGCTCTGAGCGCTCCTCGCCCGCCCCTCGCCCGCCCGGCCCGTCCGTCCCGTCTCTTCCCGCCGNGCGCGCGGCGCACATGCGCAGCCCCGGCCGACGACAGGGCCTCGCCCTGCCCGCGCGTGCGCACGGGCTTCCCGCCAGCGGTTGCCATGGATACCGCCTCCCCCTCCCCACCCGCTCCCCTCTTCC
>VYXB01006433.1:146141-174152 GCA_013397135.1 Pachyramphus minor
ACCGACCTGTCCGCCTCCCCCCGGGGCTGCCGGCCCTTCCCGCGCCCCGCCGCCACGGCCCGGGGAGCCCCCGGTGCGCGGCCGGAGCGCATGCGCGGGGNGTTGCCATGGATACCGCCTCCCCCTCCCCACCCGCTCCCCTCTTCCCTTTCGCCTCACGGGGCTCGGCGGCGGCTCCTGGCGCTCCGTCCTGTCCCCATCCCGCTCTCGTCCTCCGGGAGAACGGCCGGGCGCCTGCTGAGGCGAACCCAGCCCGGCGGCCACCGGGGGCAGCCGCGCGCCGCGGAAAGCGGCGGCGTCACGGCCGCCACACGGCCCCGGCCCGGGGGGGACGCCCAGTCAAACCGTGGGGGTGGCTGGTCAGGGAATCGGCTGCGGCTGTCGCCGAGGTGAATGGCCGGTCCGGGATGAACACGGGCGAAAGGGGAAAGCACACGGCGTAGTATTCCTTGTTCGTGTTTCCAAAGAATTCTAATATATGGAAATACATATATAAATATAAATTGTGAGGAAAGAAATACACACCACCTGCTCGTGAGCACGGAGCTACCATTTAAAGTCACCCGTCTTCACATGGAAAACGTCAGGCACACCTGTGCAGCTGCAGCCCGTTAAAACTGTGATATTTTAGGTTTATCATGGCTCCTGTGCCGCTTATACAGAAATTTATGGAAATACTGAAATTTCAAGGTGACCAGTTATGTAGCTCAAGCTTTTCCCAAGCTCATCTGTCAAAAGAATGACCATTGCCTTTTTATTTTGTACTTTACTCCCTGGGGTTGGACAGGAAAACTTGAGCCTTTTTCCCACTACGTTCAGCTCTGGCTCAAAGTCCTCATACTCAGCCTTACCTTGGAGTCAGGATCAATAATAACTTCCTCCACATCATCAGTTAATTGTGGCCAAAGGTCTGGAGATATAAAATCACCTGAGGTGCAGTGGGGGTTGGGGTGTTCATACACTGGATTTGTATTCTGAACGTGCGATTTGTGTTGAAATCTGAATTTCTTTCTCAGTGCTTGGTCTGGCTGTGGCAAGAACCAAAATCCCTCCTGGGCAACATTTCTCAACAGGCCAAGATGCAGAAGGAAAAAGGTTTAGTGGCACATGGAACACACCAGAGCTTCATAAACATCAAGGCAGGCACTTCACTAACAACTACAAATCAGTTCTAATGGTGAGCAAATGTCTCCTTTACATACAAACATTTTCCCATAATTATATCTCTGTCTGTAATTTAACATTACCGAAAGAAACAGACACTGTTTGTTTTTGAAACATTTCATTTTAAAAGTTGTAGGCAATTTTTTTTTTTACTATAGGGTTTCCAAGCTCCTGAGGCACTTGTGAGTTTTCACTTCCAGCAAAGAAATTTAACTCATTCAAACAATTTCAGCTGGAAACCCTTGAATTTTAAGCAAAGAAAAGGTTGTTTTGGCAGACCAAGGGGTGTATTTTCTGCAGTGAATCCCATCAGGAGATTTATCCCCGTCAGTACAAGAACTTGAAACTGATGTGAAGAAATCCTTTGGTTTGTGTCTTTCAACACTTCTGCTGGTTTATTCAAGTTCTTTCTCAAGTTGCTGCACTGATGGGAATTAGGAGCCCTCTGAAGAAAATCCTGCAAGAACTTGCAAGTGTCCATTGCACAAATAGACTGAAAATACTCCAGTTACATACTGAGACACGACTAAGCCCAGGCACAGGAGCATCTGGCTGCACAAGGGCCTAAACTGAACTCAAAAGCACTCAAAAGCCAAAGGAATTGTGGCATTCCCGATGAAGATGGATCCAAAAGCACCTTTAGCCACACACCTTTAAAAACCAGGGGAAACTCTGCTTTTTTCCCCCAATTTTTCATCCTCCCTGCTGCTGTAAATAGATTAACAATGAGACCATCAGGAGTCCTCATAAATTTACTTACCAAAGCTTTTGGTCCTTGTGCTCCTGCCAACTCTTCCATTTCAGCCAGGACTTATGGCAGACTTCACCCATTCCCACCTGTTCATGTGCCAGACTGATTCCAGGAGGAGTGCAGTGGGAAGGGCCTTGTGATTTGAGATGGAATTCTTGCTACAAGAAGCTCCAGCAACAAGGAGCACCTTTCTGTCCTGGGAGAACAGGAAAATGAGTGTCCAGGCAGAGAAACTTCCCTCCTGGCCTGGGCTGTGTTGAATTGAAGCATTGGCCACAAAATGTCCCAGAGAAGATGGAGATGAAGTGCAAAGGGGGAGGTGAAGGAGAAACAAAAGATGGTTCTGAGAGCAGCTGGAGAATAAATGACATTTTTTTCCTGCTGATGAAAGAAAAGGAAACCCCATGTTTAACCTACTCCAGAAGCATCAGGAGGTGAGCAGTTCTGGGCAGATGGCAGGATAGATTCAGCATGCCATCCTCTTCTTCCCAAACAATAAGGGAGACAAACAGCTGGAAAGGACTTTGTACAGGATAATTCCAGTAAGCAGCCAAACTTCCCAGCTCCCCCCGAAATCCCAGGAATTTTTATACCTAGGGATAAGGTTTGGGCAGACCCAGAACTGCCTGGGTAAGAATCTTCAAATGAAAGGCAGAGAGTCCCTCAAAGGTGCTCTAAATTTGTGTTTACTGCCTCATCCAAACCCAGCAGGTACTTGTCTTCATGCCTCTGTTTTACTTTGTGCTGGGATTCTGGGCTGTGTCCTTAATGCAGATTCACTGTGTCTCTTAAAGGAAATTTATTTTAGCTTCATGCAGACCTTATTTGTACAGTAAGAATAATTCTGACTCACTTCACAGGGAGAGCAGGAGGATTAATCAACAATTGTGAGGGACCACAGAAGTGCTAAACATTATTAATGGCTCCCAAGTTTTCTTCTTTTGGAAACAGTGGCCATTTCTTCCCCTAATGTTTTTAACAGTTGCTGCTCAGGGAGCTTAGATTGCAGATTCCTGGCTTGTGGTTTGTCCATAAATCACAGACCTGGAGCCTGCCCAAGACACTCTCGATGGTTTCAGCAGGAAGTCTGGACGAGAGAAAACTTTGTTTTCTGTCTGGCCTCGTGAACCACTTTATGGCCAGTCCAGTTTCAAGGTCCCAAGCCAGACATGAGAGGGATTCTGTCCAAGTTTAAAAGCACGAGGTCTCTGGAATGTCTTTTCAAACTGATTTCACTGCCTATAAATATTTTCCATCTTCTGCCCTGGAGGATATAGGTTTGACTCCACAGCTGATGAACCTGGGCAGAGCAGGAGAGGAAGCCACACTGTTTATCACCAAGTTTGTCAGCACACAAGGTTTAATTTGTAGAAAAATGAACCAAAAAAATCCCCCAAGCCCCAAAAAACCAACCACAAGAAAAGGAGTCAGGCAGCAGTTAATAAGGTCCCAGTACAAACCAAACCCAATAGATCCATTTTCCACACCAGGCAGGGTTCAGCACTGGGGACATGAAACAAGCTCCGTGAGATTCCTCCAGGTTGGAGATCCCTAATTCCCTTCCTGGTAGAGCAAATGCAGAAGGACACAACTGGCCCATTCTGGGCACTTCCCAGCACCATTCCCACATGCTGCATTCTCTCAGTTCACTGATACCAGGGACGCTCTGGCTGCAGGAGGAGCACAGGCCAGATGGAAACTGCTTGGTGATACAGCAGGGCTGAGGATGAGTAATGTAATGTCCAAGTGGAGACCACGGGAGCTGGGAGAGAACAGGAGCTGGAAGAGCACAGCTGCAGCTTCACCACCACAAACAGTGCTGCAGTTCTGATGCGAGATCCATACGAGCCTCCTCTGCTTGCACAGCGTGTTTGGAGGTTGTGCAGAAAGTGAAAACCCAAGTTCTAGTAAGCTTCTTACACCTCCCTTTTGCTTTTTTCACCAAAGAGCCTCTGTTGTCCTTTCAGACACAGAGCCATCACTGACAGACCAGCTTCCACCTGTGTTCCTATCAGCACTTCAATACATCCCCATTTCCCACTAGGATCTGCTCTGTTAGCCAGGCTTATCACCCTCACACACCAGCCCTCCCTGCAGGTCTTGGCAGAACCAAAGGGAAAGCTGAGGCTGAGGTGAGGACCCAGAGCCTGCTGGTGTCTGCAGTGAGGAAGCTTAGACAAAGCAGTGTGATAAAGTGTGTGAGATTTGGACCAAAGCACCCTCCTGATCCTGCTGCTACTGCCCCTTCCTGCATCCTGGGAGCAGAGCCCAACCCCCCCAGCTCCCCCCTCCTGTCAGGGAGTTGCAGAGCCAGAAGGTCCCCCCTGAGCCTCCTTTTCTCCAGGCTGAGCCCCCCCCAGCTCCCTCAGCTGCTCCTGCTGCTCCAGACCCTTCCCAGCTCTGTTCCCTTCCCTGGACCCACTCCCTTCAACGTCTCTCTTGTTTTGAGGGGCCCAAAACTGACCCCAGGATTGGAGGTGGGGCCTCAGCAGTGCCCAGCACAGAGACAGGCACTGCCCTTGTCCTGCTGCCACACTGTTCCTGATGATACATTAGCAGGGATGTAGGAGGTGGCTCCTTGTTCTTCTCAACACCCTCTAAACTGTCACATTAGTTCCTCTTCTGCATCTGAAAAAAAATGACATTTTAGGTGATGTTAATAAAACTTCTCAAATGGTCCCCTGTGCAGCAGGACCCTTTTTAACTCCTGTGTGCACAGCCAGGCTCCCTGTAGGTTAAAGAGCTGGAGGTTGTCCTGTCCAGCACAGCATCCAAAGAGTTAACCAAATCCAGTTCCTGCATCTTAATCTGGCAATTTGAAGATAAGCTAAACAAATATCAGGGCTGCTCAGAGCCCCACTGAGTAGGAGAAAGGATTCTTATAAACCAGTTTGCATGGTGTAAACCAGGCACACAGAGGGAATCTAGTGTGGCATTTCTGTCTGAACAGCCACTGCTCCTTAGAAGTGATTCAAAGGGGCAAATTCCACTTCCAAAGACAAGGCTGGCAGGGTTCATAGCCACAGATTCTCCTGCTTTCCCTCCACACTCCCTGCTACTACTGTTGTTTTCACAGCCCTCTCTTCCCACCACTGCCCAGTGCTTGATGCCCTGAAGAACCAAACATCATCTGAAGAGAGAAGAACCAACAAATCACCAGCTGGAGGACACAAAGACCAACAATGTAATGGGAATGGAGAAGTGGAGAGGGTCTGGAAAATAAGTGTTTATTTATCATAAATACAGATCAGCTAGGCGTGCAGTTTATCCCACAGAAGAGGCAAAAACCCTGGAGGCTCTCCAGAAAGCCATATGCTGGAAGGCTGTTTTCCCAGTTACTTCCCTTTTTCCACAAGACCACGATGAACTCAGTTATCCAGCAGCTCAGTGATCTTTTCTACCATGGGATTGCACTGACATGTTCCTCCAGTGGTATCTGTGTCTGCCAAGGGCAGCAGTCTCTCTCCATGCCAGCAAACTCCTCCTGCTTGGTCAGAGCTGGAGGTTTCTTAATTTATTTATTCATTTTGCCAGTGCTTATTCAGAGCACAATGGTGCACAGGGATTTGGTGGATGGGGAGCGTATTCACAGACCTAACTGGGAATCCTGCTGCCAACATCTGTTTTGGGAAAGGCCATTTTTAGAAACAGTATGAAAAGAGGCTCCTCAGGCTTAGGCACAGTGTTTAAGCAGCAACCTCTGGATTTTGTCCCAGCTAAGAACACTGCACTTTGAACAGGCTGACAACGTATGATCTGATAATTACAGGTGGCTCCTCCCTGTGCAGGGAGGGCTGGATGTCCCTGGGTTTTCCTTGCCCTCTGCCCCGTGAATCCCATGCTGGACACTGCCTACAAGTAGCTGCTGAGAGAGTGGCTGCACTTGAGGCAAGAGAGATCAGCAGAGAGTTCATCCTTCAGTCCTTGGGGGCTCAGTTCTTCTCCAGGATTCTGGTGAGGAGTTCGTTCAGCCGGCTCACCATTGGCCTGGGATCCTCATTCAGTCCTGCTGCAATCATGGCATTCTCATAAATCTGAAAAAGAGAAGAAAGCACTAAATCAGCAGCAAGAACAACCTGCATGAGGGAGGAAGGGAATGTCACTCTCCAGGACTGGCATTCTCAGACCAGGCATATCTTCAAGGCCATGTGATAAGGAACCATACTGACCACAAGTCCTGGAAATACCCAGGGACCACGGAAAGATGTGATTCTTGCCCACTGTGATGGTTCACCCCATTCCCTGCCATGAATGGTCTGCAAGCTGGCTTTGGGGAGGATGCTGCTGCTTCTGGAGTAGGTCTGGCTCTCACCTGGTCAAGCAACATCTGGGCCAGATCAGGCTGACTGTCCTTCAGCTCGCTGAGCTTCTTAATCAGAGCATGCCTGTAAGAGAGACAGATCAACACTGAGACGTGGTGATTTTGTACACAATGAGAAATTTATTTCCAGAACGAGCAGCTAAGCCAAGGTGGGTCACAAAAGGCAACTTTCTTGCTCCTGGTTCTGGGGGCTTCTCTCTTCTCTCCCATCTGTTCCTATAACCCCCCTGGTCCCCCAGAGGGCTGGACACTGTGCGTGTGTGATGTGCCACACAGCCTCACAGATTAAGGCCCTGCAGCACAGGCTGCACTTAACAGTGCTGGTGTTGTGCCCCCTTACCCAGTGTTGATCTCCAGGGTGGGCTGCAGGAGCTGGGCTCGCTCCTCCTGGGTCTTGGCCAGCTGCTGCATGCGCAGGAAGTGGCGGGCAGCGCCCATCTCCAGCACGGTGATCATGGCAGGGTGGGTGTCCAGCCGGGGCGTCACCTGCGGCACAGACACCCCTCAGGGCTGGGCAGGACAGGGCACGTGCTGCAGGAGGGCGAGGGCTGAGCACTTGGAGTCTCCTCAGCACAGGCTCACACCAAACCTCCACACGATTCATTCCCATCCCACAGGCACTGCCTAAACCAGCAGGAGAGCTGGGGGCTCAAATGGCCGTGGGTTGCAGCCAGAGCCAAAGCACTCCCTGCCAAGACACCTTTCTAGTGCACAGGCAAGAAAGTTACCGAAAAAGCCTGTTCTGGTAACATGAGCATCAAGCAGGAACATGGGCTTTGCTCATTACACAGTGCTCCCACACTGACCATCCAAATGACAAATGCCCTCATCCATGCCAGTTAGACAGGAGAAGAATGACTTCCCTCAGGGCCCAAAGAAAAATCTGTGGCAGCAGATCCCCAAGCAACCACCATCTTTTTTCCCTAGATCATTACCTCCATGGATCTCCTGTACTCAGTCACCCAGACACAGAATACCCACCTTAACTCCAGTGACT
Organism: Pachyramphus minor; assembly: GCA_013397135.1. Classification (NCBI taxonomy): domain Eukaryota; kingdom Metazoa; phylum Chordata; class Aves; order Passeriformes; family Tyrannidae; genus Pachyramphus; species Pachyramphus minor. The sequence goes on from VYXB01006433.1 coordinate 153,375, forward strand.
CGAGAGCCCAAGGCATTCCTCATCCAGGCCATCAGATCCTCAGCCTCCTTCTCTGTCAGACGTTCTCCAGCTGGCAGGGAAAGAGGGCACATATGAGTGTGCATCTGTAGTGTGCAGTGGACAGTGAGCTGAGCTCCTGAGCTCAGCCCATTCACACTTCCATTAATCAATTCTCTTGTGGGAATGGGAAGGCAGCACTGCTTGTAACACACCTACAAACCCTCATCCCAGTCTGTGCCATACCCAGGGAGGGCAGGTTCATGCCCTGCCAGGGCCTTCCTGCCTCTATCAGGGCACCACATTTACACTGTGGGGTTAAAACCAAATCATGGCAACGCCACACATGACATTCCATCAGTTTAAATTTGCTTAAACTACGGTCATGTGGGTTGTGCAAGAACTCCAAGTTGCCTCAGAGCACAAGAATGGCAGGGTGGAAAGGAGGGCTCTTGCTCAGGAGCTACAGGAGCAGGGGAGGAGGTGTCCCCTCACTGGTGGCACAGGGTGGCAGCAGGATGGGCCAGGGGAGCCTCACCTGGGCGGCTCTCCTCAAACTTCTCTTCCTTATAGTGATCAACAACAATGTCTGTCTCCACAGAGATCAGCTTCTTCTTGTCAAACTCACGGAGGTGCAGGAGTGTCAGCTCATCAAACTGCTCGTAGCAGAACAGCACCTGTGCCAGAAAAGGGACAGCAACACATTGTTTGGGATGTAACAGCATTCCCTCCTTCCCAAGGCAACTCTGCACCAAACAGCAAGAACGTCACATGGGAAACTCACAGGTTCAACCCCGTGGTGATTATCACTCAGGGCCCCACATGAAAGCAAACCCTTGGAGGGATTTATTAACATGGGTGGCAGGTCTGCACCTGAACAAGTCCTGCTGCCAGAACCAGCACTGACTCCAATCCTGGAAGGGCCACGTGCCCACAGAGGTCACCTGAAACACCATTACAGCCCTGCACAGCAGCTCCCAGGCTCCTGCTCTGGGATTCAGCAAAGGTATGAAACAGAACTAGATGTTTGCACATGTACTGAATCACAGAACATGTTGAGTTGGAAAGGACCCCCACCAGGATTATCGAGTCCAACTCCTGGCCCTGCACAGGACACCCCAAGAATCTCACAAATGTGCCTGGGTGCATTGTCCAAATGCTTCTTGAACTCAGACAGGCTTGGTGCTGTGCCCACTGCCCTGTTCCAGTGCTCAACCACCCTCTGGGTGAAAAACCTTTCCCTGATATCCAACCTAAACCTCCCAACTCAGCTTCCATGCTGTTTCCTTCGGTCCTGTCAATGGCCACAAGAGTGAAGAGACTGGTGCTGCCTCTCAGGAGGATGTTGAAGACACCAGTGAGATCTGACCTGTCTTCTCCAGGCTGAACAAACCAAGTGCCCTCAGCTGCTCCTCACATGGCTTCCCCTCCAGACCCTTCACCATCCTCATGGCTTCCTTTGGATGCTCTCTAAGAGCTTAATGTCTTCTTTGTGTCGTGGTTAGAGCATGTGACAGGTCCCTCCTGGGCTCACACCACACTCTGAGCAGAGACAGCGGGTGCCACACCAAGGCCCCACCCTGGCAGCTCCATCACCGGCCTCACTGCCCTGCTCAGCTCTGAGCTCCAGCCCTGACCACTGCTGCAGCAGCTCAGTGCTGCTCCCCTGGCCACAGCACCACTGCTCACCCACCTCCATGTCCTTCTTCTTCATGGCCTCGAAGTAGGGCGAGTGCTCGGCCAGGTGGCGGTTGGGGGCACACAGGTAGTAGATGTTCCTGCTCCCGGCCTTCATGCGCGAGGCGTAGTCGGCCAGACTGGTCAGCTGCCCCGCGGGCAGGGCCGACGACTCGTAACGCAGCAGCTTGGCGATGTCCTCCTGCAGGAAACACGCTCCTGTGAGCTCAGGGCACCTCACTGCACCTCCCCCTGACTGCTCCCAGCCCCAGGAACTCCTGGGGTAGCACACAGGCCTCTTCTGCAGCTCTGCAAAAAGGCTCGGGGGATTCTGAATCTCTCCCTTCCTGCTCCAGATATTAAAGAGGCAGAAGAGCGACCTGGACAGGATGTAGGTCAAACTCTCCTAAAAACAGGAATCCAGGCAGAGGACAGCAAGAGGGGAAAGCACTACTTTTCTTGCCTGTTGTAGTTCATATTGCATCAGGGAGGGCTGACAACAGTGTGGGTACAGAGACTCTGCAGGGTCTCAAAGTAAGCAGGAAGCAGTGCCCAGTCAGAGAAAATGTGAGTTTGGGCACCAGAGAATCAGTACATCTGGGCAGACCCAGGAACACAAATTGTAAGCATGCAAGTTTCATGGAGAAGTAGCAGTCGCCCTGATCCCAGCTCACAGTAGGAAGCAGCAATCTTTCCCATCAGCTGCAGTGCTTCAGGACTCCTGGTACCTTGACATCCTGCTCTGCTATCGTGACAATCCCCTCTCTCATGAATACCCCGTACTCCTCAAAGAATTTGGCATATTTCTCAGGGTCCTTCTTGCTTTGGTCGATGAAGAACTTGATCACCCTCTTCTGCAAAACATCACGGAGCTTCCTGCAGCAGGAACAAGCCTTTTTAAAGACAGCTGCCAGAGCAAGACAAGAGGTTTTAGGTGAACATATCTCTCTCTGTGCAGGGATGTAGTGGGTCCACCATCTCCTTCCCCTCATGGCTCTATTCTTTGGTCTCAGTCAGGAGCAGCTCTTGAACTGCAGATAGATAGAGCTGTGTACAAATGTTCTGCTGAAGCCCCTCATGAGCTGTGACTCAGTGATGCTGCAGCACTTTGCACACTTTGTAGACTGCAGAAATTATCAAGGATGCTGCAGTTTATGTGCCAGGTCCCTCCAAGCCCCTCTAACTATTCCACTGTGTCCCTTTCTCAGCCAGCAAAAAGCTGAAAGAGCCTCAGCAGTCCAGGAGGATCTACCTCTGGCTTACCTGATAAGGGCACTCTCCTGCAGGAGCTCCCTGCTGAGGTTCAGAGGTATATCCTCACTGTCCACAACACCTGGAACACAGAGCAACCCTTGAACAGTGAGGTAAACACTGTTTGTGTGCCAGGCTCAGCAATGCACCCCTCAGGAAGCCACGGTCCACAGCCCACTGTTGCTGGTCCCAGCACACACCTCTAAGAAAACGCAGCCACTTAGGCAGGATGTCTGCAGCTTTGGTTTGGATGAGGATTTTGCGACTGTAGAGGGCAACGCTGGAGCCCATTTCCCTGCTGATGTCAAACATGGATGGTTTCTGCAGGAACAAGAGAGAGGAGGTAACACCAGCACTGTGCAGGTCACCCAGCTGCACACTACCAGGTCACACTCTGGTCTTCCCTGCAGTGCTGAACCCAACAAGAGCTGAAATCTTGGCTGGTTTTCCTGGGGACCTACCTGAGCTGTTCCCCTGGGGATCAGCATCCCCACAACCACCCTGTGGCCCCCAGCCCACCACAGAGATGCCACAGGGGATATTCCTTCCTCTCTGCCATTCCGCAGCCTTAGCTGCCCTCCTTTCCCTCAGGAGCTGTCCCATTCTCCCATTCTCCCTTTTCAGAGCAGCTGGGCAGATATCCCACGTTCCCTGGGCAGATATCCCACGTTCCCTGGGCAGATATCCCATGTTCCCTGGGCAGGAGGACACCTACCTGCTCGGGCACATAGAAGATGCTGCGGATGTTGAGGGGAGCATCAGTCTTGTAGTGCAGGACGTAGCGGGGCTTGTCGTACGCCTGCGCTATGAAGCGGTAGAACTCCTCGTGCTGCCACTCTCCAATGTCCTTGGGGTCCAGCATCCAGAGAGCCTGTGGAGGAGCAGCAGGGACAGGACATCCCATCAGCTCTGGAGACTTACGGCCTCACAGCACAGGGCTCTTCTTGAGCTGCACTTTCCCTCCAGGATGATGGAGCAAGGAAATAAAATCTTTCAAACAGACTCCTCTGCATAACCCAGGGGCTGTGGAATGTGGCTCAGGCAAATTATCACTGACTAAAAATTACTGCCCCTCTGCTGACCTCAGAGGTAACTCTTGCCCTGTAACAGAAATAAGACAGCTTTGTGTAGCCCAAAACAAAAGGGATTTGGCTAATCTCCATTGCCTCACACTTGCCCATGGCCAAGAGCATCCTGGACAGATTGGCTGACTGGCAGTACTGGGCAAGTATCTCAAGGCCTGACCAGCAAAGGAAAAGTGAAAGTTCAAGTGAGTCTGTTGCACTCAGCCTGCCCCTCTGATGGAGGTCACTATCCCAGCTGAAAACTTGAGAAGTCCTGCACTGCCTGTTTTCTGCTGATTTGTTCTGGAGCAGTTTAGGAGATGCTTTGTGAACCACTGAGCCACCCCTGCTGCAAGGTCACAGAGTGTTCCAGCACTGTTTCACTTGTGTGTTGAAGCCACAGGGTCCCAGAGCAGACCCTGCCTCATGGCCATGCCTTCCACCTGCTGCTGCTGCTGCTCTAACCCCTCCAGTGCTCCCTGGAGCACTCAGCCCACGCTCACATCACGTTTCAGTTTTCAGCACCTCAGCAAAAGATTCACCTCTAGCAAAGAAGTGGCACTCAACTAAAAACCTCCTGTTTCCAGCAGGGTGAAGCCCACCTCACCCACTGCCACTCTGTGCCACTCAAGCCCTAAAGGGTGACAGGAGCGATTTCTGGGGGCAACACAAACATCCAGCCCACCCTCCACCTACCACAGTCCAAGGGATTCAGGGCCCTGGCAGCCTTGCCATGGTGCTTTAAGGATTCCTCTGCCTCAGAGCCTTGTTCCACAGGTGGCTTCCTAACATTTCCAGCACACACAAGTGTCCTGGAGGGTTTGCAGGATCACAGGTAGGATGAGGGGCTCACTGTGAACTCAGGTGCTGTACAGCAGCTGTGTTGGGTAAAGTGCTGCATTCCCAGAGGTTCACTTGTAGCTACAGTTATCCCAGTTAGATTGGAAAAGCCTCCAGCTCCATACTGTGAGATACAGGGCAAGCATTCAGGAACTCATCTAGGAGAATCCTCACCAGGGAACTAACTGTGGCTCTGTTTGCAGTGAACTGACACTGATGTGTGGAAAAACACAAACCCAAGATCCTGGATAAAGAAAAGGCACGAAATGGGAGCATAATGAATAAAGCTGTTGCTGTATCTCAAGGGAAAACAGACTTTCTGATGAGGAGATAAAAGTCCATGACTCTATTAAGGGCATTTCACCCCTTGCTCTATTACTGCTCTTCTCCAGGGAGCCTGTTCTATTGATTGTCAGGTAGAGAGAGCAAACAGCTGTCTAATTAAGGGGCACAGCTAGAAAGCCTTTGGAAGAGAAACACTGTTATGCAGGAATCCAAATAAATAATCAGTGACTAATAACAGCAATTACAGAATCTTAGATAAATTAACACGATAAAATGTTTAAGTACAGTCTTGAAAGTCTGTTCAGTCAGTCCAGGAAACAAAAGAAGCCACACACATGCTCCCTACCTGCTGTCTTCGGGGAGGAAGCTTTAAACAACCAGAGAAGGAGATGCTGGAGGAAAACGATTCATCGATTTTTGTTTTAAAGATAATTAATTTCTCCCAGGTGATGCCTGCAATTGGGCCAAGAACATCTGACTAAAATGGACCTGGCTGCAATATCACTTAAGTGGTCAGAAAATGCCAGCATCCAGCAGTGCTCAGCTAGGAGAGGGGAATAAATCAGGTTGTGAGCTGAGCTGCTAAAAAAGCCCAACCAATCCCTGGCACTGGCTATCCCATGCTGAGGGACAGGACCTGCAGGGAGAGGTGTCAGCACACCAGTGATATCAGCAACCCCTACAGCACTAACATGTCACCTGGCCTAAACAGTTAAAATATGCATGATAAAGCACTGCAGCAATAACTCAGGTTAAGGGAAGACCCAGATCTTGCCAATCTGCAGGAATACTCCACAATAAATGCAAACAAGCAGCTCCAGGCACAACTTCTGCTGGTTTGTCTCCTTTTGTTCTAATTAACTGATCATTACAAGGTCTGTGATATGCTGGACAATCCTCCCTGATTTCCAGGGACAGCAGCAGCTTTATCCTGTTTCCTGTCTCCACTGGAGGATTAAAGGGGTTCACCTCCACGAGTGACCTGCCCGTGGCCTCCTGCTCACCTGCAACGTGTTAATTCTCTTCCCATTGAGGTACAGGGGGAAGCTGATGAAGTTGCTGTATTTTGTCACCACCTCTGGAATGGAAAGAAGACACAAAAGAGTCACCTTTGTGAAAACAACACAGTAAGAATTCCCTCAGTAACTGCAGGTGGAAGGAGTTGCAGGAGAGGAAAAACGCTGTAAAATCACCTCCCACTCACGGGCACCAACAGCCCCCAGGGGTAACAGCATCATCCTCCTCCACTCACCCTTCACTCGGTCTTCATTTGCAAACTCCTTGCAGTCTTCTTTGAGATGGATAATAATCTTAGTCCCAGTTCTGACCCCAGATGCTTCTGCAATCTCAAACATTCCTGAACTAGGATTGGAAACAAACCCTGCGTCAGCTTGTGCCTCAGATACATCCAAGACAGGACAGAAAAATGGTTTATCAAACTAAGAGCATGCACAACACTTCAGTGTCAAGAGGAAAAGGCAGAAAGTCTTGGATGCCTGAATGCTCCCTGTGCCTCTGAGAAACCCTCCAAAACATGTGGCTCTTTGTATGTGGGTGTTTTCCCTACAGAGCCTGACCCAGGACACACTGCTCTGCAAAGACACCAGCTACTGAAACCCCAAGACAGTCTGACATCTTCATTAACAGATATTTCCTAGTAATTTAAATAACCTCATACATTCTTTATCCCAGGGAGATTTTAAGGGGCTGCTGAGCTTGTCACCCACAGAAGCCCCAATCTCAATGTGGTCCCACAGCCCAAAGCTTTGCCGTGACAAAAGGCAAAGGATGAGTCCAAAGATCTGACCTACAGCAAAGATGTTCCTGCAGACCCCAGCACTGCACAGGCTCTGCTCACTGTGGGTGCCCTCAAGCCAAACCCCAGGGGAAGACAAGACCCAAGAGGTTAAATTTGTCCCTGCAGCCTGGGCCCCCCCTAAGCTGATTGCCTCACACTCCCTTTGTCCACAACACACCTGCTCTGACACAGCAAGTCCGTCCTGGGGGTTTCCACCCTGGCACATTTGGCCACACTTTGCTGCCATGAGCAGGACCTAAACCAGTCAGGCAGGTCCTGAAAGGCCACACAAGCCTGTCTTTGCACAGTTTTCAGTCCATGTCTGGTCTGGACCCAGCCCCGCACGCTGCCACCCCCTTCTCCAGCCTTACCCATCGGAAGACCAGTGGTAGCCCAGGCTGCCTGGCTCTGCAGACTGGGAGAACACCTCCACTTTATCAGCCACCATGAAGGCTGAGTAGAAACCCACTCCAAACTGGCCAATGATTTTACTGCTGGCTTCAGCTTGGCTCTGCAGAGCATCTAGGAAAGCCTGGAGGAACAAAGGAGACACAAACCAGCACACAGTGACTTCAGGGATCGCTGGGAGGCTGCAATCCATCCCCCAGCCAGGCTCCTCAGGCACTGCAGCCTGGTATTCCAGCACCCTCATCCCACACTCCTGCATCAGTGCTCTGAGGAGGATGCCCAAGGAAAAGGGTTTCTCCAAAGGGATTGCACTTCTGGAAAAGGGGAGCATTGCTTAGAGCAACTCTGGCAGTATAGAAAAACAAGCAAGAGACCATTAAGAGCCAGAAGACTCCACAGGTAGGTTTCACCTTCCAAGAGGGTGTAATTTCACAGCTGGGCTGGGGGCCAAGGGAAAAAATGGAATGAGAAATTACTGGGAGAACAAAAGTGGCTGTAATTGGAGAAGAGTTTTCTAAGGGAGGGAGAAGGGTGTTACCTTTGAGCCTGATCGAGCAATGGTTCCGAGGTTAGAAACCAGCTCCTCCTGGGTCATCCCAATACCTGTGTCCTGAAAACAAACAGCAATGGCAGCTGAAACAACAGTAGGGAAGCACTGCTTTAGCACACACAGAGCAACTTCTGCCCCTGACTCCCACTCTCTCCTTTCCCTCTGAGCAGTAAATCCAACAGACTTCCAGTTGTGACCCCACCTGTACATGGTCAGGAACACAGACTCAGACACCCCGACCATTCCAAGTCTCAGACCTGGCTGCACCTTCAATTTGCATAGACCCCAAGGCAACACAGGTAACAGCAAACCCCAGCTAGAAATGGCCACCCTCTCACACAGGATCCCAGCAAAAATCTTTCCCATTCTATTGTCCAATGTATTTTCAGCCTTGCTCCACATGTATTTTCCACAGGAACAAAGGGCAGGCTACTGCCCTCCAGGATGCCACTTCTGAGAACCCAGTGCCATCTCCCCTTCCCAAATCTCAGCAGCTTCTCTACCTGTCAAGAAACATCCCGAGAAGCCACTTTTACAGGTTCTCTGAGCCACTCCTGAGGTGGAAGGAGGAGCTCAGCTCTACCTGTGAGCACAGTTATCACAGCTGGCAGCAGCTGGCACATCTGGAGCAGGCTGACACATTCCCAGTGCCACAAGCAGGGGTGGGATTCAGTGTGCAGGGTCAGCAAAAGCAGCTGCAGCAGAGCTGGCTGCTGCTCCATGGCTCACAGGTGAGGGACCAGAGTGACTTCTGGCCCAGCACAGCTCTGCCACCCATTTACTGGGCTTATTTCTAGCCAGGTACATGAATGTCAGTACATATTTCTTAATGAAGGATTGATTGAACTGTTCAACTTGTGAGGTGCTATGAGGGTAAGACATTTTCCTGCATCTCCACAAGTCACAGCAGAGCTACACCTTTCCCTTGGTTAAATACATTAAGGCCAGTCAGTCCACTTGGCTGAGAGGAGGGATGATGCCCAGTAAGATCTCAACAGTGAGAGATGAAAAGCCAGGAAAAACAAACAGTGTATGGCAAAATCTCAGGAATCTGACATGGTCCCTTCCCCCAGGGAAGAAAAAGCCAGAAAGAGCAGTTTTCAGCATCTGGTTCAGTTTTTGTTCATGCCAGACCCTGAACAGAAGCCTTAACTCCTCTGATCCACTCCTATTTATAGTACACCACGTCATTCCCAAATTCCCGCATGTTAAAAAAAAATACATCCCTACCCCATGCATTTATTTGGCTCTTGAATTTTGAACACTCTGCCAAACTTACTGCAAAATGCTTAATGACAATTCCTGGAAACCAGTTTGGTGAGGGGGAATTGCAAGGAACAAAGAGACTCCAACCAGGCTGTTTCCACAGCAGTGCTGGGACACTGACAGGGAGAGCAGGAAGTGAAGATCCTGCCAAAGCAGGCATTCCCTACTGCAGGAGAACACCTGGGCAGTTAGGATGAAGATGACATCCACACCTTTGCTGTGCCCAGATTTCCTGCAGCTGCCCTCTGGGCTCCCTTCACCACATGGTGCTGCTGGGGGAAGGAAGCAGCACTGGAGAGATGGGAGCTCAGCTCTGCAGAGCAGGAGCTCTCCAGGGATGGGATCAGCTGAACGTGCCCATGAGCAGCCTGCTTCAGGCTGAGCCAACACAAGCACTGGCAGCTCCAGCTCCATGAAATCCAAGGAAGGAGCTGGCAGGACTTGCAGTGCCCTTCTGTGTTCTGTGCTGCACCAGCCACTGCTCAGCCTCTGAGCCAGGAACCACCCATCACACAACACCTGCAAACACCTTCTACCCACCCCCAGCCAGCCACTGCTCCACCACCAACAGGACAACTTTTCTTCCCCTGCAGACTGTTTCAAACCCTCCCTTCAGCCTGCAAGAAAACTTCTGTCAGGCTGACAACAGCCACAGCAGAGCTACTGATAACAGCACAAACCAAATTGTTCATGGGGCTTCACAAAACCCAAGACATGAGGGATATGCTCAGAGTTCCCAGTGCCAAATGTTTCTCCCCAGCTTGGGGAAACCAAGATGCAGAATTCAGTGAGCTGACCCTTCATAGGCTGAAGGTTAATTACAGAAGTCCTACTGTTACTCCATCTCTTCACCTGGTTGAATTTTCCTTCTGGGACTTCTTAGGGTGCAAAGAGCTTCCCCCAAACCATCCTCTCTACAAGACAACACAACAGGCTGCAGACCTTCACCCTGTCTGCTGAGGGACCATGAAGGGCTTGTGGCCACAGCTGTTGAACTAAGCTCAGTAAATAATCCCAAAGAAACACCACCTGAATGTTGCTTTTAGCATCTTCTCATGTGTGGAGACCCCTCAGGAACCAAAGCTGCTGCTGAACTGCACAGGACCTTTGTGCCTTCTGTGCCCTTTGTTCTCACCCTGTGGTGTGGGTGCTGGATGTTTGCAGAGACCATGCTGGTAAACAAGGACCTGGGCAATGTAAGAGCTTTCCTCATTACCTGAGTCCAATTTAAAGTATTGCAGAGCTTTGTTACACCAAATAACCCATTAACTAACCTGTGACTGCTGCCTTTGCCATGGCTGCATCTGAAAGAACTCTCCCAGTCAGAGGTACCTGGCTGAGCTACAGTGTCTTTCATTTCACTTTGCTGCAAAACAAATGTTTATTTTGGGGCAAAACATCAACGGGGCATCAGAAGAGCACTGACTGCATTATAAAATAAGGACATGCTGCTTTCACCATCTGACAAGGTAAAAAAAATCCCCAAATGTCTGATTGTGTGTGCCCCCCCCATATTGAAATACCTTGATTAAAGAAAATTAAAATTGACAAGACCAGGATAGCAGCTGCATTAGAGCAACGTTCTGGTTTAGAACCAATATGGCATCTGCAGCAGCAGCATCCAGCAGAAGAAAAGCCACAATAAAACTGATGCACATGGACACAAGGTAATCCTGGGCCAGTACACAGAAGCTGTCCAAAGCAGGGAGCCTGAGTTTGCCATCGGATGCTGCATGCAGGGAAGGACCTATCCACGTCTAAATACCTGCTGTCCAGAAAACTACTTCATTTCATCCACTTTGACTTTCCCATTTTTCAATATGACAGGCTCTTATTCTGGCATGAAGAGAACTAAAAGATTCTGCATTTCCTTCCCTGGGCCACAGGTTATTTGAGAAGTGTTTGTATTTCTGGTTCCCTGGCTTACTTGTTAAAGATGATGCAACCACTGGAAGCTGTAACCCACCCCTGCAATGTGGCACGTTCCTGTAAGCTCAATTCCAAGGCTTGCCAAAGTGCAGCCAGATCCACCCCTCCCAATCCACCTGCCCATCTCCTGCCCAAGTGGCACACGGATGCTGCATGCAGGGAAGGGGGACCTGCTCCCCACCTGCCCCAAGCTTTGCTGGACCTGCAGGTGCATCTGCACTGAACTGCTGCAGCCCAAACATCCCAATCCTTACTGGAGCCCCTCGACAGCCCAGTGCTTTTTACAGGCTGTTTGTAACTGGTAAGGCAGGAGAGATCTGCTCAGTGAAACAGGGAGCTGTTGCAGGGAGGAGTGGATTTTGCAGTGATTTTAACTCCTCCCCAACACAGCAAAGTGGTTATTTTGTGGCTTCACAGACATGGATTTTGGATGACTGCAACAGCAAGATGAAAGCCCAGTGAAGGCAACTGAGCAGCCCAAGCTCTGGCAGTGACTGCACTGCTTGTTAAAGCAGCAGTCACACTCCCTCCCTCCCCCAGCAGCAGCAGCCATCAGCTCTGTAAACATTTCAAACCATTTCCTCTAAACAGTCCTAGCCCTAAATTAAGCAGCAGCAAGGAGCAGGGCTGCAGCCCTGAGCTCACACAGCACAGCAGAACTGAGCAGCTCTACCACCACTACAGCACAGCCTGTCATCTGCCTGTCACCTCGTGCAGCTGCTCAAGGTGAGCTCTGCGCTCGCAGGGCCCTGGGATCTGTCAGGGGTTCTCTGTTCCCACCTCAAAGGGTCCAAAACCACGTCTGTAAAGCCTCAGCATGCGGAACTGCAGAGCTCTGCAGAGCTGTCCTCACTGAAAGCACACCCCACACATTTTCAAATAGATTTTCTTAAGAGCTCTGACCTTGCAGGCTGTGGCTGCTGCAGATGGAGCTGTCCTAGAAACACGAGGCAGTTTGCAAAGGGATGGAGGAAACAGTGGAATTTGCTTTGGTGAAGGGACAGAGGTGGTGGAATCCAGTGAACACAGTCCTTTTAGCAGATACAAAATGCAGTGCTTAGATGGGGTATCCCTGAAGGAGGACACCGTATCAAAATTCTCCGACTCGCTGTGCTCATGACTGGAATTCAGTCCTGGCAGAGAAGTAAGCAGTCACTGAACAGGGATGAATGTAATCCTTCACCAGAGCTACATAATCCCCCCAGGAACATGCCTGTAATGGCCATCACACATTACAGACCTGCCTTTTCTCAACTGTGAGACACAAAGAGATGCTACAGGGCTTGGAAGGGGAGGGGAGAGATTCAGCAGATCCAGAGGCCAAGAGCAGCATGAAGATCTGAAAAGGATCCAGGGGTGAGACAGTGTGACTTTCTAGGAAAAACAAAAGGAGTGATCACTGCTCCAGGTCATCTATGAGGGACCTGCTGGCTGTTTAGGTGAGTCCTAGTGAATGCAGAGAACACAGAGCAGCTGAGGGACAGATCCACCTCTGCCTCAACCATTGCAGCAAGTTCACTGCACCTTTGAGTTCCTGAAAGATAGGGAGATGTTCTGAATGAGGCTTGTCCACAGCAATCACTGTAAGCAGTTTGCTTCTTCAGGAGGTTATAAATAACCCCTGGACTGGAGGTAAGGAGCTTTGGGCACTCCGGAGAAGGCAAAGCTCTTAAGAGATTGGAGCAGTGCTGTTCTTGCTGCTCCTCACACCCAGGGCTGCTGCAGTTAAAAGCTTCCTCGTTAAGGCTCGTTTAATGGCATTAGAGAGGCACAGGCAGTCAGGCAGGGGTTAGAATAAGCCCATCCCTGACACATCCAATTGGGATGGCATCAGAGGCAGCCTGAAAGGTGGGCAAATAGGTCTCCAACCAGACTGCCAAAGAAGCAGACAGCTTCCACAGGGAATGCCTCAGAGGAGGCTGAGGATTCGTGTCCACTGTGGTCTCCAAAGGGAAAGACAAGAGCAAGGCAGGAATGACACCCTGCCCAGGGATAAGTGAGGGCTCATTAAACAGTGGGTGTTACACAGCAGTCAGAAAACTGCAACAGTCAGGTGTGAGAGGAATAGCAAAGCCCCTGCACTACGGTTTGAGAAGCTCTGGTTGATGATTGTGTTGCCCACTGATGAGCATTAACTTTCCCATGGCAACCACAGTGCTTGTTCTGCAGAGAAACAGAAATATAAAATAACTACGCAGCTCTAACAGCCCCTGCTTTGTCCCACGTGAAAAATGTCAGCCCGTGTGCTTTGCCTGTGCCACATCTCCCCTGGACCTGCTTCACTCAGCTTTCACTCCCTCACTGCTGTCTGCCTCATCCTCCACTCTCTTGAGAATACCCACAGCTGACACAGCTCCATGAGCAAAGTGACCAGTGTGCCTTCTCTGCATCAAGAACTTTGCCAAGAAAACACCAGAACTGAGGCTCAGCCGTCCACCCTGGGCAGAGCCACAAACAAGAGAGGCCAAAGTAGAGAGAGAAGGCCCAGCTCCACTTCCCTCTCCATGCTGAGGCCCACATTGACACTGACTGTCCCCCTCCCAGTCAGCACTGTGTCACCAGGAGGGAACAACCACAACCTGGGCACAGGTAAGTGCTGTGGTACTGCCCAAATCTACAGTCACACCTGAACCTAAAGGCAGAACCTCAGTATCAGCTGGACTCGGCCTGTCCTGGAGCAGGAGGAGACAGAGACAGTCAGCAGTGGGAGGTTCTTCTCACCACCCCTGCACCATCCCCAGGTGAGAGGGAGGGTCTGCAAGCTACCAGGTAACACCTTGGACTTAAGGAGGTGTGGGAAATCCTCCCCAAACATCAGGATGAAAACAGACTTGTAACTTACCCACTAGTGAGAAACACACACTCAACCTGGGAAGTGCAGGGGTGGGAGAAAAGCTACTCATAGTTCCCAACAGGGAAAGAAGGAGCAATAAATTTTCCTATGGTGACAAGTGAGGAGCAGATAAATTGATGGGTTTTCATCAAATCCTCAGGTTACAGGCTCGTGAACCAGAGCCCAGCTGAGGACACCACACTCCAATGGAACTGTGCTGCTGCTCAGCTTCCACTGATCCTTCCCGGGACAAAGGCCAGCGATGCGAGCAGCAAGGAGTGACACTGCTGTTACCAGAGGGACATACCTGGATAGTGATGGTTCCCTTTCCACTGTCTGTCTGCAGATGGATCTCCATCTCTGGCAAGGCCTTCCCCTCTGTCATCAGCCGATGGCGCAGCTTCTCCAGCGCATCGCTGCCATTGGAGATCAGCTCCCGGATAAACACCTGGGGACGAGACACAACCTCACACTGCAGCCCAGCCCTGTCCTCCACGGCACTGCCAGAGACCCAGGAGATCACTGGCTGCCCACACACTAATTCCCAGCTCCCAGACTGTGTTTCCCTGTTATCTGCCAGGAGAACTGTTTGTCTGAACTCGGTAGGAAAGTGCAGAGGTTCTGAGACTCACGGAGTCCTCTGGCTGTACCTAAAACACATCATTCAAGGAAGCCTGACACGAACAGCACAGGACTTGCTGGAACTGAGCAGTTCACTCTTCCCAGCTCAACTGTTTGAGGTGTACCCCTTGACAGAGACAGGGCTTTGCCAACAGAAAATCTCCCAGCAAACAGTGGGTGTCTTACCTCCTTCTCCGAGTACAGGGAACGGGCAACAATGTCCAGCAGTTTCTTTGTTTCAGCCTGAAACTCATGTTTAGAGGCTGCACCTGGAATAAAATGTTACAGTTGGGGTTGTTCAGCTGGGACAAGAGAAGGCTCAGGGAGACATTAGAGCCCCTTCCAGTGACTAAAGGGGCTCCAGGAGAGCTGGAGAGGGACTGGGGACAAGGGCCTGGAGTGACAGGACAAGGGACACTGGCTTCCCACGGACACAGGGCAGGGTTAGATGGGATACTGGGAAGAAGTTCTTCCCTGTGAGGGTGGGGAGGCCCTGGCACAGGGTTCCCAGAGAAGCTGTGGTTGCCCCATCCCTGGAAGTGTCCAAGGCCAGGTTGGAGCAACCTGGGCTGGTGGAAGGTGTCCGTGCCCGTGGCAGGGGGTGGAACAGGATGAGCTTTAATGTCCCTTCCAACCCAAACCATTCCATGACTCTGTGAGGGTCACAGACACACCTTTAAGTCACTTCACCAGGGTCCTCTCGGGAAGGAAGGCAAAACCATGTGCTTCAGCTTCCCAGGAGTGACAGCCTGAAGCAGGATGGGACACAGGCAGCTGTGGCCTCCAACAAGGTGACAACAAAGGTGCTGTTTACACCCCTCTAGGAGGCAGCTTTGCCAACACCTTGCACCTCAACAAGCACATACCTACAGCCACCTCTGCAGGGGGGAAGCTGTGTCCAGGAGAAATTTCCTCAGAGAGTAACTACAAAAATCTCAGCTGAGAGAGCTTGGCCTCTTAAAATTAGCATCCTTCCTGCAGGAGGCATTAGAGAACCCTGAGGCAACATGGCAAAGCCACAGGTCCCACATCACCTCTGCTGTGCCTTGCTGGGGAACCTACATTGCCCAGGGATGGGGTGAATCCTGGGTGTGGGCAGCAGCTGGAGCAGCAAATCAACCCCACTGGGGGGTTCAAAGCCTTGCAGCCTCAAAAGTACCTCCCAGAAAAAACATGGAGGTGCAGAGTTTAGACATTATTTCTGTGCTGGAATAACTCCATGACTTTGTTTTAGAGCACCTCTCCCTGAAGGTGTGTAAAGCAATTCATTCTAACTAAAGGGCTGATGCCAGGATTCTCATCAGACCTCCAGGATCCACAGCAATGACCTGGGCAGGCACAGCTTGCTTCTGGGACAAAAAACAAATCTCTTTCTAGCCAATTCTAGTGCCTGTGGAACCTACACACACACACACACGACCATCAATAGCCTGGCTAAGCCCATGGATGCAGCCTTGATGGGCTTGTGTGTCAGGAAAGGCCACTCTGACCTCCACACCCCAGTTGTGGGAGCTGGTGCTGCAGTTCAGATTCAAAGGATGTGATGACCAACACCCGCACCCCCTCCAGAGGAGGGGTCACCTGCCCCCACCCTTTGTCCCAGGCACAGCCCAGGAGTGTCCCCACAGGAGCTGTGTGTCCATGCCCACCTTTCACGTTCTCTGTGTTGCTGATGATGCTGTGCAGGGGCTCCTCCTCTTTGTTCTCTGCTGTCTGTGTGCTGTATGTCCGGACAGCGGGAATGCTGGTGCCAGGAATGTTGTACCGGAGGCTCCAAGGATGGAGCACTTGTCTTTGCAAACATGCTGCTCCTTTTGCTGAAGACACAAGTGAAGATATTTTGCTACCACAACATGAGCAGTCCTTAAAGGTCCTACTTAAGCAATCCTGTGGGAGTTACACTGTGCAAGCAAGACTGGAGTTCCCTCACAATCCAAAACCCACTATTCCCCTTTGGCATTGCCTTTACTCTTCTGAATTAAAATCCCATCCAGAAGATGACAATTAGCAGCCTTCCCAATGAATGAAGCAGTGAGGAAGAGGCAGCCTGCAGCTTCCATTGCTGTTACCTGAAGACAAGTCCCACATCACTGCCTGTGAAAATGTAAGCTGGGAATAAATATCTGTCCCTTGACTGTCCAAGCACAGGGATTGTATCTCCCAACAAAGCTGGCTCCAGGGTGAGCAGCACATGCAGCAGCAAAACCACCAGTCAACAAAATCAGTGGGGAAAACGAGACCAGTTGGGAAATGCCACATGGGATTCCCAGTTCTCCTCCTTCCATTGTGCCCAGATGAACCAAACAGTCTTTTTTTTGTTAGGGGATGAATCAAAGCCAAACCTGGTCACAAAAAGACCATTTTCAGCACTACAGAGCTCTGTCCAAAGCCCTTTCCTTTCCTTACCATGAATATAAACAGACAGAGCTGTTCTGGGAAGCAGAGAAGGGACCAGCACAACCTGGGCAGAGCAGGGAGAACCTGGATAAGCAGCACAAGTGGCTGGAAGAAGTGACAAGCCCAGGCTTTTCTTACAGCTCACTCTGTGCCTGTAGGCTGTTTCATCCAGCAAGGGAAGGAGGCAAACCCTACCCCCTGCATCTTCAAGGTGCTTTTTCTTTAGATGACTGGGTACAAAAACACTGAACCAAAAACCATTAGCACAGTGAGAGTCCCCAAAATGCACCTGTGACCTCTCTGGAAACAGCTTCTTTGGCCATCCTCTGCCCCCAGGCCAGCTGACACACTGGGAGAGCTTGGCTCCCTCCTGAACCTCCCTCCACCTTGCCACAGCCCTCAAGTGAACTCACCATCCCAGCCCTTTCACCAACATCCCTTGGCAGCCTCAAGCTCACCTTGGGAAGCCTCAACCTCCCTTCACAAGTGCTATTCAAACCTCCTGCCACCCACAGCAGGTCCTACAGCTGGTGTGGTCATTGAGAACAGGTCTTGCTGCTCCAGGCCCTCATGTTGGTCTCTGACTCGCTCCAGATCAGGAGAACACAAACCCCTGAGCTTTAACAGCACTCCTGGCTCCTGCCTCTTCCCCAAAAGCTGATCGAGGAGGCTGTCAGTCCTCATTCTTCCTTCTCCTCCTCCTCACAGAAAGCCTTGAATCAAGATCCACTTCTGCAGCCAGAAGCTTGAATTACTCCCGAGTCATTCTGCCCTTAAAGAAAAGAGCCCACAAATAGTTCTTAATGCATCTGAACACCTCCCACACACATAACTGTGCTCTCTGCGTCACAAACAGCTCTGCTGCATTATCACAGGACATGTTCTGCAACTTCCAGTCCACTGCCTTTGTTGGGATCATCTGGGAAAGCAGCAAGGAAAACAGCCTGAGTGACCACAGTGGAAAGCAGGGGAGCACTCACTGTCCAGCCCATTGAGCTTCAGAGGGGAAGGGCCTGCAGCCCAGGGTTGACATATTTTATTTATATATATATATCATATATTTATGTTTATATTATATATTTATATATATTTACCTAGGGTTTACTTATTTCATGCTCATGTTATGCTGGGTGCTGTAGGATACTGCAGTTGTACATATGCACACACACATTTCCCAACCAGCAGAAACAAAAGAGGGAATTTTGCTCCCTCCCTGACTCCAGGATCCAGAAAGGACACACACCAGCAGCAGCTCCCTGGTAACCTTAAGGCCACTTCTATCATCAGATGTCCGGGCAGCAAAGCCCCACAGCCACCACAACAGCTCACAAACACCAGCTGACTCTAGGAACTGCAGCTGTTTATAATTTTATTTCTAGCTATTTATGATTTTCCACGTATTCACGTTTTTTGCCTCCCTACCTCTAAAGCACAATGACAGATCACCACCCATCAATTTGGAAGTTAATTCTGGATTTGTGTAATGTTTGGTCTTATCATCCTTAATTAACAGTGCCAGGGAGAGACACAGCTCATTAAATATGAGCTGCAGCATCTTCAGACCTCTTGGCAAGTCCTTGCCTGAGCAAGGGAAAAGGAAAAGTTTGTGGCTGTTCTGGGTATAAAAGCACAACTATCAGCACACAAGAGCTGTGGAGAAAGTACCTGCAGAGTTAACAGGTTACATGACACTTGGAAGGAGCCCAAATTCCTAGGACCAGGAGATGAAGAAGGAATGGCTCTTGCCCCAGGTGAGTGCTGTGATGTGCAGGGGCAAATCAGGTCTTTTGATAACAAGTTAATCAAATGTGGAGCTTTATCACAGCCCATGTACATTCCTATGCCCATCCCTGCCCTACCTGCACCAGGAGAGGTGGAGAAACCCACACTACTCCCCAACTTCCAGTTCTCCGTGATCCCAAGTGATCCTGTGGCCACAGAGCCACCTCTCACATGGGGAACACAAGGCAAAGAAAAGGACCCTCATGCCCATGGCCTCCTTTTGATCCAGCCACCAGGATGCCCCAGCAATTCCCAAAGCCAACCAGCCCCCCAGGAAACCCAGCCTGTTCCTGGAAAAGGACTGCAGCCCCCCAGGAAACACAGCCTGTTCCTGGAAAAGGACTGCAGCCCCCCAGGAAACACAGCCTGTTCCTGGAAAAGGACTGCAGCCCCCCAGGAAACACAGCCTGTTCCTGGAAAAGGACTGCAGCGATCCGAGCCCAGCGCCAGACAGAGATTTAGGGTGGGAAATCCAGCACAAAGCAGCCTGTGGCTCAAAACAAAAGAGGAGAATTTGGGTCAGCAGAAATTACCATAACAGCTCTGTGCAGGGCAGCCCTGAGCCCAGGGAGGCTCCTGCAGAGAATAAACCCTCCCAGCTCAGATCTCAGCCCTAGCTGGGCACCAGATCCACGTGAATCTGGGGATGAGAGATTCCCTGACCCCCCCGGTCCCAACCAACACTTCTTCCAAAAACCTCTGCAGCAACTTCAGCCCTCAGCACTGTGAGAGCAAACACTGTCAGTTCTGCACGGTGCTGTCCCTGCAGCAACTGAAAGGACACAACCTCCTGCTCCTCCCTTTTTATTCCCACCCCACACAGCTTCTGCTCACTATTTATTCCCCTGAAGGACCTGAATGACAGGATAAGGAATAAACTCTGGCTCTGCTGGAGTACATCTAACCCACCAGAGGCACATGGCTTCGTTCCCAGACACAGATACCAACAAGCCACTGGGGATTTCCGTGGAGGAAGAGCCGGATTGCCCAGAAACACTGAAGTGGCACAATTAATCTGACAGTCTGACCCCAACAGTGACCCTATTTGTCACACAATTTCCTCTGTCACATTCTCTCTTCATAACCCACAGGGAAACCACAGACCACAGTAACAACCTACCAGTGTGTGGACCAGGGGCCAGACAACAGAGAAGGAAACACAGAGCACAGCATGGGCTGCTCACAGGAGACACACGGGAAGCTCATCACTGTGCCTCAGTTAATGACAACTCCTGCCTCTGCATGATGGTCTTGATAAGGGAACACATCCCATAATCAAGACCCCAGAGTTTGGATTTTCTTAGCACTCACTCCTGCCAGTTGTCTGAGGTGAAACCTCGAGTGCACCCCTGGGACATGCCAACCCTTCAGGCTCATATGGAAGGTCCCATGGAATTGCCATGGCCAGAGAACAGACCACTGCTGCCTCCTGCCCTCACCCGGTACCCATGGACACCCTGGATGAGCCAGGGCAGGAACTGGGACATGATACACAACCTGAACAGTCTACCCAACCTGTATGAGCCAGCTGAGAAACCTGGACATGCTGGACACCCTGGATGAGCCAGGACAGGGAACTGGGATATGCTGAATGTGCTGTATGAGCTGTGACATAAACCGGGACACCACACGTGATCTGAACGTGCTACAGAGCCCACATGAGCCAACAGATAAATCCGGACATCCCACACACCCTGCACGAGCCCGCAGGTGAACTGGGACATGTGCTGCACACCCTGTGTGAACCAGGACACGAGCTCGCACATGCTGCGTGACCTGAACATGCCGTGCGAGCCAAAAGATAAACTGGGATATGCTACGCACCCTGTCTGAGCCAGAACATGAACCTGGACACGCTGGTTGCCCTGACCGTGCTCTCTGCCCGACACGAGACACCAGAAGCCCCCGAGCTGTGCTCTATTCCCTGTACAATCCCAGAGGAACTCGCCCTCCCGCGGGAAGGAGCGCTGGGCGTCCTCAGGTCGGTTCCTACCAGGCGGCCACGGCGGGAGCAGCCGAGAGCGACGGGGCGCTGCCGGTGGGACTCGGGCCCTACGCCCCTGCCGAAGGACACCGCGGG